>OX235277.1:59135526-59319512 GCA_944472155.2 Trichobilharzia szidati | reverse complement strand
GTACAATCATGTTTATATTACAATGTTTCCACAAATTAGGATAGTGATAAAAGTGATGAGTTGTTATAATCATAGTTTGAACAAAGAAAGAAGTAACATTGGCGCAGAATAATCTGTATCCATTTTATTTCGTCGGTTCTCATCAGCTGCGCACAACCTGAATTCTCCAATAAAATTTTAAAAAAAGTGTACCATTCTAACAAACTTTTGTCCATTAGCAAGCATATTGTCAGAGTGTCATAGTGAAATAAGGCGTTGGGATTTACGAGTGTCTAAAGTGTTACGACATATATATATCTTGTTAGAGAGAAGTTTCTCGAAAAAAATTATTTTGACAGTTGTGTTTTTGGGTTGGTAACAAATGAAAATTAGTAATAGTTACCTAAATAGATAAGAGAAGAACGAAATTTCCGTGCACATGAGGTCAGTTGAGAAGTTGATGATGCAATACAATGAGCAAAACTTAGAAGATCAGGAAAAAATATCTGTTAAGAGAGTCAAGTGAAAAATAAAGGGGGGGAGTGAAAAGATAAGTTAACAAAATTAGAAAACAAAGAGTTACTAAGAAGTGAGTCTCACCAGAGTAATTGAAGTTCAACAACGGATTCTTTTTGGACACATAAGTCAGACTTCAATCGTTTTATTGCTACAGCCTCAGCAAACCTGAGAAGACTTGAGGTAATACTTTATCAGTGAATTACTTTGAATGATTCCAGCACATCTACTCGGTGTCCTGTGTCAATCAGGTGTTTGGCGATTGAAGAGCCTAAAAAATTCGGTCCCTTTAACCGGAGGCTTCTTGGTAAATGTTTGTAGAATATGACGTAGGCCCTCCTCTCTGTTCTTCCAAAGTAACTGCTCCCGCAGATACATGTGAATTGATATACACATTGTATCTGCGGGAGCAGTTACTTTGGAAGAACAGAGAGGAGGGCCTACGTCATATTCTACAAACATTTACCAAGAAGCCTCCGGTTAAAGGGACCGAATTTTTTAGGCTCTTCAATCGCCAAACACCTGATTGACACAGGACACCGAGTAGATGTGCTGGAATCATTCAAAGTAATTCACTGACAAAGTATTACCTCAAGTCTTCTCAGGTTTGCTGAAGCAATAGCAATAAAACGATTAAGGCCTGATCATTATTCCATCACAACAAATACCTCCATCTAACTCCGTATAACTCTCCCGACCGATAGCTGCTACCTCGATGTGGTGGCCAGGCTTGCATATCGCAATGACCCAACAAGCTACACTGACTGGAACTATTGTTCCTGCAGGTCCTACCCTGCCAGGAAGGTTGTACGGATAGCGATTAAACTAAAAGCAGTTACCAGCATTGTGTGAGATCTTTTTACACTATGCTGGGGGTCTGTGGGCGAAGTCGTACTGCTGGGGAACAGAGATGTAACAGCAGTGAGGTGTTTTCCTCAGATGACCAGCATGCCAGCTAGATTGTCTCTTCACTCTGGAAAGAAGGGGTTAGAAAAGGTCGTTCCAACAATTGCACATCCTGACTTACTCTACGGTGGTCCGTAATCGGCGGTAAGTTTACTAATGCGGAATCAATCCTAGAAATTAGTTCATACATGCCGTGTGTGACGGGCCTCAAGCAGTTGTCCCTTAGGCTCTACGGTTTCTGTTTCACGTACCTGAAGAATCAATCAACTTCCACAGTTTGGGCAACCGGGAAGTAACAACCGCCCACACACTTCCAAAAGCACATGAAGCCTTCCTGAGCATCATTCTCCGTCAGTCAGTCCTTAGAACTCTTGTATTTCTTTACAACCCTTACATAATTTCACATTTTCCTTCGTTCCTATGTGCAGCCCGATTACAAGTCATTCATAAAAGTATCCATCTTATTACGTAACTCTAATACACCTACGTTCAGCTAACTCACGCCATCTCTGGCGTAGGCGTGACATCCAACTATCAACCAAGGGACGTGTGTACTACTCAGCAGTTCGCTCCGTCCTCTATGGCTCTGAAACATGGCCAATACGAGTTGAAGACATGAAAAGGTTGACTGTTTTTGATCATAGATGTCTACGATCTCTTTCTCACGTCAGGTGGTATAATAAGGTAAGTAATGTTGACGTTACGCGTAGTGTTGGGCAAAGAGGGAAAATCACTCGACGCGGCTATGAAGTTACATAGATTGAGATGGCTAGGTCACGTGCTGTGCATGCCTAACCATCGCCTCCCCCGACGGACGGGCATTACTAGCTGATATAGGTGCAGGTTGGAAAAGAGTAAGTGGTGGCCAAACAAAAACATGACCTCATCAATCCATGAAATCCTTGACAGTTAAACTGAGTCAGGTAGGGAGATGCAGACTTCCGGGTTGGGGCCCACCTTCGGGACTCTAAGAATCAATGGCTGGAGACACTAGGTGACATGGCTCAAAATCGTTGTCAATGGCTAGCGTTGATGTATTCAGTCTCTGTAATCTTTCATATTCCTTTCTACCATTACTCATTCTATTTCACTCTTTTACTTGTCAAAACTCTATTGATTCTCTTCACTCATTTTCTTGTCTACCTTTGCGTGCTATTTGGAACGTGGCAACTCGAACTGCTGCACTTCTGTGCCAAGTTTTATGTTGAATCCAGACAGACAGGCATTCATCTCCTCTAATGCACTGACTAATATTAACAGCGTTGATTATGACAACCCATCACTTTTGTTAATGTCCACCTTCATGAAAATATTGTATTAAAATGCGATTGTACGGCTAAGTTGAAGAAAATGAATTCGCCGGTGAAAAGAGCCTCTTCAGCCTTTCCACCCATTAATGTCTGGATGAAGATTATTCATGAAATCTGTGTGTTTTCTTCTGACTTAACGGTTTGTTTAATTTTTTACTAAATCAATAGGAGTCAGGTGAAGGAGCTGGTGGTTATGCTAAAGAAATGTCTCAAAAATACCTGGAAGCAGAAATGGAGTTATTTGCAAAACAGGCGAAAGAAGTAGACATTATAATCACCAGCGCTTTAATTCCAGGGAAACCGGCACCCAAACTGATTACAAAGGTAAGCTCTTTTGCTCTTCATATATATGTATATTGTTATTATTATTGTTCCCTTGGGTTCTGAGTGGAATATATAGGGCTTCAACAACACAGCTTCACTTTGTTCTATTTTCTGCCGTCTTCTTCAGCTGAGTTAAAAATAACCAACAGTCCCTCATCTCCACGATCTCCTCGATGTCATCCACTCACCGATGATCCACTCGAGGGCCTGGCGATGGCGCAGTGTCATTCGACGGTCTTCTCAGCGTATGCACGACCCATCGATATATATATATATATATATACGGTATTTTATTCACTCCGTAAACAAGTCTTGAGAGATCTGCCACAATTAGGTAGGCACAGGTTTTCAGTACATTCCTTAGTTGACGGCTTAGACATGACCCGAGATCGACTGCAATGGCAGAAATGTACCAATCCGTCATCTGTATTAACCTCGGTTACGCTGCCGCATTATTTTGATCGAGATATTGCTGACTTTTAGAAGTTCACTTTTCATTCGATTACCAAATTTCACGGAATTAGTTAGTTAGATAAAATTAGAGATAAAGTGCATGGCATCTACATTCTTGTTCTTTGTGTCATAGAATAGTTTTAGTTTTACAGAAAGATAAGTACACACAAGTACAAGCCTGGAGTAGCCAGTAATCTCATGAAGAAAGGATTAGCTGTCTTTAATCATAGGTGTCTGCGTTCTATCTCCCGCGTGAAGTGGTATGATAAGGTGAGTAATATTGAGGCTAGGCGTCGAGTGATAGGTAAGAAGAGGAAATCAATCGACGAGGCTGTGAAATTACACCGACTGAGATGGTTAGGACATGTGTTACGCATGCTAGCCTAGTCATCGCCTTCCTCGACGGGCAATGTAAGCTGATATAGGGTCAGGCTGGAAAAGAGCTAGCGGCGGTCAAACCAAAACATGGCTTCATCAGTCAATGAAATCTACAACAGTTAGTCTAAGCCACGTAGGAAGGTGTAGACTTCCTGACTGACTGGTTGGGGTCCTCGGGACGGTAAAATCCAATGGTTAGAAACAATTGGTGATATGGCTCAAAATCGTTCTCAATGGCTGGCTGGTGCAGATGCATCTACTCCTTGTGACTTATGATTTCCAACGAAACTTTTGTTCTTCGTTATTACTATACCTTTGTCTCACACCTCTGTTTACTGTCTATATTATGCAATACTCCTACTTTTTTCTCTTGCTTTGTGTGCTACATGGAGTGTGGCGACTTGAACTGCCGCACATATGTGCAATGTTCTATGTCGAAAACAGACCGACAGACAGACAATTATTTCATCATCTCTGAATGATAGTCTAGTTAAAATGTCTGCCACGTTAGTTGTGAGAACAAATACTGACTGGCGATTGTGCTATTGTGGTGAGAGCTGGCTGTTAGCCAAATTGGTGGGCATTAATTTACGCCAAGGTTTATGTCCCAAATATTGGTCGTGAGAAAAACAGGAACAAAGACTTTGCGTAGGCGGATACAGTTAGCATATCGATGATCTGACATTCAAGAAACAGCCACAAAAAGGTGAAATGTTAGCTATCTGTGGGAAACAACCAATCAGAAGACTGTGTTTTTCTGCTAACAATAATCTATAATAATGTACATGAAGATCTATAAATATGTGTTGATTTCTTTAATAAACGATCTGTTCCTTGGCCCTTGTCTTCTGTTGCTGCACTATAATATCGCAAGTTGACAGAAGTTCGAATTCGTGGCCCACTGCATTCTTTCTTAGTGACTGAATGATCAAAGAAATCGCCTTATAACCAGAAGCCCCTGGAGTCGATTCCTATTAGGGTCATGAGTGCGTACCGTTGAAAAGTCTTAAACTATAGCAAAACAGCCGTCCAGATCTTGTTAGTTTTTCATGGTTCTTTATCTAAAGTTAGTTCCTGATCAAACTTAGAAATTTTTTGTTTGGTGTGATCATCTCCAACAATTCTCACCTTTTTATAACTTCAAGTCCACTGGTGACTAACAGTGGTATCAAGCCAGAATGCGTGTTTCGTCCTATTTGGGACTCGTCATCTGGATGCACCTGCATTCCGCAGTGAGTGATAATGTTCCCGCCGGGGCTCGAACTCTGTGCCCATAATTTCAAACACTAAAGTGTTATCCACTAGAGTCACCTCTTGTGCAACGGGTCTTATTAATTATTTAATTCAATTTGAACCTTCGCGTCCCCTAACCTTAACCTTCCCATCATTTTCTAAGTCCTAATGCTGCTTCCTAATTTCTACTTTCACTCAAAAAAGTACCGTCAGCTGACTGTCTTCCCGAAGGCTTTGTAAGTGCCGATTTCAACCTCTAAATAATCCTTAACGTCAGCATTTACTAAAATTGGTTGCAGGATTTCATCGTGAGCTGACATTGGTTGGAGAACCACTGGAAAACCTGGGAGTACTTGACAGTTGTTTCGTCCTAGTTTTGGACTCTTCAGCAGTACGCACCCACCGCCAGGGTTCGAACCCAAGACCTTCTGGTTACAAGGAGAGCTCGCCTACCATTAAACTACTGGGACCCGATCCAATGGCTCATGAATTCTAACTTCTGCCATTTCACTCACGATATAGCGCAACCGCTAGCCAATGTCTTCGGAGAGTATTTGTCCTCACACCCGACCTGCTGCACCCTACTGGTCACGACTTCCCACTGGAACCTCAGGTAACTACCTACCTGAATAGGGCCAGTAGCCAGTGAGCATCTCGTCGATATTCATTCATTGATATTCCTCATTTAACCCTGATCAGTACACTACCTACTGTGTATGTACTGATGAATGAAGTCAAGGTAGAAGGTTTATGCACTGTTCTGTGCCCAAATATGAATTATAATTATATATAATAAACTAAAAACTAAAATTAACATGTAGCAATAGTGTACAACTTATCTGTTAACTGGCTGGGGTAGCATGCTAAAAGAGTGCGCTGAATGATAGCACAACAAGGGAGCGAGCCACGTGCGAGCAGTCACGCTGGAGAAACAAAGATGATGTGGCGCTATATTACATGAATGCGTTAGAACGAAATTTTAAACATCCAAGGTGCACTATGGCTTTCATCAGGCCGAATCATTTCGTTTTGCTTATTCCAACGAATTATTTGGTTATTTCATACATTTATTCCCCTTAATGAATTTGAACAAAGCAAGAACTACAGTGTTTGCAGAATAAAGTGGTACTATCAGCGTTTATTTCTTTGCCTTCTCGTCAGCTGCTTACAGGCCGAAGAAATTATTAAGTATATCTACAGAAACAATTTTAACATACTTACACAGAGTTCATTTTAAACAAAAATCAATCGATCAATATATGCATTATTATTATTGTTCCCTTGGGTTCCTAGTGGAACATACGGCTTCAACTGCACGTCTCCACTTGCTTCTGTCTTCTGCTGTACTATTCACTTGCATCCATGTTAGTCCATACAGTTTGAACTCCTCTTCACACGATCTCCTCCATGTCACCCTTCGACGTCCCACTCGCCGCTTCCCTTTCGGGTTCCACTCGAGCGATGGCCTGACGCGCGATGTCACCCAGTGGCCTCCTCAGTGAGTGTCCAATCCATCTCCACTTTCTCCTGCATATTTGTTGGACGATTTGTTCTTGTTTTGTTTCTCCCCATAGTTTCTTGTTGGTGATTCTTTCCGGTGGCCATCTGATCTTCAGTATAGAGCGAAGACAGCTGTTGATAAAGGTGTGCAACAGGCTGTTGGAAATATTCTTTGTGACCCGCCGAGTTTCTGATCCGTATAGAAGAACTGACTGACTTGACATTTGTATTGAAAATCCGAATTTTGTTGTTGATGCTGAGTGAGTGACGAAGATTTCCAGATTGGTTTCAGGTTGGTGAATGTGTTTTTCGCCTTCCCGATTCTCGATTTGACATCTTCGTCGGTTCCTCCTGTAGTTGAGACAATGCTCCCTAGATAAGTGAATATGTGCATACGCTAATAATATATACTTATATATATGCGATATTAAACACAATTCCCAACAATATTAATCATACACAATGGAAACTTTTCAACATTTCGCATTCAGATGAAAGAGAGGTGAAAATATCCAGTTACCAGGCAGCAGGGCAAAGAAAGACTGATAACTGCTTCTTTCTGGACGCATGCATCGGGTTTCAGGCGCTTGATGGAATTGGCTTCAGCAAACTTGAGGAGAACTGAGCTCTTTTGCCTATTGATAATTTTGAACGAGTTTTCGACGTCCACCTCATGACCCGTGTCGAGGAGATACCTGGCGATGGCACTGTGTAAAGCATTTGTTCCCTTTAGACGTAAGTTTTCTGGTACATGTTCAGAAAATCATAGATATGCCTTTCTTTCTGTCCTTCCAATGTAACTGCTCCCGCAGATAGATGTAAATTTGTATATACAGTTGGAGTTAACAAGAGAAGGAAAGCTATCGATTTTTGATTGCACCAAAGAGCAAGTTTTTCGATAGATGGGGACTAGCTTAGCTGCTGGATAGGCTATGGCTAGTGATGTACTCAGCCTTCTGTTGATCATTGCTGCAATATTTTCACCTTTATAACCAAGCTGAATGTTGATTGGCTTTTTACCCACTGTGATTTGTTTTACACTTGTGACTTCAGATCTTCCATACTTGTTGATGGACCTTTGAGGGTACCCATTGCTCTTCAATATCTTCTCAAGAAACTCAAATTCTTCCTCTAATTTCTCTATAGAGCATATTCTCCTCGCTCTATAGTACAGAGTCTAAGCTAGTCCGAGTTTAAAGCTATTAAAATGTAAGTATTGTCCCTTCCATGTAGGCTTTCGATAAATTGACTTTTGAAGACTACCATCTTCTAGGCGTTGCATGGCAATGTCGAGGAAGTGAAACTTTCCGTCACTTTCATATAAGTTGATTTTCTTTCGGTGTTTTGAAGCTTATGTAATGTTAGGACTAATTTTATTATAGGGTAGGGTCTCTAGTCTATACGTCCAACCTTTCCTGTGTTAGTTTTGGCTTTTATCTGGCTAGTAAACTTGGAAATATTATAAAAATTTGGTAAGTAGATCAAATTTATCGACGAAGATTTTTTGTACATATATGGTACACAGAAAGATTCGAACTAATCAGGCAAAGAACCTCAAAATTATTGATCTGATCAGCTGATTCATCACATTCATCGAATTATTCAGTCTTGAAGGTTCTAACATCTTTTCTTCTGAATTTATAAAATTGTATTGTGAAATCCTCGAGTATATCTGTCAAAGATCACTGTCGTTCAACACTCTCTGTAAAAAGCTAATTTCTGTATTGTTGTTGTGTATGTACTTTAGGCTATGGTGGAATCAATGCGTCCAGGATCAGTTATTGTTGACTTGGCTTCAGAGGCTGGTGGGAATGTAGAAACAACAGTACCCGGGAAATTAACCTATCATCATGATGTTGCTCATATTGGCTATACTGATCTGCCTAGTCGACTGCCTGGTCAATCATCGACATTATTTTCTAATAATGTAGCCAATTACCTCCTGTCTATGACTCCACCCGGTAAGTTTTTATTGGTCGATCCTTTCACATTTGGAAACATGACATTTATTTACTTTCTTTTATTAGTCAACCTCCGTAATATTCTTAATTGTGGTGGACTGTATTATACTTCAGTCTGTGCATAGTAGTGAGAAGACAGGAATACACTGGACCACCGATAAGAAGAATCTAGAAGGTCTGGATTTCGCCCGCGGATGATTTTCTTTTAATGTGAGACAAACAAACTCGAAGACTTGCAGTTGGTGAAAACCAACAAACTAGTTAGAGAAGCAACCAACGAAGACAGGAGTTGACGTGAACATAGAGATGATGGTGGTGATGGAGATAACCAACCAACCAACAACAACAAAAACCAGCATCAATCACCATAAACAGGAGAGATTTGACAGAGGTTACTTCCTTCACTTATCCAGCCAGGAAGCATCGTTTCAACCACAGGCAGTCGAAACGAATGAAGATGTCAAAGCCAGCCATCCAGAACCTGAAACTAGTCTGGAAATCTTCTGCTTCACTCACTCAGCTAGCATTAACAACAAGATTCGAATTCTGTCCAACACAGATGTGAAATCATTCAGTCAGTCACTGATTCTGTGCGGGTCAGAAATTTGCACTGCACGTTAGTCACGTAAAGCATTTCCAGCAGGCCACTGTAGACTAGGCCAGTGTGTCATCACAAGCATTTCTAATAAGTTACAGCCTTTTAACAACAGTTGCCCCCTTCACTGGCTCTATACTAATGATCAAATGGCCAACCGGCCAGACAGAAAGAATTAGCAACAAAAAACTCTGGCTGCAAACAAACCAACCAAGAGCTGATTGCTCAAAAATCTGGGAGAAAATGGGAATGGATTCATCGGGCATACGCCACTGAGGAGGCCATCGAATGACATTGCTCGTAATACAGGCCAGTGCTCGATTGCAATCCCAGTAAGAAGCGACGAGGGGGTCATCACATCGTGGGTGACACGTAAGTGATCGTGTGGGGAGGAGGAGATAAGGGATTATGGGCAGTCGTACAACCAGCCAGCTGAAGAGAACAGTAGAAAATAGAGGAAAGTGGAGATGTGTTGTTGAAGTCCTGTGTTCCACTCGCAACCCAAGAGAAACGACATCAGTTAATATTACTGTGTAACACTGTGTGATTTATCAAAATAAAATCTTATCCATAATGGAGTTATACTTTACCACAGTGCCCAAGTTTTTTACTTATATCAATGGTGATTTTCGGTTCGTGGTGGTTCGCAGTGGAATGCAGAATACGCATTTCTTCTTATTCGGCACCTAGAAGTACCAAGCACGCAGTTGGTGAATCTCAAAGAGGGGAAAGAAATGTACATCTTTGATTCCCCTCTTATTTTATTTTTATTTTGATTACAGATTGATTCCACACCGTATTTTTCTGGTACAGGTATGGAATTTTCAGCATGTGATATCGGTAGCCCAAATTTTGCAGGCCGACCATTGATATCAGGTGTGCGTCGGCGGGAGATCGAACCCCGGAACATGTGCATGGTCGGCGAGAGTCATAACCACTATGCCACCAGCAATAAAAATAATCCTTCATAGACGTCAGAACTTTTAATATTCTGCAATACAATAAACTAATATATATATATATATTAATTAATGAATAATGTACTGTGTTTTGTGAGTGTATATTTTACTTTTAATTATATTAGTTAATTTATTGTCTTTGTGTTATTTTCTTTTTAGATGCCAAAGATAGGTTTTATATTAACTTGGAAGATGATGTCATCCGGGACAGTATTGTATTGCATAATGTAAGTTTAATTATTTATTTTACATATTTATATGGCAATGAAATATATTTGATACATTTAATTGTCATTTTATTCACACTAAGTGTTCTTCTTTGATTAAATAACATTAAAAGAAGAGGTGTTTTAGTGAAGAGTTCCTCAAGCTGTACAATCGCATGTATACATATTTCATTTCCGTAGCAAAATTCACAAGGTAGGTATGAGAATGAAACATTGAAAATATTCATCCTAAAAAAGCCGACATGAGATGGACAACTCACAAACTCCGACAATTAGGTTTCTTTACATACAAAATAAAACTTGGTCTGTTCATTGAGTTGCATAATGTGTAGTATTTGCAAAACTTGATTTAATCGTAGAGGAGCTGAGCACTCTAAAATAGCTTCTCATCGAAAATGCCTACCGTGAACAATTCATTACAAAATCCATGAAGTCTGAACTCCCACCCACCCACCCATACTCCACTGGAAGAAGTTTTGATATTTAAATTTACAATTTAATGGAAACTCGTCAGCAGAAAAACTAAAGGACTGTTTGTCTCGTTCACTTAAAAACATTCTGAGGCTTAACTTTTCCCCAAAAACCGATGACCTGCATGAATTTGAAGAATAAGCAAGCAGTGCTAGCCTCATCAATGTTTATCTATTAGTTCAAATGCTCCCATGAATTTAAATACATCAGCTGTACTCAGCATTCGTTACCTAACAGTATGAACGAACATTTACCCTCATGGCCTTACAGAGAAGAGAAAATATCATCCTGTAGCTCGGTCAGTCTCGGACACCGAGCGAATCAGCAAACCAACTTCAGATTAATCTACAGAGTATTTGGAAATCTCACTAAAGGAGTACGAACTAAACTTCTTCACACCTCCGAAGCGATGGTGATCCACATGTCAAATCCTAAACTATGAATCCAGAAGAAGTTTATTCAGCCACTGAACCTAAAATGGACTTAATTTGCCACAAATCTTAGATACGTGATTTTAAACTAATCTGAACTTGACTGTCTCTCGGTTTTATTTCAACTTTACTTAATCTTGTCAGTCAATTTTTACTTATTTAATTTTGCATTCTACCCGATTGAGGATTTCTGTATTTCATAGTTGTTATAAAAAAGTTACAATTTTAACGATACACCCTTGGAAACATTTCTTTTTATTGTTATGAAAATGTACTCTATACATACATTTATATTTATGTATACGATTGTACAGCTTGAAAATGATATTGCTGGAAAGAGTAGTAATTCTCTGAATGCCTTTGCTTTTATATAACTTCATGCATATATATATATATCGCGAATTGGAAGAATTTGGAATTCATAAGTCATTGGATCGGGACCTAGTGGCTAAATGGTCTACGGACTTGCCCTGTGATCGAAATGTCCTGTGTTCGAAACTCAGTGGCTGTGTGCATGCTGCCAAAGCGTTCCAAACTAGGATGAAAAAGCTCCGTTGTTATCCAATGGTCCTTTAACTGATGTCAACTTGTGATCAAACCCATTATCATTTATTTCTTTTATTTCTTTGCGTTTCCAGTTGAACACCCAGCTTCAAGTTCTAGCTTTAAAGTTTCGGTAGCAATGGTGTTTTGTTACGAGCGGGGAGTTGCTAGTCGCACCCCCAAACCGTCCCTCTTTGCTGGGCTTATAACCAGATAAGCGAGATTTGGGAGTGCATCAGCCGGAGATCGAATCTTGAACCACGTGCTTGGTTGGCGACCATTTTTTTTTATTTACAGCTTGATTCCACACCGTATTTTCAGTACAAGTATGGAATTTTCAGCATGGATATCGGTTGCCCAAATTCAGGCATACCATAGATATCGGGTGTGCGCCGGCAGGGGATCGAACCCCGGACCATGTGCATGGTCGGCGAGAGTACTAACCACTGTGCCAGTGACCCACACAGAACCAGGAAGAGCTAGGCCTCGTCAGGGCTACTTACCTACCGGAGTTCGAACTCCGGAACCCCATTTTACAAGGCAAGGTCGTAGACCTTTCAGCCACTGTGACGCTGCGGTCATACTTACGACTTTTTAATTTAAACATGTTCTCTGAAATTTATACATATATTCATGGTACTATTTTTAAGCGCCATATACTAATGAATTCATGGTGTTTTGGTGTTTTTAAACAAGGGAAAACTCATGTGGCCACCGCCTGCTCGACCGCAACCAGCACCTGTGAAACGTGAACAGCAGCCAGCTAAAGCAGTCGAGAGTGTTACACCACAACCAAATGATCCATCAGTAATTTTAAGAAGAAAACTACGTTCTGTCATCTCTACTTCGGTTGGTTTGACTGGTTTAGTTGGAGTGGGATTGTATTCACCTTCACCAGCGTTTACTACAATGCTGACAACATTTGGTCTTTCAGGTATTGTAGGTAAGTGCTCATGTGTAATCAGTAAAATTATCTGTGAAAAAACTGAATGAGACATTCACCCACTCTCGTATAAACTTGTTTGATCTCAATGTGTCATCACCAACAAGCAGCATGTTCACAATGGTTTTAATAGTGGTAATCTTGTTTTGGTTTTATGCTATTCAATTTGCTGTAGTACAATAGATAAGAAGAGCGAATTAGGCCTTATTGATTTCATGATACTAGATATCTGGAGGCAGTCGGCAGGAAGCTCAGCCTGACCTACGTTTCGTGCTGGTTGGTACTCGTCAGCAAGGTGTATCTGCAACCTTCAAGGAACTCATGTCCCTTCTGAGATTCGAACCTGCGTCACACAGTGACGAGTGCCAACCAGCAAGAAACCTAGGTCAGGCAAGGCTTCTTGCCGATTGCCTCCAACCATCTAATATCATCAAACCAATGTACACGGTGATGGCGAGCTACCTAGAATGGTGGCCACATTGCAAACATGACTGACTGATAGAATTCAGTCTGCACCAAACAAAAAAGACTAGACACATCATACTAGTTACTAGTGTTCAATCAAAGATTTGCGCCCTTTCAAGAACTGCTGCGGTATTATGTTCTTGTCCACACCAACCAGAATATTAGGTCGAAGTCATCCTGGAGAGACTAAACCATGTTCTAGATGCAGAACTCAGGCGGGAAACAGCTGGATTCAGGAAAACATGAATCATGTGTCGACCTAATTGCAGCACTACGCATCATCATCAAAGCGAGCATAGTATGACATTCAAATCTCTATCTCTCAACCACCAAAATTCATAGATAAAAACATGTAAGAAAAGCGTCCGCCGCCAAACATCGCAACTGTTCTTAAGAAAACTCTCTTCATGAGCCTGGAATTCAAAGGTGACATCGAAGCAGAAATTCGGAGAAATCGCCTTTCTAAATGTTTGAAGAAGAGATTTTAAGAAGTCACTTAACGTATCACATACTCCAGCAGACAGTTAATCCAGTCTAACGTCAAAAACAAGATACCGCTTTAGGACACCTCTTTGTGTATATATTAGTTTACTTGCTCGTGTAGAGCAAAGTGTATACGCCGTAGGCAACGTCAAGTCCGCAAACGTATTCTGGAACATTGTTCAACTTGATTAGCCAGAGGAGGAAAGAAGAATAGTAGCAGCGGAGTCTTTGGACAGTCTGCCAATTCATCAAGCATCCCCACTTGCATGAATGCTTCACAGTGCTACACACAGTCCCTCAATATCGTATGGAAGGACTTCGAGTACGCCATCTGTACACAGCTGAATCATTGGTTATTCGGCATTTGAAATCGGATCTCTGCATTCAAAAGCGCCACATACATTCACTCGCTCTACCGTGGCCAGAGTAACGGTTTTACTATAATTTTGCTTCATTTTATCATGAAAGTTTATTATTATTATTAGTATTCACTCCATACTGAAGATCAAATGCCCAGAAAGAATAAGCAACAAAAAAAACTATGCGAACAAACCAACCAAGAGCCGATCGCCCAACGAATAAGTAGGAGAAAATGGGGATTGATTGGGCATACACTAAGGAAGCCGCAGAATTACATCGCGCGCCAGGCTCTCAAGTGGAATGCAAATAAGAAGCAACGAGTGGGTCGTCCCACAGTGTCGTGGAGGAGATCGTGTGAGGAAGAGATGACAGGGTTTAATCGATCGTGGACCCATCTGAAAAGGACGGAAGAAAACAGAAAAAAGTGAATAGGTGTCGTTGAAGCCCTATATTCCACTCGGAACGCAAGGAAATAATAATATAATAAAAATAATTATTATTATCATTTTCATAATCCGTATTTTATTATCGCTCTACTACTGTTTATTAATAGCACTGAGTTTTCATATAGCTTTTGTAAAAACACTTTAACGTCTTTCCAATAGTTGATGGGCATTACTAGCTGATATAGGTAGGTGCAGGTTGGAAAAGAGTAAGTGGTGGCCAAACAAAAACATAGCATCAATCCATGAAATCCTTGACAATTAAACTGAGTCAAGTAGGGAGGGAGATGCAGACTTCCGGGTTGGGGCCCTCGGGACTCTAAGAATCAATGGTTGGAGACAATAGGTGACATGGCTCAAAATCGTTGTCAATGGTGCAGATGTATTCAGTCTCTTTAACCTTTCATATTCCTTTCTACCATTACTCATTCTGTTTCACTCTTATACCTGTCAAAACTCTACTGATTCTCTTCACTCATTTTCTTGTCTACCTTTGTGTGGTATTTGGAACGTGGCAACTCGAACTGCTGCACCTCGGTGCCAAGTTCTATGTTGAGTCCATCCATTCAGCCAGCCAGCTGTCCATTCTACATAACCATACTGATTAGTCACTTTCCTACACTTATTACGTCATCACAACTTCTGTCCCTTTACTTATTTCCAGTTAGTCACCCTATCTAGACTACAGCTTACATTGCGCAATACGTTTTTCGAGGACAAACTCTATCAGAATCTGATTGGTCTCCTTATGAATTCTTTGTTGCGATTATTGTACAGCAGCTTATGTGAAAATGAGTCGTCGAAAAGGAAATTTTCTTCGCTGTTTACTTCTTCGCTTTCTTATTATTCACCGTTGTTATGAATCTTCTGGAGTTTTAAATATCATTTCATATAAATGATTTTGGTTGAATAAAAATTTTTACACCTATTTACATGCTGTGACATTTGAAAAGTCCACTGATATGATAGCTTTTATCTTTCTCAACCATAGGTTATCATACAGTTTGGGGTGTCACTCCAGCTCTTCATTCCCCGTTGATGTCTGTGACAAATGCTGTATCTGGAATTACAGCCGTCGGAGGTCTACTTCTAATGGGTGGTGGTTTATATCCATCCACCTTACCTGAAGGATTGGCAGCATCAGCAACTCTTCTGTCCGCTATCAATATTGGCGGTGGCTTTGTCGTTACTCAAAGAATGCTTGACATGTTTAAACGTCCTACTGATCCACCTGAATACAATTATTTATTCACTATTCCTGCTGTCGCCCTACTCGGCACCTATGGATATGCTGCACTGACTATGCCCTCAGCAATATTGGATGATATGCATGAAACTACCTATTTGGCGTCTTCGCTATGTTGTATTGGAGCGTTGACTGCTTTATCTAGTCAAAAACTTTGTCGTGTTGGTATGCCGATTTTTCGATAAATTATTGTGTGTGTGTGTGGTTTCCTTTCAAATTATTTTAAACTTTAGCATAAATATCCTTAATTTTCCGATCGTTTAGGATCATCTGTCAAAAGATCTTACCAATGGAATTCACTCCAATTGATCTGGGAAACTTAGGGACTGACTTGTTATCAGGGAACAATGTCATCAATTAGTTGTGTTCTCTGAGGAGCTGGTTGGTTTAATTGCACAGCTTTCGTCGTCCCCCTTCTGGACAACATCTTTAGCGCAAGACGGGAAACTGAGTGTAATTATGTTTTAAGCATCATTTATATATCAAGTCTATGAAGTATAAGTATAATAATTTCAAAACAGCCAGGAATTCACTTTCCTCTAATGATGTCTCGAACTAATATGTTAATAATATTCCCTTGAGTTCCGAATAGGACACAGGGCTTTGACAGTACATCCCCATTTCACCCTTGTTTCTTGAAGTCCTCTGCAGCTGGCTTTACAATTACTCTTAAGCTTTTATTTCCTATTCACACGATCTCCTCCATGTCACCCACGAATCTGTGACCAACTCGTCTTTTCTCATTTTGATTTTACTCGAGGGTTTGGTGCATGATGACATTCAGCGGTCTCCTCAGCGTGTTTCCAGTCCATCTTTGTTTTCTTAATCATATTTGGTAGGCAACAGGTTCCTCGTTGGTTCGTTACACTGGCAAAGTCCCTTCCTACTTGTGCTTTCTGGATGGCCATTTGATTTTTGGTATGAAAAGAGCAATCTGTTAGTAGCTGCCGTACACAAACCCCATATTTTGTTTATTTGATATCAGTTGAAGAATATAAGGAAAACTGCAGTTATGAATATATTCTCCGGCTGAATTATTTTTTAAGATTTCGATCACGGATTTATATCAATTAAAGAACCAAACATTGAAAACCAGGGAGTATTGGACAGCTTTTTCGTCCTAGTCTGGGAGTCACCAGCAGTACGCGTCCACCGCTAGGATTCAAACCCAGGACCTTACGGTTACAAGCCGACCTCGCAGACCAATCAGCCACTGAGACATGATTCAATGACCCATGAGTCCTAACTTCTGTCAATTCATAATTTTAGCACGACCACCATCCAGTGTCTTGAAAATTAATCTGATGCTCGCTAGTGACTGGCTGCAGGATGAATGAAACTGTCTCGAGTTCTAGTCATAAATCGTGACCAGGGCGGTCCACCTAATCAGAAAACAAGACAAATACTCGTCAGTAACATTGACTGGTTGTCAGTCGCGTGAAATTCACGAACTGGTAGAGGTTAGAATTCATGTGTTGACCACTGAGTCTGGTCCCAATGTGGCTGAATGGGAGCTCGCCTTGTAAAAGGAAGGCCTTAGGTCCAAACCCTGGCGGTGGGTGCGTATTGCCGATGATATTCAAAAATAGAATGAAAATGCTGTCCGACACTCCATGGTTTTCAATGCTTGGTCCTCTAACTGATATCGATCTGTTATCAAAACCTTGAAACAAATTAAATCCCTGCAAACAAACTGTTGAGAGCTCTGTTCTGTAATTCCTATATAATCTAGCACAAATTGTATGTTGTGTGTCACTGGCGATTTCTGTTATTTTCTTTACATCAGGTAATGCAATAGGCGTGATTGGTGTTACAGGTGGACTGATGACCACTCTAGGATTAATCCAGCCAAATCCAGAATTGCTCACTCAAATGGCAGCTTGCTTAGCTGGCGGTTCGCTGATTGGTGCTGTCGCCGCTAAACGAATACAAGTCACAGATTTACCACAAATGGTTGCCTTATTCCACAGGTAATTTTATGCTGATATCTACGATTTTGGCTATTTCATTCATACCTTAGTAAGAGGTTTTACCACTGTTTTTGGTTTCTGTTTTGGGTAGTTGATGGATTACCCACACTTTTTTCATTTCAAACGTCTATCACAAGAGTATGGTTAGATGAAACCCCCTTGTCGATATCCCTTCTAACTTCATCTTCACCAGTGTTTAACTTCAGTGTTCTGAAATTATCTGTGAATTTCTATTGTCTAGGGCTTGGTCATTCTTAGCCAACTGAATGACTACTACACTAAGACATACCTACTGATTTTTGAGGCCTGATGTTTCTGGGTTGTTTCTTATACATGACTAATCAGAGGTGTTTAGACTGAAGGGCACAGTTTTTTACAGTAGACTGCCGGCGATATTACCAATTTGAAGCATTTTCAATCACATGGTTTTATTTTTATTTTACTATAGCTTGATTCCACACTGTATTTTGGTACAGGTATGGAATTTTCAGCATGTGATATAGGTAGCCCAATTTAGCAGGCCAACCATTGATATTGGGTGTGCGCCGGCAGGAGATCGAACCCCGAGTCATGTGCATGATCGGCGAGAGTCCTCACCACTGTGCCACCGACGCACCGTCGTTCCCTTTGTCTATTGACTGATTTACAGGGACTCGATCAGAGCATCACTGAGAACCTAGGAAATACTAGATAGCTGTCTTGTCCTTGTTTGAGACACGCACCTATGACCCCCTACCAGCAACTGTATCCAGAACCTTCGAGTTTCAAGGTGAGTTTGTTGGACATTCAGCCACTGGGGGAGGGAATCTGTTGGCCGACTGATTGGCATTATATACATACTACTACCGTCAACCAATGTCATCCGTGAGTATTTACGCTCACACCTCAACTCAGAGGACTCTGTTGGTAACGACTTCTCACTAGAATTTCAGGCGACTTTATCCTCTAATCACTGTCTGGTGAGCACTAGCTTCATTTTCAAGTGTTGGTTTGTAGGGATTTGGCTCATTTCAAGTTCCATCACCACATCAGATTTCAACCTGATGGCTAAATGGTCAACGAGTTTTCCATGTAGTAGTCTGAGGATCCTGACCTTAATCTGTGGTGGGATGATGAGTTTCATGCCGCTGAAAAATTCCAGACATGAATGAAATGGTTGTCCAATACTATCCAGTTTTCAATGGTTTTCTAACTGAAGTTAGCAAGTAGTAGAACTTTAATTATTTCAGATATTTGAAAAGTTTTAATGACGTTTTCTTTACGTTTGCATCTCTTTTAGTTATTCAAATGTTGGTTTGCAGAGGTTTGATTTGGTTTGGTTACAGGATTTCATCATGAGCTGACACTGGTTAGAGAACCATTGGAAAACCACCTGGTAGGGAGTACTAGATAGACATCCCGTTTCACCCTGGTTTGGGACTCTTCGGCAGCACGCACCCACTGAGATCTGACTCAATGACTCATGAATTCTAACTTCCAGCCAATGTCATCGATGGCGATGGTTTGATAGTCTAATAGCTGTCCCTGTAAGCGGAAGGTTCTGAGTCCTAACCCTCTGGATGGAGCCCCACCCCAGGATGAAACAGCTGTCTAGTACTTCCTGGCTTACTAATGGGTTCTCTAACTGGCTCTCTAACTAGTTTCAATCCTTCATCAAACTTGATACACACATATGGTAATAATAAAGATAGTGGACATGATCATTTTGAGGGAGAACAGTTGAAGTGGATACATCACAAATTCTCTGAAAAAGATTATGTGAAATAAGTGAACTGGTATTACGATTTTAAAAGTAGGATAAGTGTCATCAAAGAAGTTGAGGGTGAAGATGAAGTGAAGTAGGATGACTTTCACGGGTAAGATAAAAAATAAAAGACAACTGTGCTATATCCATGGTAAGGAATTTACTTTAATTTTATTATAGCTTGATTCCACATAATATTTTTAGTACAACTATGGGATTTTCAGCATGTGATATCGCTGGCCAACTTTAGCAGGCCGACCATAGATACCATGTGTGCGTCGACAGGGGATCAAACTCTGAACCGTGTGCATGGTCGGTGAGCGTCCTAACGGCTGTGCCACCGACTCATGGTGTTTAACAAAATTTGTTGAATATGTTTTCACCCATTTATAACTAAAGTCTTCTGAACACCTTGAGCTGCAATCCACAAATGTTTGGCATGCGATTCGCTCCCGCCAAATGCAAGATGATGTTATAGGATTGGACTACACCGACTCCTAGATTAGAAATAGGAAGTCAAGTGGTAGAGCGTGTTGACCACTTCACCTATTTAGGGAGTTGCTTCAGCCCCAACGGGTTGATCTCTGACTAAAAATCTCATCACGGATACAGAGGGCTAGTTTCGCATATGCCAGTTTACGCCGTCTCTAGCGTAGACGTGATATCCGGTTGGCTATCGACCAAAGGGCGTGTGTATTGCTCAGCAGTCTGTTTCGTCCTCCTTTATCGCTGTGAGACTTGGCCATTGAGAGTGGAAGACATAAAAAGATTAGCTGTCTCTGATCATAGATGTCTGCGTTCTATCTCCCGTGTGAAGTGGTATAATAAGGTGAGCAATATTGAGGTAAGGCGTCGAGTGCTAGGTAAGGAGGCTGTGAAATTGCATCGACTGAAATGGTTAGGACATGTATTACGTATGCCTAGTCATCGCCTTCCTCGACGACGGGCAATGTTAGCTGATATAGGGCCAGGCTGGAAAAGAGCTAGCGGTGGTCAAACGAAAACATGGCACCAGTCAATGAAATCTACAACAGTTAGTCTAAGCCACGTAGGAAGGTGTAGACTTCCTGGTTGGGGTCCTCGGGACGGTAAAAACCAATGGTTGGAAACAATTGGTGACATGGCTCAAAATCGTTCTCAATGGCTGGCGCAGATGCATCCACTCCTTGTGACTCATGATTTCCAATTAAACTGTTTTGTTCTTGGTTATTACTATTCCTTTGTCTCACACCTCTGTTTACTGTCTATATTATGCATTTCTTCTACTTTCTTCTCTTGCTTTGTGTGCTACAAGGGAGTGTGGCGACTTGAACTGCCGCACATATGTGCAAAGTTCTATGTCGAAAACAGACAGACAGAGCTTTAGCTTTACATAACTGGAGAAATTGCAAACTTCTAGAGTAACTGGATTTACCCTTCTACTTAATTTTAAAGGATAAATCGCATAAGGCTGAATGTATTGCATAAAGAAGGTGTTGACAGATTGAAGACTTCTTCATCCTATACCCACCTTCCATTAACCAAACTGAGTAATGTTCAACTCTGCGTTCCTTGCAGTGCGTGGTTACAACATCCAATGTAATCAGCTCCAAAGAAGCATGTGAAAGCGTCGATATTCACTAAAATTGGATGTTAACAATAGTTTATCCTGCACAGATTATCAAAGCATTGTCAAACTAACTGAATTTTACATGATGGCCAAAAGTATGTAGAATATGGCATGTTTTGATCTTATCACCCCCTGACACCCTCCTGGTTTAATTCTACTGAATTGTTAATATTGTTTGTAGGGAAAGACGGTGTTTCAGTCTCTTTACCTACTGGGTATGGATTAACCCAAAGGTTTTTTTCAGTTTTCTTTATTCAACATAAAGTAACCATTTTGTGTGTTTTTCAAACCTGTTAGTATTTTCTTGAATCTTGTCTGACTATCGATCCAGTAACCTTGACCTCTTAACTAAATCAGATGTCTTGAAGTGAAATAATACGCCGAGTCTGCATATATTTATATATTCAAGCTTGATTTCTATGACAGAAATAGAAATGTCATAAATAAAAAATTAACAATATTATCTGAAACATGACCAAAACTTCCACTGAAATCTATCCATGATGAATTTTAGTCTTATTCTGAAATTTAGGAAAACCTATTCGAAAAATAGTAACAATAATAACAGCTTTATTCCAAACAGTATTTTTTTTGGTACAAATACGAAATTTTCAGCATGTAGCAGTGCAGCATTGCATCTAACTTTCTCATTACAGGGATAAATAATTAGAACAGGGTAATTACTTCGTTGTGTTTACAGACGATGCTCAGAGGCTGACAAGATAATATTTGCTAATTTCTTATAGGAGTCCATGTGTCTATCTACAGTAATATTAACGACTTGGTTTAGCAACACCCTACTCGCCCCACAGATGGCTTTTACTGCCCTTTGCAGTATAACACAGTCTTTCTTAAGTAGCTCGGGAAATAATATGGGGGAGCAGTAAAGAAGTATAGTCAGAATACACGAACTGACAAACTATAACAGTAGAGACGCGATGATACCAGATGGTCTTAACTTCCTTACGTAGGATAATATCAAACGAAATACCTTTTTGGAAACTAACATGATGTGGGAAGACCAGAAAAGATGATCAGAGGAAATACACAGTCGAAGGCATATTTAACATTCGATTTAGTTTCAACTTCAGTGCCATCTGTGATAGTGGAACCGTGAGAAATAACCAGTTCGTGTAAGTCCCACGCATTTCTGTCTGGAAGTGAAATTGACAACATGACTGACATTTGGAGAGATTTAGCTTTAGGCCATTTGACAATCAAGGATCACTGACTAATTTTTGATAAAACGTAATTCATTTTGGAACAGTCTGACTGAGAAGTAATCTCCGGCATAGAAACAGTCAGCTCATCGGCATACTTGACAAAGTTGGCTCCGTCAGAATGGGGCAAGTTATGTCAGAATAAAGAAAACAGAAAAGGATAAAGAACAACACCTTCGGTGAGGAACACCAGCTACAGTAAGTGAAGCAAGCAGTGAAGGACTTCCCATTGTAAACGGTGTACTGCCTCCTAACAGAAAAAGAGGAATGCAACCACTTAGTAGTCCAGCACTTTGCTTGTGTCGCAGAAATCTTGTTTACCAAGAAGCCTGGGTACAGAGTCAAAGACAGATGTATAATCTAGGAAGGCACACCGAACATGTTTGGCACCTCTTTCTAAACTAAAGACAATAATATGACATAAGACGACATTGGCATCTAAAGTGCACCTACTATGTTTATGGGCTAATTAATTAGGGTCGTTAAACTCAGCCTTCAATGAAGATTTAAGGTTAAGTAAAAGCGATCTTTCCATTATTTTAAAAGAGAGGTGAAGTAGTAATATAAATAATAAGGAAATCAAAGCTTTAATAGTACTTTCATATAAACATTGGAGATCAGAGGACTTATGTAGCATTCTTAGTGAGGCTGGAATTACGGTGGCATTTAAACCAGCACACTATATATATATATATATATGTATATATATATGTATAAATATATGTATATATATATGTATATATATATATATATATAAGCCAACTGCCTCAATTTGGCTACCTTGTCATTTGGTGGAGTCCGGTGCTCTGAGTATCAGTGTGAAGAAGTTCGCCTGAGAATGGGTAATGGCGGAAACCAGGAGATGAGTAACGCGCGGCTGACACCTCCTTTTGCTGACC
This sequence comes from Trichobilharzia szidati, assembly GCA_944472155.2. Taxonomy (NCBI): domain Eukaryota; kingdom Metazoa; phylum Platyhelminthes; class Trematoda; order Strigeidida; family Schistosomatidae; genus Trichobilharzia; species Trichobilharzia szidati. The sequence goes on along the minus strand of OX235277.1, from coordinate 59,296,344 downwards.
ACCGGGGAGGGTTACGGGCAGCTGAGCTGGGACTAAGAGCTACCGAAAGCATTAACATTATTCGCCTCCGGTTACTCATTTCAAATGAACAGGAAGTGCCGGGATGTCCTTCTCAGCCTAATATTGCATACGGCGCCCCATAGGACCGAGATCACTGGAAGTTTGGAGAGAGGTCTCGGACCATCGTAACTTGTGACTCACTTTCAGCGAATGGCCGTCAATTGCTTGGTAACCCAATCACGTATACCTGGAAGGGCATTTGTCATGAAAGTCAGTCAGAAGTAGTGTTTTAATGCAGTGGGAAGTGGAATGGAGGTGGGAATTTCATTTCATGAGGAAGGATAAGCTGACTCCCAGTGCGCACGAATCCCTCGTTAGATATTCCTGCCGTGGGTTCGCCGGCTGGGATGTTGATAGATTGGGCTGGGACTGTATCAGTCTCTGGAGCAGCTTGCATAACAATACACTCTAAACATAAATAGAATATAAACAGATACACAAACTGCCCTGCCTATCTGATTTTGTTGGGATTAACAGTAAATCTACAGACGATGTGGGTGAAATTAAAATTTCTAGGGGAAGAGGTAACTTCGATCAAATTTCTCCTATTGCCAGTGAATGATGTTTGTTGTTGATGATGACATAAATAATTAGTAGTGAAAGATAAAGTGAATACAACAAAATCCCTTCTTCTTTGTCTATTATTTTTTTTTCGAATTTAGCCTTGTTGGTGCTGCTGCTGTACTCACATGTATTGCAAATTATATGATTGAAGCTCCACATCTACTGCTAATTCCAGAATCCTATGGTGCTCTACAGCTGATGAAGACTGTTGCTTATTTAGGCACATATATTGGTGGCATTACACTAACTGGATCATTAATAGCCTTTGGTAAACTACAAGGTAGGTATGTGGTTGATTAATAATAATAATAATTGTCATTATGAATTAAAGCGTGAACTTCATTTACGTCTGCTTTGGTTGTGGATCTCCTACATTTTTATTCTCTTTAGCTAAGATGCAGAAATGAAGAGAAAAATCACTCGTTCGTTTAATACAACTTCACCTGTTAATACCAGTTGGCTTTTACTCAATACCTGAGGACATGTCTTTCATAACTTGGAGCGTCAAGAAAAGCACTTCGAACTGGCTGCTTCAAGCCTGCATCAACAGCTGCCTTCTCTGCCTGCATATTGAAGGTAAGATAACCGGAAGGGAAGGTTAATCAACTAGAAACTCTAACACCGACCAACAAGTAGCTATCGCACAACAAATATGTAGAAGGTAATGGGGATGGACTGGATGGACATACTGTAGAGAGATCGTTGAGTGACATTATAAGCCAGCTAGGCCTTCAATTGGTATGAGAATGAAAAATGACAGTTTTGATTCCCAAGGGTGACATGGAGGAGTTTAAAGTTTATAGCAACCGTGGAGCGAACTAAAAAGGATTGCAGATAACAGGATTTTCCACTAGGAACCTAAGGGAACGCTATTTATACTGGCTATTGGAAAACTTGGGAGTGCTGGACAGCTGTTTCATCATCGTTCGAGACTCTTTAGCAAAACTCATTCACTAGTTATGATGGAGAAAATTTGTAGCTTAGGTGGATGATTTTGATGTGTTTGTGTTCTCTGAGCTAGCTGAATAGTTAATTTGCGAAGCTCTCATCGCCCTACTAGGTGACATCTTCAGCGCATACACTTCAATTCGATGAAGTGAGCTTTTAGATTTCTCCACGAGTTTATTAGTTATCTCTCCTGGTGACCTTGAACAACGTCGTAGTTGGTTGCTTTTGTGTGTTTTCACACCCTCTAGGCTACCTGCGTATTGGAACTGATTGTTTCTTTGACTTGAACTTTTACCCTTTGTGTGTGTGGTTTCTTTCTCATCGGTTGATAAATTTTGTCTATCTTGATGTGTCTATTGATTGACTATTCCCTGGAATACCAAACAGACTTCTAGAAATTCTCTAGCATTCTTGGTGTTTCCCCTTTCCCCTTCGTCTTCGTATCCATGAACATAAACTAGCCGTCCAATGACATGATATCCACTCCCTCATATCACTCACTGAATACAGAAAACCATGGACATCAATTCGACTGGAACAATGTTCAAATATTAGACAGAGGAAACATCAAGAATGCTAGAGAATTTCTAGAAGTCTGTTTGGTATTCCAGTGAATCGTCAATCAATAGACACATCGACACAGACAAAATTTATCAACCGATAAGAAGGAAATCTCACACACACACACACACACAAAGGGTCAAAGTTTAAGTCAAGGAAGCAACAATCAGTTCCAATACAAGTAGCATAGAGGATTTGAAAACACACAAAAACAACCAATCATGCTCAAGTTCACCCAACAGAAGAGATGACTTATAAACTCGTGGAGAAATCTAAAAGCTCACTTCATCGAATTGAAGTGTATGCGCTGAAGATGCTGCCTAGTAGGGGGCGGTGAAAGCTTCGCAAATTAACTATTCAGCTAGCTCAGAGAACACAAACACATCAAAATCATTCACTAGTGTTCGGACCGAGGCCTTTTCAGCTAAAGGGTGAGCTCGCAGACCATTCAGCCACAGGGACTCTGTCCACTGACTCACGAATTTCAACTTCTGCCACTTCGCGATATAAACATAGCGAAGCCGCCAGCCCGTGTCACTGGCGAATAACTGATTTCTTACCTGACTTGGTAGACTCCACCGGTCACGACTTCTCACTAGAACTCTAGGGTAATTCGTCCTGTAGCCAGTCGCTAACGATTATCAGAATAATTTTCAAGTATTAGTTTCTTGGGATTTGATTGACTTCAAGTTGAACTACTGCCTGATATCACCTAGAGAGCCACTGAAACTAAGGAGTTCGCCTCGTAACCCAAGGGTTCTAAGTTCGAATCCCGGTGGGTTCATGGGTTAGTACTAATGAAGAGCCGCAAACTGGGAGGAAACAACTGCCCAGTAATTCCTAGTTTTCAATGTTCCTATAACTGATATCAATCCGTGACTATACTAATTAAGTAATAAGAACCATCACATTGTTAATTAAAAAGAAATGATTACAGTTTACGCCTTTCCTGGTGGTAATGACATTTTAACAGATCTTCCAGATGATTCTGGACACTGTTATGCAATGTCTTACAGTTACTATATGCATTCAAGAAATTTTCATTTTGTCCTCGGTAAAAGTGATGATGAATTTTATTTAGTTTATAAATGTATTGAGACAAGTCTTAACTCAATAAGAAAGTTTTGTTTATAAGGAAATAATAAAAGCTTTCAATCGTCATCCATTACATAAGCGAGTGCTCAAGCCGATTACATAACAGATTTTCTCGTCTATGTGTATCCACCAGTTTGATTGCAGCTGGTTGGTGCCAGCTACATTTGGCGTACAACCAGGCGGGTTCATCATCGTATTTCCGAACATCGTCATCCAGCATGGTTAAGCAAGGGACAAACAAGATCTATTCGTAGCTGTCTGTTTTAGCACACCTTGTAGATAGTCAGCATAAAGTTGATGTAAATGTAGCAGTTAAAAATTATTTATCGTATTCCCACTAATCTTAATTTTGCTGTACGAGTTCGTCTTCTACATACAGCTGAAGCCGTAGAAATCCGTCTGAAGAAGCCTAACCTGTGTGTTCACAAGAAATTTGTACAACCACTTTCCATACCTTGACCATCGTTAAATGAATAAATAAACCGGACTACTTCGCCCACCCTCTCCTACGTCCCCTAAACCTTTGAAAATTATAACTGTCCAAATTATTTTATTTTTCTTTAACAATCTGTTACACAGTCAACTTGACCTCTCGCTTATCCCTTAATTCCTCTTTATTTTTCCGAAATTACACATTATGCAATCCACAAATTTTACAAATTACACATTTCAAGATGAAAATACACCACAGTTTCTTTTAGAATCTCATAATATTCAGACGACAAATCAAGGGGAATTAGAACTACCGGTGTCAAACAGTTCTTGATTGGTAAATTACAATCGTCTGAACACTGGATATTTGTCTCAGTTATGTGCAAGGCCGAGGTCAGCAGTAGTGTAACGGGCTAGACAAATTAATATTAATAATAGTGATTTGCTTTATTCCAAAACAGTACTTAGATGATACAATGTGTCGTTCTTAGCATTTGGTACAATACTCCCCGAAATTACTTGACAAAAGTCAAAACAAAAATTGAAAAATAATATTACAGGGTATAGATAATCAGGAATCCAATTGAGGAGCGATGGGTGGGTCATGGATGCGAGGGTGACATGGAGGAGTTCGTGTGACGAAATGATGAGAGATTATGGGCAATCGTGGACACAGCCGAAGAGGATGGCAGAAAATGGAAGAAAGTAAAGACGTATTGTTGAAGCCCTATGTTCCATTCGGAAGCCAAGGGAACAAAAATAATAATAATAACCAGGATTGATAATAGTAGCTTTTTGATATTAGCGGTGACGATAAAGTCAATTCCATATTAATTCGTTTATTAGATATATCACGCAGTCACTGAAACAGTATTATTTACTGGATGACAAATTTTCAAACAAAATTTATTGCTGTTCATAATCGTATCATCAATTATAATCACACAACTTAGAAACTTGAGTTTTATAGTCTTCTTTGTTCTCTCCTACTTGTCGTCGTAGAGGTAGTAGAATTTTCCAGATATCCGCCTGGACAAGTGTTGAATCATTCCCATTACATATGTTTGCAGTTGATTCGATAAACAAAGCTTCCGTTATCAATCTCTCCCTTCACCAAGCTACTTTAGATTTTAAAACTGTCATCTTATCCCATCCTATTGTGTGGTTGTGTGAGATCAAGATATCTGAGCATAGCTGAAACACTAGAGACCTAATTTTCTCAACAATTATTATCCGAACTTCCTGTTTATTTTTGTTAGTACTACGTTTCTAATGCCTATTTGAATAGCATAATGTTCATCTTGTTATTCATTATAAATTCAGCGTCGAACGGAAATGCTTCTGCCACTTTCTAACCTATTTCACTATAAATACATAAATGTATAGTCTAGTTGATGACTTCTTCGGAAGAAAATTTTCTTCTCTGCAACCGTCTTTTTGTTTTCCCCCGTATAGTTCAGTGTGTATATTCCACAGTAAAAGGAATTTAAGGAGTCTTTAGATCTCATATTGACCTCATATATTCAACAAACAGACTCACCTTTTTAATTCAGATTTAATTTTCTTCAGATCGACTGAACCGAAATGTTCGACCTCTGTTTTGACATGTAGGCTCCTTGTGAGGCCGCTTCGACGATAACTGCGGATTAACTTGAGATAATTTCGTGAACGATGACTAGCAGTGGGATCCAGCTGGGATGTCTAACTTAGGACTCATCATTTGGATGTACCTGCATTCCCCAGTGCGTGGTGGCGTTCCCACTGAGGCTGGAATCCGATATCCAGCATTTCAAAGTCCACCTCTTGTGCGACAGGTGTCAGCTATTACCTGTGTGTATTTACCAGTTTAACTGCCCGTGCACAGCTTGTTACATAGGGCGTACGATTAGGCAATTTCGTCGTTGAATTTCTGAACACCTCCGATCTTGGTATGGCAAAGGTTCCAATAAAGCTATACGCAGCTCAATCCTAGCTCATCTTGTCGATACTGTACATCAAATTGTGACATTAACAAAGCGTTTAAAGTTATTTATCGTATATCACCCAACCTATCACCGCATAGTGTACGAGTACGACATTTTCATACAGTAGAGGCAATCAGAATTCATCTGAACAAGCCAAATCAATGTGTGTTCAAAAGGAATTTGTACAACTCCTTTCTTAGCCAACCTTGGCCAGTTAATTAATATGTATTAAGTTTTTAAAAACGATTTTTCCCATCCCCTTGTAACTGTCTTTTGACTTAGATATCTTGTTCCTAACATCTGTCAGACAATTGTTTTGATGACCTTTAACCTCTTAATTTCATCCCCCCTACACCTAAAACCTATTAACTAAAATCACCACTTGATTGGTAAATCATTTTTCATATTTACATATTAGTGTAGAACCAATGATGAGGAGCTAATTGAAAAAAAGAATATTTCTTCGCCCAGTCTGTTGTTTATTCTAATTCAATTTTGATTTTCCCATCGATTAATGGGACCGAAGCACAAGTAGTCTAATGTATAACACTATGGCATCTGAAACAGTGGGTGCTGGGTCCGAGCCTCAGTGAAAACACTACCATTCACTCACTGGGGAATGCAGATACATCCAGACCACAATGAAACACGCATCCTGAATTCCACTGCTAGTCCACCAAACACACTCACTGACTAGACATTAGTACAGCAAGAATTAAATAAGAGTAATGACTTATTATTTGTTTTAGGATTTTAATTTTAATTCTGGAGATATTATTATTTTGATATTACCTTCTTGTATTCATATAACAGACTAATTTGTATGGCATTATTTTAACCAACTTTCTTTCAGGCTTATTACATTCAACTCCCCTGTTATTACCAATGCGAAATGCACTGAATGCTAGTTTAGCAACATTATCCGCTGGTTGTCTGATTGGTCTACTGTCACTTGGTCCTGAAGCAGTCGGACCTGGACTCGCTCTGCTTATTGGTGGGGCTGGTATAGCTGGTGGTATATCTGGGCTGACTTTGACAGCTGCTATTGGAGGTAAGTTGTTCTATTGAGGTTGATCATAAAGAATCTTTCGTCTAAATGCTGATATATACAGGTATCCGGAGCAGATTTTGAATGTGGTGATAACACTAGCCCAGTTATTCACAATAAAGTGGGTGAAACAGGACCCTTTTATGATAAAAGCTGAGCACTTAAAACAATAAGTTACATCTGTACCTCAATTGTAATGTTCATTTGCTTATCTGATACTCACTAGAGTCTGTTTTAAACTGTATTATTGATATAAGGATAAAATTTTCGGCACTGTGGTAGAGTATAATTCCATTTTGGATAAAACTCATGTTGATAAAGTCTCACACAGTGGTGTTTATGCAGTAATATTAACTGATGATGACGTTTTGAGCACAATTTATCACTGCTCATAATCATCTCATCAAGGCACTACTCACATAACTTTCTTGCTTCATTTATATACATGAGTAGAAATTGATGATTAGACATTTGAATAAAATCAGTATAATGTAAAGCAACTTGTTAGAGTGTAATAATATGAATTGATGAAACACATTTTAACATTATTTATTATCCTTCACTGATTTGACTGATGGTGATAATATCTTCCATATCTCTGGTATTTGCATTGAATCACTTCTATTGCATGTGTTGGGTGTAGATTCACTTGGTGAACCATGATTCAGTAATCAACCACCTCTCTCTCTCTGTCTCCACCTACCTTTATTACTGTTTAGAATTTTAACCCTATCCCACCCACCCCATTGTGTGGTTGGGTGTTAATGCATGCAGTGTAATTGCTGAGTTTGTTTTTTAAATTACTTATCTTCTTGGGCTCAGCCATTCTTGCCTTAGGTCAATTCTCATCTGACTACTGCCGAACTACTAGTGTGACCTATGTAGTTGACCTCACTTACAGTCATTGTAGGGTATTTTGTAAATTATATTAATTTGTTTAATTGGGTCGACCTACATGGTCATTTAGCCTACAGAGCTTGTCATAGCTGAGTGATATTTTAGGTTTGAATGCCACTCTAATTCCTGGTTTATTACGGATCCTGCTTAGGATCTCAGATGTCCACTCCTTATATGGTGAAACTACTATAGATGCCTTATATTCTTTCTTATTTATGTTATCATTATTAGCTTCACAATTATTTGTAATTTGCTCTTGTCCTTTACTGATCTTCCTAATGAATTTTATAGGATAGTTGGTTATTTAACACCAACCAGCTATTCTTCTGTCTTTTTCAACAACAACAGTTAGTTTAAGCCACGTAGGGAGGTGTAGACTTCCTGGTTGGGGTCCTCGGGACAGGAAAAACCAATGGTTGGAAACAATTGGTGACATGGCTCAAAATTGTTCTCAATGGCTGGCTGGCGGAGATGCATCCACTCCTCGTGACTTATGATTTCCAATGAAACTGTTTTGTTCTTCGTTATTACTATTCCTTTGTCTCACACCTCTGTCCACTGTCTCTAATTTGCACTTCTCCTACTTTCTTCTCTTGCTTTGTGTGCTACAAGAAGAGAGTGTGGCGACTTGAACTGCTGCACATCGGTGCAAAGTTCTATGTCGAAAACAGACAGACAGTTTCATTTCATCGTTTAGGTCTGTTGTTGTACTACTTAGTGTTGTCATTGCTCAGTTTGTTAGACACTTAACAACTAAGTCTGCCTGTTTTTAACTACCTGAGTGTCTCACAGTCATCAGGTTTGAAGTCTTAAACGTAGCGCATGACTTTAAGGCTTAGAATGTTTCTTCATGAGAAAAGATGCGTATTTTTAGGTAGAAAAATTGATTGTTAAAATAAGGCATTGCTGTGATTATTATTGTTGTTGTTGTTGAAATTCTACTTCAGTAAAGTTAGTTTCTCTGATACACTGAAACATCATTCAAACTCCGAGGTAAAACACATAGCCTCTCAATCAATGTCTTATTTTATGCAATACCATGCAGACGGGTGGGATGGATTATCCAAGAGAGTGAGTATACTCACCTTAAGTGGTTTCATGAAACAACTAACTGCGAATTCTGTCTGTTCTCCCGTTGCAATATTATCCTCAGGAAGAGACTGTCAGACTCTAGAGTACATGAAAACTCGTGGTAAGCTGTCACTGCTATTTATCTAAACTACTTCACCCCCATCCACCTAAACCTTTAAAACTGATAACTGTCCAAATTATTTTATTATTTTTCTGACTACTTCATCTGTAATTACAAGTTATCATTGTCCGAATCGTTTTTATTTTTCTTTAACAGTCTGTTGTGTAATCAAGGTGAACACTCACTTATTCTGTAATCACTCTTCATTTTTTCAAAATTACGAATTATGCGATCTATTTGTTGTAACCATTTATACCTTTTAATTGTCCATGTATTAATTTTCTTCGTTATTTATCTAATTATCGTCTGCGTCGAACCCATTCGATTTCTACTTATGTGCTTTCCTAAAGTATGACGACTTTAAGTGATAAGCTATTGGGCAAAGTGTCCGGGTTGATCTGTCGAAGAATCCGCCAGAAGTCTTATTGATATAAGGATAAAACTTGGGCACTGTGGTAGAGTATAATTGCATTATAGATAAAATTTTATGCTGATCAGGAGTAGTCGGATTACCTGTCATAAAATAAGAATTTAGCTAACGTTAGAATGATTGATCCCACGAAGACAGATGAGTAATTTAGAAAAACAAACTCAGCAATTGCACTGCATGCATTAATACACAACCACACAATGGGGTGGGTGGGATAGGGTTAAAATTCTAAAAAGTAATATAAGTAGGTGGAGAGAGAGGGCGCGCGATTAATTACTGAATCCTGGTTCATCGAATAATCTGCACCCAACACATGCGATAGATATGACTCAACGCAAATATCAGAGATATGTATGGAAGATATTATTCCCATCAGTCAAATCAGAGGAGGATAATAAATAATGTTAAAATGTATTCACTTCAATTCACATTATAATATTCTAACAAGTTATTTATTTATTTACTGTAAAAAGCATCTTATTTCCCATCTTATTGAGTAACAACACTCGTCTTATTTCTCATCAAATTATATTTATTGATAACACTAATATTATTTCCGAATGTACTTTATCTTCCTCAATGTTTCACGCAAGTCTTATATTGATTTTATTCAAATGTCTAATCAATTTTTACTCAGACATCTAGAAAAAACAAAATAATTGAGCAGCAAAGAATATCTTTTCGATAATTTCGTCGTCTGGCTTTACAGTTATACATATGTTTATGTAGACAGAATATTCTAGAATAGTAGTCAATACCAATATTAGTGTTTTTTAAATAATATCGATTTGTTAAGTAAGATCACAATGAAATTACAGTTCACTAAAGATGCATAAATTACTTGTGTATGTAGACGTAGCAAGAAAGTTATGTGAGTAGTACCTTGATATGATTGTAAGCAGTAATAAATTCTACTCCAAACGTCATCATCAGTAAGTGTTACTTACTGGATAACACCACTGTGTGTGACTTTGTCAAAATAAAAGTTTTCTCCATAACAGTCAGAAGTCTGGAAAAGTCTAATGTACCATTCATCGCTAAGACTTCTCTCAGGGGATCTCAGGTTAATTTCATTTCAATCGATGTGGTCAGTGTTGGCAATTCAAAAGAAGTTGTATTGATTAAACGACCCAATTTAGAATTTGAAGATTAATTTGAAAATTGTGCACTTCAAGGTGATTATTTCAGCTGTGAAATACCTGTAGCAATTAGCTATTGTCACAAATGATGAAAGTGTCACCTACCTACCTTGTGTACAGTAGCAAATTTTCGGCGGTAGACTTTCACGGTCCGTTCTCAATGCTAGTTATGAAACAGTATGTTATCAATGAACCCAAAAGAGATCCTTTTGCAATGCCATCCTTTTGTTTGTAGATGGTGTCATTGAAAGTGAAGGGTACATTAGGAATACATTTCAGCAAAGAACTAAAAGATCTGCTGGTTCGTTAAAGTCCACCGTTGACAATTTACAACTGTACACAAGGTAGCCCTGATGCAATGGGAAGCGATCTCGTCCAGGATAATGACCGCCAGATTCAACTCCAAAGGAAGAAAAGTGTTAATAATCCAATGTTATGCACCCACCAACAACGCAGACCTCGAAGCGAAAGAAGAATTTTACAGACAACTACAGGCAGCAATAGACAATACTCCAGCTGGCGACATTAAAATACTAATGGGAGATATGAACGCCAAACTGGGACCAGACAATACAGGAAGAGAACTCATCATGGGTAGAGAAGCTCTTGGAGAAATGAATGAAAACGGAGAACTCTTCGCCGACTTCTGCGCCTTCAACGAACTAGTGATTGGTGGCAGTGTTTACAAGCACAGAGATATCCACAAGGCTACATGGGTGTCACCAGACGGGCGAACCAAAAACCAAATTGACTTTATCACAATATCGAGGAAGTGGAGACGCAGCCTACTGGACACAAGAGCAAGAAGAGGAGCAGACGTTGGCTCAGACCACTACCTCGTACAAGGGACAATCCAAATCAAATTAAAAGCTTTCAGGGAAACAGGAGCTGCAGATAGACCACAAGCCAAGTTCAACACTCAAAAGCTGAAGGACCAGGCTACAAAGGACATCTTCATTGCAAACATAAAGGAAAAAGCCGAGACACAAATCAACACCAACGAAAAGGTCAGCGTCGAAAAGCACTGGAACAAATTGAAAACGGTGTGGAGTCAAACCTGCATGGAAGTCCTAGGCAGAAAAAAGAGACAGGACAAACAGTGGCTCTCTACGGACACTTGGAAACTAATAGAAGAGAGAAGGGTGGCGAAACAAAAGATTATCCAGTGCACCGACGAGCAACAGAAACAGGAGTTGAATGCAAGCTACAATGCACTGAACAAAAGAGTGAAGAAAAGTGCCAGGGAAGACAAAAGAAAATATTGTGAAACCATGGCAAACGAAGCAGAACAAGCTGCAGGCAAAGGAGACCTCGCTACACTATACCAAACAACTAGGCACCTTTCGGGCAAAAGTTCGACACAGATTAAGCCAATAAAGGACGACAATGGAAAGTCAATCACCAAAGAGGTGGAACAGAGGAAGCACTGGGCTGAACACTTCAAAAGACTTCTAAATCGTCCGCCACCTACAACGCGTCCAACAATACCAACAACGGAAGCAGAACTACCAATGAACATCGACCCTCCGACGAAATCCGAAGTCCTGAATGCCATCAAGATGCTAAAAGCTGGGAAAGCGCCAGGACCAGATGGAATCCCAGCAGAAGCTTTGAAAATAGACCCAGAGACAACAGCGGACTTGATGACGCCACTACTAGAGAAGGTGTGGAAAGAGGGCAAAGTACCCGAGGATTGGAAGAACGGATACTTATTCAAACTGCCAAAGAAAGGAGATTTGAGTCAATGTAAAAACTGGCGTGGAATTATGCTTCTGTCCATTCCAAGCAAGATACTATGTCGCATCATCCTGGAGAGAATTAAACAAGCCCTAGATGAAAAACTTCGTCCGGAACAGGCCGGATTCAGGAGGAACAAGTCATGCATTCACCAAATCGCCACCCTACGGATTATCATTGAACAAAGTTTGGAATGGCAGTCACCTCTCTATCTCAACTTCATCGATTTTCAGAAAGCCTTCGACAGCGTCGATCGAGAGGTGATTTGGCAACTACTTCGCTACTACGGGGTGCCGCCGACAATTATTCATCTCATCCAACAGCTGTATGACAACGCTGCATGCCAAGTAATCCACAACGGGAGGCTCACGGAATCCTTCGAAGTGAGGACGGGAGTGAGACAAGGCTGTCTACTGTCACCAATGATCTTCCTGATTGCAGTTGATTGGATAATGCGGCAGGCAACGGCAGCCAACGAGGGAACAGGCATAAAATGGACCGACACAAAAGCCTTGGAGGATTTGGATTTCGCCGATGATATATGTCTGATTTCCCACAAACTGGAAGATATGCAAGTGAAAAGCAACAAATTGGCAGAAGAAGCAGCAAAGATAGGACTTCAAGTGAACATAGACAAAACAGAGGTAATGAAGATTCCTGGCCAACATCAACAGCAACAACCGACAACAATCAGCATAAACGGGAGGAACCTGAAGGAAACAACTTCTTTCACCTACCTGGGAAGCATCGTCTCAACTACAGGAGGAACTGACGAGGATATCAAAGCCAGAATCGGAAAAGCAAGACAAGTTTTCATTTCTCTCAAGTCTATGTGGAGGTCAACAGCATTCAGCGTCAAAAATAAGATCCGGATTTTCAACTCCAATGTGAAGTCAGTACTACTATACGGATCAGAGACTTGGCGTGTCACAAAGAGCAGCTCAAACAAGCTACAGACCTTCATTAACAAATGCCTTCGCTCAATACTCAAGATCAAATGGCCGGAGAGGATCAGCAACAAAGATCTCTGGGAGCGAACCAACCAGGAACCGATCGTGAAACAAATAGGCAGGAAGAAATGGAGATGGATTGGACACACTCTGAGGAAACCAGCAAGTGACATCACTAGACAAGCCCTCGAGTGGAACCCGAAAGGGAAGCGACGAGTTGGTCGTCCAAGGGTGACCTGGAGGAGATCATGTGAAGAGGAATTGAAAGCGTGTGGGCAGACTTAGAGCCAGGTGAAAACTACAGCAGAGAACCGAACGCAATGGAGACGCATGGCTGAAGCCCTATGTTCCTCTAGGAATTAAAGGAAATAATAATATAATAATAATACACAAGGTAGTTAGATGAAACCCTCATCGTCTGTGACATTAGTTATGACCTGACATGAAATCGACTCCCTCACATCATTACATACAGACAACCACGGAAATCAGTTCGACTGGGACGACGTTCATATATTAGAAAGAGGAAAAACCAAAAATGCTAAAGAATTTTTAGAAGCCTGTCTGGTATTCCAGTGAATCGTCAGTCAATAGACACATCGACATAGACAAAATTTACCAATCGATAAGAAAGAAATCTCACACACAAAGGGTCAAGGTTCAAGTCAAGGAAATAATCAGCACCAATACAAGTAGCCCAGAGAGTGCGAAAAAACACAAAAACAACCAATCACGTTCAAGGTTACCTCCAGCAGAGATGACTTATAAACTCGTGAAGAAATCTGAAAGGTCACTTCATCAGATTGAAGTGTATGCGCTGAAGATGTTCCTAGTGGGCGGGGGAGGGGCAGTGGAAGCTTCTCAACTACAAACCATCCAGGTCAGAGATCACAACTACATTAAATAAAGTTATGACCTCACTAAACTGATACAGGTGTTTGATGTAAGAATAAAACTTGTGCACTGTGGTAGAGTATAATTCCATTCTGGGTAAAATTTATTTTGATAAAGTCTCAGTCTTGCACAGTAATATTTACTGTTGACGTTTTGAGCACAATTTATTGCTAATAATTATATCAAGGAATTATTCACACAACTTTCTAAATTCGTTTATATGATTCCACTAATTCTCATCTCTTGATTTGATGATTACTAGTAGTAGTATTTTCCATATATCCGGTATGGGTGATGAGTTATTCCGATTGCATATGTTGGGTGTAGACTCAATGAAGGAAGGTTCACAGTAATCAACCACTCTCCCCACTTACCTAGATTACTTCTTACAATTTTAACCCTATCCCACCCACCCCTTTGTGTGGTTGCGTGTTAATGCATGCATTGCAATTGCTGAGGTGTTTACCAACCGCCGTCCGGCAATAAAATTCTGAACCTGTCCATTCATTTTGGATCTCCAGACTGTCATCTCTGTGATTCGTTGTACGGTTAAGTTGATTTTTCACCAAAGAAACTTCATCTTGGTAAAGTCAGTTAATTGTCTATTATGTTCCTCACATTTTTGATCCCAACAGTATTGTTGTGCGCTTATTTTCAAATGTTCAAAATATTTTTCTGGGACTCCAATTACGATATTCATTGAGAAGGTATGTCTACAACCATCAGCTCATATACCGTATTAGAGATGCAGCCCATTGGCTTAAGTACTCAAGTTGTACTCAGTGGGTTCCATGTCCCAATCATGCCCCGTCCTACTTTATTCCAGGTTATTTGACAGTATCACTAACCTACATTACACAATAAGTGTGGGTCAGAATGATAAATGAAACATCTACCCCAGTTAACTGGGTTCTACCTAACGTATTTCCCTACTGTTGTAACAACAGAAGACAAGGGCCAGGCAATAGAACGTTTATTAAGGAAAATCAACACATATTTATAGATTTTGATGTACATTATTGTAGATTATTGTTAGTAGAAAATACAGTCTTTTGATTGGTTGTTTCTCACAGAAAGTTAACCTTGCATCTCTTGTGGCTGTGTCAGTTCATCTATATGCCAACTATATCCGCCTACGCAAAGCCTTTGTTCTCATTTTCTTACCACCAATATTGGGGACATAAACACTGAAGTCAATTACTGTCTACCAACTTTGGCTGGCAGCCAGCTCTCACTACACTATCTGTACTGTCAGAGATATTCTTCCCTTGATTTATTTTTCAATTCTTCTTCTTCTTGAATGTTGTATCCCATCTCCCTTTTTTCTCCTTTCTGTCATAATCTAGGTGCTGATATGCCTGTTGTAATTACAGTGTTGAATAGTTATTCTGGCTGGGCATTATGCGCTGAAGGTTTCATGTTGAATAATAGTTTAATGACTGTAGTCGGTGCTTTAATTGGATCATCTGGTGCTATTCTATCATATATTATGTGTAAAGCAATGAATCGCTCTTTACCGAATGTTATCCTTGGCGGTTATGGGACTAGTTCATATTCTGGTGGAAAAGCAATTGCAATTACAGGTGAGTATTTTATTGGGTGAAGATATTTTTTAATATAGACGATTTGATCTTTTCAGCTGTCATTTTAAGTATTCTTTTGCTTCATGTGTAGTTTGAAGATTATTTTGTAAGATAAACAAGCTGAATGCGGATGCCGATCTGGACACAGATGTCTTAATCATGAATATCGGCGGTTGTCTACTCCAACAATGTATACTACACTAAACGACAGCTATCTGACACCACCACCCGCTCTACTTAAGCGAGAAAACACAAGGTGGCGAGACCGAAAGTAATGAAGTAGGCGTGGAAAGGATAATCTATCACCTCCTCACTTAGAAGAGGTGTGGTCAACCTGGAAACTCACTGTTGTTTTACTGCATCTGGCTTACCAACGTCGAAGAAATATTCTGTTATTTACTGGAAGGTCTTGAGCATTCGTGGCATCCTTCTTACGTATTAGTTCCAAGGTTTCCGGTGGTAAACCACTGCTTCTTGTTTTTCTGTCAGAAGGTGAACGCCGTAGTATTTGGTTTTCATACCGTTTTCCAACATCGAACAATTCTGGGGATGCCAAAGTCTTATGCGTAGCTCACGGCTTCCTCCCCATCAGTGCATGACAAGCCGTGGTACAACGAAAAACCAGGCTTGAGAACATTTTGTTGTTCGAGGCGGAGAATTTCAACGTCAACATGAGGCAATAAAGCATATGTCACAGATCACTTTGATTGGGAAACAGGCGTAGTGCCATTTTGGGGACATAAATTCCGAACAATGAAGAATTTTTGGCGGGCAGGTATTGATTAGGGACATCTTCTGGAATAACTCGCCGATGATGGATGTTGTGTATGTATGTGTGTTGCTGGCTTAAACTGCCTTTGTGTCCAACATTTTTTTCAGTCTTGGCATCGGTACTGCTCATACGAAAAAGATTTTACTAAGTGTCAAGCACCACAATGCTAGTAGAATAATGGAGGTCTTATCTTTGGGTGAAGATTGGTACTGTGTGAATAATCAGGATGATGGGCGTTTGAGGTAGGACCACGGGGTGTTCGGCTAGAGATTTGAGAGATCTGACGAACTGTGTTGATTTCAAAACTACTCTGGCGTCTGGAGTGGACTAAACTGATTATTCGTGGAATTTATCCAACTTCAAAGAATCTGCCCCATCGTATTTTGCAAAAAACGTTGTGTTGGTATAGGAGTGCCAAGCTTGGACACAGACACTGTAGTGGTGGATATAGTTAGCTTACTACATCGATCGTTTCACTTGTTTGCGGTTGACCTCATCAGCGATACACCCCGTTTCAAGTAATCTCTGACAGCCAGATAACTTAGAACCCCGTGGTTGATTGTGTGGGGTATAAAACTACTCGTTCCAATTAATCAGTAGTAATTCGATGTGGTTGTTTTCTCTGAGCTGGATAGTTAATTTGTTTAATTATGTTTTCATAATCCTACCAAAGATAAAACCCAAGATTTGGATACGTTACGTAGATGACACATTTGTAATAATCAAAAGAAACTAGTAAATTAAGACTCACAACTTAATAAACAACGTCTTCAACGACATCAAATTCACAAGAGAAGGGGAATCCGAGAAAAAATCCCATTTTTGGATGTCTTAGTCAAGCGAACAACCACCGGGGAATTAGAAACTCAAGTTTATAGAAAATCAACTCACACAGACCAAATACTGAATTACAACAGCAACAATCCAAGAACACACAAAAGGAATTGTATACAAACACTATACAAGAGGGCCAGCCAGGACTCATTGCAGCACTCCAACCTTAAGGAAAATTGACGAAAGATATCTCATAGACGTCTTTCAAAAGAATGGATATCCACGGAACTTCATCAACATGCCAACCTATCAAACCAAAAGCCCCCAAGGAAAGCACAAACAAAATCGCCCTACCATATATAAAGGATATATCAGAAATCACTACAAGACTCTTCAAACCTATAGGAATTGATGTTGCACACAAACCAACAAAATCACTTCACTCAGCTGGTTGTGTGTCAACCAAAAGACCCAAGAGCGAAAGAAGATAAAACCAACATCATCTACAAAATAAATTGTAACAACTGAGAAAAACTCTACATTGGCCAAAGCGGACATCCCCTTTGTCTTCTCATCCCTGAACATAAACTAACCGTCAAAAGACAAGACATCCACTCCCTCATATCACTCACTGCATACAGACGACGACGAACATCAATTCGACTGGGACAACGTTCATATATTAGACAGAAGAAAAAACACCAAGAATGCTAGAGAACTTTTAGAAGCCTGCCTGGTATTCCATTGAATCATCAATCAATAGACACATCGAGATTGACAAAATTAATCAACCGATAAGAAAGAAACCCCACACACAAAGGGTCAAAGTTCAAGTCAAAGAAACAATCAGTTCCAATACAAGTAACCTATAACGTGTGAAAACACACAAAAACAACTAATGACGTTCAAGGTCACCGGGAGAGATGATTAATAAACTCGTGGAGACTTGTAAAAGCTCACTTCATCGAATTGAAGTATGCGCTGAAGATGTCGCCTAGTTGGGCGATGAAAGCTTCGCAAATTAACTATCCAGCTAGCTCAGAGAACACAACCACATCAATATCATCCACCTGAGCTACAAATCTTCTCTATCATATCCGAATCAGTAGTATATAGTGTTATAATACTTCAGATGTTTATCCGTGTATTCATATGATTCTACTGTTAGAATTAATTAAAGTTTCAATGAATATTTAGGTGGTACATGTAATTTATATGAGGGTAATGTGCATGTGTACTTGTTACTTTTATGAATCTCTTAATGTAACGTTACAATAAGAATTTTCATATTTATGTATATATACTTACTTAACCGATAAACCTAGACACCTGATGACCTCACCATAATTATAAATTACTATCCTTTGATCACTACTATTACTACTACTACTACTACTACTACTACTACTACTACTACTACTACTACTACTACTACTACTACTACTACTACTACTACTACTACTACTACTACTACTACTACTACTACTACCACCACTACTATGACCACTACCCATAAACAGTGCTAAAGTTTTGTCATTCATTATAGAGCAACTTTGTGTTTTATTGATTAGAACTTATGCCTTGTTAAAGGACAGTCAAGAAAACACCGTACACTAATAAATATCTATTTATAATAAAGAAGTTTTTGTATATCCCAGTGAATGAATGAAAAAGAGCGAAACGATATTGTTGTGGTTTTTACTGACCTTTCGCTGTTTAATGCTGCTGCTAATAGCTTTATCAAAGTAGTCACATTAAACCAGAATTTACAAAATTCAGTCAGCTTATATTAAATAACAACTTAATCACCGTTCCTCAGCATGGGGTCATTTTTGCGTTGTTGTCAAGATGGTCAATTGGTAAAGATAACAAAACCAAGTGTAGATTGTTTACATGTGTTTATGTATAATGAAATTGCTTATCACAATCGAGTTGATTTTGTCAAATCATGATGGGGTGAGTGGGTGTTGTAACCAGGTCAAATTTTATTTTAGTCCATCATTCCTTTTCATCAGACAATTTGGATTCCACTTGATATGAAGTGCTTCTGATGGTGTGAGACGTTGTTTGTGATTTCTGATATCGTTTTTCTGGGTGATTTCAGTATTGTCAAAATCAGTTTTGCGGCCTGATTCTACAGCGTTTAGACAAGTTATGGCAGATGATTTTTCAAGCTTTTCTAGTTCACAACTGGATTACTCAGTGGTTGGACAGAGGTGGCTCTACGGTGTTCATTTCTTCTGATTTTGATTTCTTTCTGGCGAGGTTTGTCTGATGTTTGTCGCATCACATTCCGAGCATTTTATTTTATAGACACAATTAGATAGAGAATCTTTAGGGATTCAGTCTTTTATATGTACATTGTTGTTTTGCAGTGTGTCTGATGTCTTGAAGAAAACTCTGATGTCAAGCTTTTTGAGTACTCTTCTGATATCGTCTAACGTTTCTGATCTATATGCAAATGACAGGTGTTGAGGCTCATATTCTTTGGGATACGTCTTCGACCATATTTAATGTCAGTGTTCATTTTGCTGACGAAGTTCTTTGGGTAAATATTTCGCTTGAGAGTCTCAGTAATGTTTGATATTTCTTCTTCTTTTTACTTCTCACCTGTTAACATCAAAGAGTGTGGTCGTCTAAGGAGACCACTTGGAACAACGGATTCCTTTGAGCTCGTGGGGTGTGAGGATACGAAGTCTAATTACTCGGAGGAGTTTGTTTGTTATATTCCTGAGTATTATTATTATTGTTCCCTTGGGTTCCTAGTGGAACATAGGGCTTCAACTACACGTCTCCACTTGCTTCTGCCTTCTACTGTACTTTTCACCTGCATCCATGTTAGTCCATACTGTTTCGACTCCTCTTCACATGATCTCCTCCATGTCACCCTTGGAAGACCCACTCGCCGCTTCCCTTCCGGGTTCCACTCGGGTGATGGCCTGACGCGCGATGTCACCCAACGGCCTCCTCAGCGAGTGTCCAATCCATCTCCACTTTCTCCTGCATATTTGTTGGGCGATTGGTTCTTGTATTGTTCGTTCCCATAGTTTCTTGTTGGTGATTCTTTCCGGCGGCCATCTGATCTTCAGTATAGAGCGAAGACAGCTGTTGTTGATAAAGGTCTGCAACAGGCTGTTGGAAATATTCTTTGTGACCCTCCAAGTTTCTGATCCATCCGTATAGAAGAACTGACTGACTTGACGTTTGTATTGAAAATCCGAATTTTGTTGTTGATGCAGGCTGAGTGACGAAGATTTCCAGATTGGTTTCAGATTGATGAATGCGTTTCTCGCCTTCCCGATTCTCGATTTGACATCCTCGTCGGTTCCTCCTGTGGTTGAGACAATGCTCCCTAGATGAGTGAATGAAGTAACCTCTTTCATCAAATCCCTCCCGTTGATGGTGATTTGCGGTGGATGTTGCTGCTTTTGTTGCTGTTGTTGTTGTTGGTTGGTTATTTTCATAACCTCCGTCTTGTCTGTGTTCACCTGGAGTCCTGCCTTTGCTGTTTCTTCCACCAGTTTGTCGGTTTTCGCTTCTAAGTCTTCGATTTTGTGTGACATCAAACAAATATACAAATATTAAATTATCCATTATCTTTCCTCTTAACTAAACAATCTGGTCAGTGGTCTTTGTCAGATGGTTTTAGGCTTGATCCCTTCAAATGTCAGTCAGTATTATTAAATCAGTATGTACATGATCTCAGTTTATATATGTATATATAGCAAATATAATCATCGTTCTTTAAAATGGGGTAATTTTCACATTTTTGTCAAGTTGGTGGCCGCGCAGCATTCATGTTGTACACACACTAATTTTTACAAACAGGCATAGATAACATCATAACAATAATAATGATCAATTTGGCGCTCATTTTTGTAATAAAGTTCAGAATTCCTTTTGCCAATTTTCTACCAAACTTGAGATATGTTCACTGTTATTGTGGCGTGTGCTACTGATAAGCTTTATCAGTAGTATATGTTATGTAGAGAAATGTTCATAGGCATCAAAGGTCAAATAGCAGGGAGATAGATTTGATCTCAGAGAAAGCAAATAATACAGCGTTGTGGAAATACATGAGAAACGTGGAAGGAACACAGAGAAACACAGTATGAAGGCCAGTATTAGCACAACATAGAAGATTTGTGCAAATGGTCTGTTAAACATAAGGTGTACACAATTTGGCTATACAGCGATACCAAGTCTTTCGTCTTCTGCAGCTACAAGTGGCGTCATTCCCTCCTGATAATGAAGGTCAAATGACCGGCTGCTTACGATGAGTGAGGCATCAGGAGCTTCTTGCTGACTTTGAGGCCTTCGCTAAGTTGATGGGTGTCAAGGATCCGGTGGCGAATGTGGTTGTGCTGGAGACGCTACTGAGAGGTTGAGCAAAGGTGGCGTACGATAGTGTGGGGCGGTAAGATGATTACGGGGACCTGGGAGGTACTGGTTGGACGGTTGGTGGCAGACAGGTAGCTGGCGATGCAGCAGTTCCATGTCGCTAGGCTGGCACCGGACGGAGACTCTCTATTGTTGGCGATGAAGCTGACAAATCTACTAAGTCGTGCACTCCCCACAATGGATGAAGAGTCGTAGTCGTAGTTATTGGAGTCCCAGTTCATCGATAGATTCCCAGACCACATTTTTCAGCAACTACAACTGATTAACGCTGCACAGTCCATGGACATCGGTGAGCCAATGAAGGTAACCAGATAGCTGTTGAGCACAACAGTAGCAGCAATAGAGCCACCGAAATTGAACGAATGGGAACAGAAAGTTGAAGAATTGCAGCATAAAAGTGCGTTTGGAGTGCAGTGGTAGAATACTCACCAACGATCTAACTGGTCCAGACTTCGACCCCCAGCTGACGCACTTCTTAACGTCGTTTAGGTGGTAGTAAGCCGGATAAAGAAGAGAGGTTGAGCGTGAGACTAATAACGCCAGTGTTGCAAAAACTACACCACCGGTACCGAAACTTCAAACATCAAGCTTGGAGCCTTATGTTCTATTCGTAAAGCCGACATTTTCCTTGCAAAACTAGAAAATGGGCCTTTGAAGGATGTTATTAATGAACTCGAATTCTATTGTCGGTACATGGATGATAATTTTTTGATTATGAAGAACGAAAAGGAGGCAGAGAACATCCTGGATAAATTTAACGAGGTTCATGCTGCAATAAATTTTACTATTGAGAAAGAAAAAGACTCTAGTATTTTATTTCTAGACGTCCTTATGACCAGAAAAGAGGATGGCGCAATAAGAGGTGTATGTAGGAAACCTACATCAACGGGTCAGTATACTCATTTTTTTTCAGCTTCGTGCTCTTGAAATACAAACGCAATCTGATAAAGTGCTTTGTCTGCCACAGAGCTAGAGCAATCTGCTCGGATGAATGTCTTGATGAAGAACATAATAATACTAAACAGTTGCTGAGTGAAAACGGTTACCCAGAAAAGTTTATTGATGAAAGTATGAATCTGAACTCAAAGTAGCCCAAAGTACCAACAATTCCTGAAAAGACCTTATTCTTACAAATGCAGTTCCTTGGAGACAACATCAGCGAGATACTAACACAACGCCTTAGAAATGCGGCAAAAAGAGCATTCCCTGCTGCCGAATTACGCTGTGTCTTCAAAACCACCACTGTTTTGCGTTCGGGAGTAGAAGACAAACTGCCTAATTTCGCCTCTTCCATGTGTATCTGTCAATTTAACTGCTCCTGTGGAGTGAGCCAGTTAGTTGCATAGGCCGTACAATTCGGTGTGTTTCTCGTCGAATTTCCGAACATCACCCTGCAAAGTGGTTAAGTAAAGGACAAAAAAAATCTATTCGCAGCACTATTCTATCTCATCTTGTGGATACAGAACACAAGATTGACCTTAACCATGCTTTCAGGGTCATTTACCGCACACCAACAAGTCTCAATTTCGCCTTAAGAGTTCGACTACTAAATATTGCTGAGGTTGGCTGTTGGGATCCATATTAAGGAGCGTAATTTATGTGTCCAAAAGAAGTTAGTTTAGACATTTTCCGTACCTTGGCCATCCAGGTTTGAATGATCCTCAATTTTTGTGAAAATTTCCTTAATTTTAGTTGATATTTTATTTGCTACTATATCTTTATTATGTGCGTCGGTGGCATAGCGGTTAGGACGCTCGCCGACCATGCACATGGTCCGGGGTTCGAGCCCCGGCCGACGCACTCCTTTACCTCGCTAAGCCAGAAATAATGCTGGTGAAGAGGAAAGGTTGGGCATGAGGCTAGCAACCCCACCCTGTAAAATAAACACTGCTACAGAAACTTCAAGCCTCTAGCTTGAAGCCCTATGTTCCACTGGGGAACGGGAAAGGATAAAAAAAATATCTTTATTATTATTGTAATTTAAGCATCTTTATTGAACTGTAATTCCATTGTGATCTTACTTAATAAAAAGATAATATTTAAAAAACAGCAATATTGTTATTGACGACTACTCTAGAATATTCTATATATATGAACATATATATATATATATATGATTGTAGGGCCAGAAGAGGGAATTATCGAAAAGGATATTCTTTGCTCAATTATTTTGTGTTTTATAGATGTCTGAATGAATATTTTCGGTATAATGATAATTAGAATTATTCACTAATTACTACGCATTATTATGATATAAACTTTCATTTTCACAATATTTACAGGTACTCATCGAGAAACAGATATACCAACAGTTGTTAGTTACCTTGAAAATTATAAAGATATTATTATCACACCCGGTTATGGTCTATGCGTAGCCAAAGGACAATATCCGTTAGCTGAACTAGCTAAAGAATTAATTAAACAAGGGAAACGTGTACGATTTGCTATACATCCTGTTGCAGGTAAGTGAGTGATACAGCCAACTTGTTTTTAGTATATGTGTAAGTATTTGTTAACTAAATTTTGCTATATTGAAATGTGTTTGTGCTGTCGACTATCGGTCATTTGACGTGTGTACTATGCAGCAGTTTACTCTGTCCTCCTTCATGACTGTAGGAATTTGCCACCGAAAGTGGAAGACTTGAAGAAGTTGGCTGCCTTTAAGCACAGATGTTTGAATACTATCTTCCGTGTTAATTAGAATAATATGATGAGCAATACTGAGATTGGGAAATGAGTGTTAGGTAAGGGAGGGGAAGTCGGTCGATGAGGTGGCTTAGCCGAATCGATTGCGATATTCAGGACGAGTGTTACGCATCCTTAGCCGTCGTCTTCCTCGACAACGGGAGATGTTGCCCGACACATGATCAGGTTGAGTGAGAGATAGTAGTGGTTAAAACTGAAAGCCGGAATCGATTCATGAAATCTTTTAAAGTTGGTTTGAATGAGATGGGGAGGTGTGCACTTCCTGGTTGGTTGGAGTCCTCGGGATGCTAAGAACGGCTGTCTGGATCTGTCAGTGACATGTCTCGAAATCCTTCACAATGGCACATATTCATCCACTCCTTGTGATTACAATCATGAGGTAAAATTAAGATTAGCAGTCGGTATATGGTAGATAACTTTGCAAGCCCTGTTAACATTAATCTTGGGTTCTTCATTCATGAGATGAGATAACATTCTATGTTGAAACTCAGCCGGTCATTCAGTTTTTTTACGTTAGCGAAAAAAGATTAAGGTGAAAAGAAGTTGAGGGTACTGAGATGAAGACCTTGCACCAACTCATAAAGTGGTTGTCTACTGATGTGAGCCAGACGGTGAATCGTACGTTCCGTGAAGATTAGCGTATATGGAAACTGGAATCGATATTTAAAGGGGATGTGGTTGCCTAATCTAGACTCTCCCCTTCTAACCCCTGGGTCATCTAATTTTAATCCCGCCTCATATTTACAAAGGTTTGGGCAGCCAGATAGTATCACTGACCATCACTCAGTAAGTGTGGATCATTGCCAACTGCATGGTGATTCAAGTGGTTGTTGTTTTCTTAACGTATCTGTTTGATATATAGATAAGTGATGTAACATGTTCGACTGCTATTATTACTATTATTATTTATTCCCTTGAGTTCTTGGTGGAACATAGGGCTTTGATAGCACATCTCCAGTTTGTCCTATTTTCTGCAGTCCTCTTTAGTGGGCCTCACGACTGTCCATAAACTTTCATACCCTCTCCACACAATCTTCTATATGTCCCCCTCGGATGTCCAACTGGTCGTTCCTACTCAGGCTCAACTCCATGGTTTACCTTATGTGCGATATCAACCGACGGTCCTCTAAGCGTGCTTTCGATCCACCTCCATTTTATTCTGCCTATTTCTTGAACAACAGGTTCTCGATTGGTCTGTTGTCAGAATTTGTTGTTGGTAATTCTTTCCAGTCATCTGATCCTCAGTAAACAGCAGGAAAAGGCAGCTAGTGATAAAAGCTTGAAGTGACCTGTTAGCAATGCTCTTCGTGACTCGAAAGCCAAGTCTCTAATCTATATAGAAGAATTGAGTACCTTAACATCAGTGTTGAAAATCCGAATTTTGTTCCTTATGCTGAGCGCAGTCGATTTCCAAATTGATTTCAGAGTGATGAAGGCTTGTCTTGTCTTTTCAAATCTGGTTTCAAACATCCTCATCGGTGTCGCCGCCTGTTTTTGAAACGGTGCTACTTAGATTGGTGATGGAGGTGACTTCTTTCTAATCTTTTCCTTTGATAGTGATTGGTTCATGTTGTTGTTAATTGGTCATTTTCATCACCCTCGACTCTCTATGTTTACTTGAAGTCCTATCTTTGCTGCTGCTTCTTCTGCTAACTGTTTGGCTTCCACCTTTAAGTCTCCGAGTTTGTGTGAAATCAGACATAAATTGTCCGAGAAGTCCAGATCTTCTGGAGTCTTCTTATCGATCCAGAGCATTCCTGTCTTGTCGTTTCGTACAATCCATTCGACTACACTTTGAATTATCATCGGTGATAGTAAAATCTAAAAATCCTCTAGCATTCCTGATGTTTCCTCTGTCTAATATTTGAACCTTGGTTGTCTCAGTCGAATTGATATCCGTGGTTGTTTGTATGCAGTGAGTGATCTGAGGGAGTGGACGTCATATCTTTTGATGGCTAGTTTATGATCATGGATACGAAGACGAAGAGGAAAGAGGAAACACCAAGAATGCTAGAGAAATTTTAGAAGTCTGCCTGGTATCCCAGTGAATCGTCAATCAATAGACACACCGATAAGAATGAAATCTCACACACAAAGGGTCAAAGCTCAAGTCAAGGAAACAATCAGCACCAATACCAATACAAGCAGCCTCGAGGGTGTGAAAACTCACCAAAACAACCAATCACGACGTTGTTCAAGGTCACCCACCAGGGGAGATAACTAATAAACTCGTGGAGAAATCTAATAGCTCACTTCATCAAATTGAAGCATGCACTGAAGATCTTGCCTAGTGGGGGGGGGGGGGAGGGAATGAGAGCTTCGCAAGTATAAACCATCCTGTTAGCTCAGAGAAAAAAACTACGTCAAAGTTATTATACTACTAATCATATTGACATATATGTATACATATATTACCCCTTATTTTAAAAATAATTTAGGACGTATGCCTGGACAGCTGAATGTTCTGTTAGCTGAAGCTGGTGTACCATATGATATTGTCTATGAAATGGATGAGATCAATGATGATTTTCCCAAGACAGATCTAGTTCTAGTTATTGGAGCTAATGATACAGTGAATTCAGCTGCTGAGGAAGATCCAAATTCAATTATAGCTGGTATGCCTGTTCTACGTGTATGGTTAGCTAAGAAGGTATGTCATACGAATTTAACAATAATAATCATTTTAATATAAGTTTAAAACTTGGACACTGTGGCGGTAGACTATAACTCCATTATGGATAAGATTTTATTTTGACAAATCACACAGTGTTGTACAGTAATATTAACTGGTGACCACGTTCCGAGCACAAACTATTACTGCTCATAATCATATCAAGGCACTACTCACACAGCTTTTCTGCTTCATTGATTAACATGAGTGAGAACTGATTAGACATTTGAATAAAATCAATCAGTATAAGATAGAGTACATTCAGAAATAATATTAGTGTTATCAGTCAAATACAATCAGATGGGACATAAGATATTTTCATAGACCTAAACAATGAAATGAAACAGACAGAAGAGGCATTGATGTTGAATAACTATCTTATAAAATTCATTAGGAATATCAAAACAATGGGAAAACCAATAATGATAACATAAATAAGGAAGAATATCAGGGATCTGCAGTCATACCAAATAAGCACGGGAGATCTGAGGCCCTACATAGGATTCTCATGAAAGCAGAAATTAGGGTGGCATTTAAACCTACAAACTCACTCAGCTAGGACAAGCCCTGTAGGCTAAAGGATCCTGTAGGTTAACCCAATTAGACAAAACAATATAATTTACAAAATACCTTTCAATGACTGTGAGTGAGGTCAACTACATAGGTCAGTCAGACTGACTATCAGAACATAAAAATTTAGTTAATGTTAGAATGGTTGACGCCGAGGAGATAACTAATTTAGAAAAACAAACTCAGCATTTGCACTGCATTAACACACAATCACACAATAGGGTGTGTGGGACAAAGTCGAAATTCTCAAAAGCAATATAGGTAGGTAGGTGGAGACAGAGAGAGATTGATTACTGAATCCTGGTTCATCGAATAATCTACACCCAATACATGCAACAGAAATGACTCAATGTAAATACCAGAAATGTGGAAGATATTATTACCACTAGTCAGTCAAATCAGAGGAGGATAATAAATAATCTTAAAATTCTATTTCAATTCTCAGACATTATAACATTTTAACAAGTTATTTATTTATTTTACTATAAAAATATCTTATTTCCCATCTGATTGTATTTGATTGATAACACTCAGATTATTATTTCAGAATGTACTTTCTCTTATATTGTTGATTTTATTCAATCAAATGTTTAATCATCAATGTTTACTCATGTATATAAATGAAGCAAGAAAGTTGTGTAAGGAATACCTTGATATGATTATGAGTGGTTATAATTTGTGCTCGAAACGTGGTCATCAGTTAATATTACTGTACAACACTGTGTGATTTGTCAAAATAAAATCTTATAATAATAATAATATTTGATGCTCATTTGTTATTTTGTTCAACTTGATGAGTGAATGATTATTACACCTTTTTTATGTGAACAAATATAGTTTAAAACAATTAGTCCCTTTTTATAAATTTGGAAGAAGACGGAGATTATCTGAAAAGTAATGTGATGTGACATAGTTGCGCTATACATTTCGAACAACAATTTGATCGCACATTTACTTGTCAAGTCGATATATATATATAAAAAAATTAAGGGCAATTAAATTAAACAAAGTGACAAAAAGGATTTAAAACAATTGAAAATTGTCAATAGTTGATTTGAGTGGGCCATTCTCGAGGTTTGTCATGAAGCAGTCTGCTAGTAATGGGCCCAATGGAGATCCCATTGCGATCCCATCTTGTTGTCTGTAAATAACATCATTGAATGTGAATTGTACATTGAGTGTACATCTCAGTAGTAGTTCTTTTAAACAAGTCGTCGATAATCCGATGTTCAGTTGATTTTCGTCTATGTATTGACAAATGTGACAGACAGTTTCTGTGAGTGGAACGCTTGTAAATAGTGACTCAGTGCCAAGAGAGAGCATATTTTTGTTCTCTACACTGATATCTTTAATATAATCGACGAATTCGAAAGTGTCACAAAGCGAATAGTGGCACATCTGTGTTCGTACAGGTTCTAAAATGTCAGTGAGCCATTTCGCTATTGAATGGTACGGGGAACCAGACATATCCAAAATTGGACGCAGTGGGAGGTTGGCTACAAATATTCAACAAATGCCATTCAGCTACAAAGTTCACTCTTGAAATCGAAAACGAATCCAAAATCCCTTTTCTTGATGTTTAACTTACAAGGAGAGCTGACGGAACTTTAAAAATAATTAACACAACGTTTGGTGATTCAATCAAATAAGGATTACCAACGGAGGTTAAGAGTAATAATAAACTGTTTATGAACACACCGGGGTGGGGATACTTAAGTTTATGAATAGCTATAGCCTCAGGGTATTTCAATAAGCGCCCTTGACCATTTTATTCATTTTATTTTTTTATTTTGATTACAGCTTGATTCCACACTGTATTTTCAGTACAAGTATGGAATTTTCAGCATGGATATCGGTAGCCCAAATTTACAGGCCGACCACAGATATCGGGTGTGCGCCGGCAGGGGATCGAACCCCGGACCATGTGCATAGTCGACGAGAGTCCTAACCACTGTGCCACCGACCATTTTTATAGATGACCTAAAAGGCTGTGTTAATATCAATCGTATGGCTCATCTCGATTAGATATTTAGCTACAGACGAATTTGGTAGTCTGCCACCTCCGTCTATTGATTTTCCACAATTCATTTGCCTTTCTAATCATTTTGGGATATGCTCTCCCATGCAAACGTGATTACTCCTCCCCATGTATGTGTGTCCACACACACACACACACGAAAATCGGTAAATGGTTTGGGATGTGACATAATCACTTGTGCACTTTTGAGGTTTGCAGTGGAGCATATTTTTTGGCTTTTTTGATAATTACAAGCCGGACTGCATAAAGGTCTTACGGATGATGGAATTCAACCTTTGTCTCAAAATTCTGCTGTTTATTTCACCGTTATATGGTAATTTGATGAAAACATTTTTCTCTGGAGCGGAATAGATTGTAGGTTTAAGGACTAATTGATTTCTACACCTGTTCAAAAATTTTAAAGGATATCCGTTTTCAACAAGAGCATCAATCAATATTTCATTTTCTTTCTGTATAACATCAGTCGTACAAATACGCTGAATCCTCTTAAATAAACATTTCACCAATCCTCTCTTATACTATAGTGGACAGAAGCTGTGAAAATTAAGGTATTGCCCTATCCAAGTGGGCTTTCTGTAAATTGATCGTCTTATTGAGCCACCACCACTCTGGTAGAAAGTAAATCCATATTAGATAAGTTTATTTCAAATGTCACGCAGTGATGCAGTATTAACGACTGGATTTTTAACCTCGTTTATATAATCTGATTTTTCCATGACTACTGTTGTATTACCTTTGTCCGATTTCTCAATTACTACGACTTTGTCATTCTTCAAGCTGTCTAGAGCTGTTATTTCTCTTTCCGTGATAAGTTGTTTCTTCCTTTTTTCGGGTGTTTTAGTGTCAATGCACATTGTGCCCTGACTTGTTCTGCAGTGGTTTTGTCTATCTCATTTAATGCTACCTCTGTACTAGGAATGATGTCTTCAGGTTTTAATCTGTTAACAGTTACAGCGAAGTTGAATCCTTTTATCAGAACTTAAGGCTCTTGTTAAGAGGTTAATTGCCCACTTTGTCTTATCGATCACGGTTGATGGTGTTTGATTGGTGAATTCTTTTTCTTAAGCAGGATACTTTTTCTCCATTGATTTGTTGACTGTTTTCATTTGAGTATTTTTAGATTTATAAGATTTAATATTGCGAAATATTCCCATATGTCATGAATTAAAAGTCAGTCTGAACGAAGAATATTCTCTTCAATAATTTCTTTCCATGTTCTTACAGTTATGAGATGTAATATTCGTTACCATTACAACAATGGCCAATTATGCGGCGGATATATTTTTTAACGTAGAATAACTAGAAAATAGTCTGTCGAATGATGAAATAGCAAAAGTGGAAATGTATTGTCAATACATGGATGACAGTTTTGTAGTGTACAATGAAGGGTTACATAGTGATTTGACTTTGAGTAACTTCAATAATGCTCACCCAGCGGTCAATTTCACCTACAAAGAAGAATACAACAACTGTCTGCACTTCCTCGACTTCCTACTAACGAAAAGAGGGGATAGTTGCACCATAAGAATAATATTTAGAAAGCTAGAGACCAAAGCTCAGTATACACACTTCTTTAGCTTCGTAACATTCTGGTATTACCCAACCCCTACTCCTACAATTCGTTAATTCTCGCATCCTGCCTATTATTCTCTATTGTTCCCCCTTAGTTTTTCCTGGGCTACTGAAGAAAGACTATAACATATTACGCAGGATGTTAAATGTTGTCAGCAGAGTAAGCAACGTGCCACTTAACCAGCTTGTTAATATTTTGGTTGACAGGCACATGGACTCATGTGAAAAATGGGCCAAGTCCATTTTATCTAACTCACACCACCCTCTTCACTCACAACTCTCCCCTTGCATCTCATCAGGTAAAACCAGAAGCCAATATAGAAAACTATATGCTCGCACCAGCAAGTACAAAAACTCAACCATACCCTACTTAGCTCGCGTTCTGTGTGATAAAGAAAGCATTAGGCGTGACACCTATAACTCATTAAATAGTCATTAGTACAACTGGATCTCATCTTTCCAACCCACTTCATCAATAGGTTCAACATTTCCTTTCTTTCTGTTCCTTTTCTCTCTCTTCTTTTTCCGTTATGTGCTGCTTTGTCTCTTTCTTTCGCTTACGCCAGTTAATAAGACAGCTCCCACTTTTCTAACACCTTCAAACACTGTTTCAGCTTTACCTTTGCTACTGAACATACCAATGTACTGTTGTAATAATGAACTGTGGTTTCCTCAATCTATGTAGAATTCTATTTATTGACAATGTACTAACTGGATGCAATACTGTAGTAAAAATGCTGAGAATTCCATTCTGTATCACAAGTACTGTTTTGGAATAAAGCAAATTATTATTATTATTATTACTGATGAAATACAAACGTAATCTGATCAGATGCTTAGCATTTAAAGTGAGGTCTATTTGTTCCGAAGACTGTGTATAGAAAGAACTCCAGGTCGTCCGGGATATTCCAGACGAGTATGGATATCCATAGAAGTTTATTAAAGCCAACATAGGCTACAATAGTCGTAAACATGAACTGACGATGGTGGAGAAAAAGCCTTTAGCTTTACGTTTGCAATTTAGGGGAGACACCCCTGCAGAGATTCCATCTCAATGTTTAAACACGGCGAGAAAGAAAACTTCCTACTCTGCACATCTCTTCCTGTCCTTCAGTAGACGTCCAATGTTAACTCAGCAACTGAAAGATGCCTTACCTTACCTTAGCTCTTCTTCATGAATATATCATTTCAACTGTTCCTGTGGTTCAAGTTATATAGGGCATACGATTAGGCAATTTTCCAGCTTAGTTCAGCAAGGATAAAAATTAAATGCGTAAAAAAGCTCGATTCTCTCAAACTTGGTCGATACTGGACATCACACCCACGTCAACACAGGCTTCAGTGTTATATACCGAATTCCGAAGTCGTTATCACGTGCAGTTCACTTACATCTCCTGCACATAGCTGAAGCTGTTGCAAGAACATCGGTTAAACCGGAACTGTATCGAAAAAGAACACGTCCAGATGCTGATCCTACCATGGCCAAACTTGGATTGATTATCCTTCTTCTCACTAAGAGCGCTTCTAACCCTTATCTCTCTTGGTTTTTTCTCTTTTGCTTTGCTTATTATTACAGTTATTATTATCATTATTATTCGTTATAATTTATACCCTTCATTCAAACATTCCCTCAGTACTATCGAGTTTTCCATTTATACTATCCGAACTTCTTATTAGTGATATTATCTCTTTACTCAATATATGCCTCCACTTGTTTCATTTCACCACATATTGGTTATATCATTATGAAGCTCTGATTGCAGTCTTACTATCTCGTCTTTAATGCATCCTATTTTGTACTGTCCATTCATCTGACACCCCACATTCTACGAATCTAGTATTACTAATCACCATAATCATTGTTTCGCATTTCACAATATTTCGTAATTGAATTCAGCCTAACACGTTTCTCACACAAATACGACTATTTGTTTTGTCACCTAATAACTAATCTGTTATTCTACATAAAAAGTGTATCCTCCTCACAACTGGCCATTATTGTAACGATGAGAAATGTTATATTTTATAATTTTTAGATTTGTTGAATGCAGCTACAGTTTTTAATACTGCATCACTGTGTGATATTTAAAATAAACTTCTCCCATATATTTCGGGACTAGGATCATAGCTAGAGATCGTCCATGAAAAGCTTAATGTAACACGACAGTATGCTAAGTGGCGTGGATACTTGATATCGAACCTTCAGCTTAAAGAGTTGACCAAAACAGCGTAAGCTGGCACCGAGTGTTGAGTGGTGAATACTGTAGGCTAATAAATTCGAGGAATAAAACTTGGGCACTGTGGTAGAGTGTAACTCCATTATAGATAAGATTTTATTTTCATAAATCACACAGTGTTACACAGTAATATTTACTGATGACGTTTCGAGCATAATTTATTGCTCATAATCATATCAAGTTACTCACACAACTTTTTCCTTCATTTATATACATGAGTGGGATTGACTAGATATTTGAATAAAAATCAATATGAGATAATGTACATGTAGAGATAATAATATGAGTGTTATTGATCAAATACAATTAGATAGGAAATAAGAGGGATATTCTCTAAATGTACATTATCTCATATTGATTTTTATTCAAATATCTAGTCAATTCCAAACATGTATATAAATGAAGGAAAAAGTTGTGTGAGTTACTTGATATGATTATGAGCAGTAATAGTTTGTGCTCGAAACATCACCAGTTAATATTACTGTATAACACCACTGTGTGATTTATCAAAATAAAATCTTATCCGTAATGAAATGTGAGGAATTATTGACGGCAACAGTAGCTTATTCAGTGGGCAGATTGTCACTGATACTGTTGTGTTAGTTTTGCCGGGATTCGTTTGATTTCAAGTTTGGTCATGAACTGAATTCAGTTAGAGGACCTTTGAAAACCACCAGGAGGTACTGGGAAGCGTCTTCATCCTTGTCTGGGACTCTCCTGTAGTACGTTGTCATTGACCCACCAAAGATTACACTCAGGACCTTCAGATTACAAGGCGAGGTCGTATACCTTTCAGCCGATGGGATAATATACACTGACCAATTAATTATAATTCTAGTTATCAGTGTACTGAGTGCTGAATGTAGGTAAAGTGAAAACCTTGCCCCGATCCAGATTTTTGTTTCACCGAACAAATATATAAACAGTTATACTTATATGTATAGTCTGATAAATCCAGTATTCAGCCTCTTAATTTTCTTCCCACCTTGGGAATGCCCAGCTCTAATCATTTTAAAATAAAGTTTGATTATTTTTAGTATTCTCTTGGATTCCGACTCAAACATGAGTCTTTAGCAGCATACATCTCCACTTCACTCTGTTTTACTATGGTCCATTTTAGCTGACTTCACGATTACCCATAAGCTTTCGTTCCCTCATCCACGCCCAATTCGTCTTTTCCCAGTCGGGTTACACTCGAGGGCATGGCGTAGCGGGTGTGTGTGGTGTCATTCGGCAGTCTCCTCAACTTGTATCCGATCTATCCTTATTTCCCTCGGATTGATGTTAGTCACCCAGATTAGTTCAACACACGATATTAAATGACCGATAACCCGAACATTATCCTCATGCTAAGAATGCAAGATTTATTCTTTCAGGAAACAGGCTGAATGACCGGAGATTATAGTTACTTATGTAGTCAGTTGACATGACCAATAAACGACAAGTTTATTATATGCAAACTGTGTTCCTATTGGTTAGCGGTGTGCCAATAAAAATTCAATGATACAACCTTGGATACTGATTGGCTGGGATGAAAATATTCCGTTATAGATAACGCGTGGTTATTTCTCTTTGCAAATGATATAAGTACAGCCTGATAACTAAGGCTAAAGGAAGGGGAGTGTTTGTGATTTACTTATTCGGTTATTTGCGAAGGTTAGTTTAGTCCTGATTACAAATTTTGAGTTACATATTTACTGAGCTCCCTGGAATTGCTGTAGGAATTAAAATGTGTTAACATTAGACTATTGCTTGACGGTCAGTCTATCTTAGTGTTACTCAAATGTTGTCCGGTGTTTGTAGAGTGTTGAGTAAGAAGGGTAAATCAATCGATAAGGTTGTGACACGACATCGATTGAGGATGGCTAAGACACGCGTATTGCACATTCCGGGTCATCTCTTTCTTCTCTGAGCAGTATTAGCCGACATAGGATTGGGTAATTCTATATTAGATAAGTTTATTTAAAATATCACACAATAGTGATGCAGTATTAACAACTGTATGGAAATTTTTTTGTTTATAATCATATCAGTTTAGTCACACAGTTTCACAATTTTTCTTGCATATGTTTTCTCTCGTTTTGTCTCTCCAACTTCTCGTTGTTTGTTGCCACTTTCCATGTCTCCGATGTAGGCATTTCGTCATTACGATTGCACGTTTGCTGTGTTGAATCGATAAACAAAGCTTCAGTGATTAACCCATCTCTTTCTACACCTAACTACATTACTTTTTAATACTCCCACCCTGTCCCACTCTACTCTGTGATTACATGCAAGTGTATGCAGTGCAATGGCTGAGCTCTTATATTCTAGGTCGTTTAACTTAGCAGTGTCAGTCATTCTGGGTCTGGCTAAATTTTTACGTTCCAATAATCTAGTTGACCCTGCTTTACTAGTTTGACTTATGTAATTGACCTCACAGTCAGCGTTACATGATATTTGGCAAATTGTATTATTTTTCTTAATTGGATCTATTGGGTCCTCAAGCTGACGAAATTTATCTTTGAGTGGTTTGGTTTGAATGCCACCCTAATTTCAGCCTCATTGAGCATCCAACATAGGGCCTCTGACATTCCTTCTCTATATGGCAGTACTATTGAAGCTTTGAATTATTTTCGTCGTTTTTATTGCTAATCTTAGTTTTTCTATGGTTCCTCATATATTTCTGAATAATTTCTGGTGGGTATTTACTAATTCACTAGTAATATTTCCTTTATTTGTTTGATTCCATTATTTAAATCTTCTGGCTTACTAGTTAGGCTCTTGGGCCGATTATACAGACATTTTACTTAACCTATCTATACTGATTCTGGATGGGATGAATTAACGTCTAAGTATATATCACAGTGTGTCGGTTTTCTATAAATTCAAGTATCCAACCCACCATTCTACAGTCTAGCATGGCTAGCTTACTCTGTTCGTCTTCTAACTGAGAAGTGAATTGGATTCCGTCTACTATTAAGTATATATGTGTGAAAAAATGAGAGATATGTTCAGAAAAATTCAACACAGTAAATGTGTCATTCACATATCTCCTCCATAACCTAGCAGTAGGATTATACGTTCTAAGTGCTTTGTTGCCAACTACACCATAAATATGTCTGCCACATTTGGGGATATTGGTGATCTCATTGTCGTCACACTCGTATTTTAATAATAATAATAATAATAAAAATAGCTTTATTCCAAACAGTATTTGTGGTACAGGTATGGAATTTTCAGCGTTCATTACAATATTGCATCTAATTATCTCATAAATTTAATAAGATTTTAAAAATAAAAGGCAACAACAACCAAAAGAAAAAAAGAAAAATAAAAGAAATAAAAAAGAACAGTATTGCATTCACATATTTAAACAATGCACCACAGGATATGAAATATAAAATTAGTGTGTAATAGAATATGTGAGCAACAGTATAATAGTAACAAAGAAAGGAGAACAAGAGCTAATGGGAACTATTTGTTAGAGTGCCGCAGTAAGTTAATCGTGTCGTACCTAACGGATTTCTCATCACATAACAGCTGTGCCAGATAAGGTATTGTGGAGTTTTTGTACTTGGTAGTCCTAGCACATAGCCTCCTATAGTTGCTTCTAGTTCTACCAGATGAAATGCAAGGAAAGAGCTGCATATAGAGAGGATGCTCGGGGTCTGACAATATAGTATTCACTAGTTTCTTACATGACATTATGTGTTTATCCACAATGGTGGTAACCAGTTGGTTTAACGAAATCCCACTTCCCCTACTAACAGCTTTTAGTGCCCTACGCAGCGAAGCAAAGTCTTTCTTAAGTAGTCCAGGGAAGATTAATGGGGAGCAGTAAAGAGGGATGGGTAGAATACAAGAACTGACAAACTGAGAAAGCAAAGACTGCTTTATACCAGACTGCCTTAACTTCCTAACGTAGAACGTTAAGCGAAACATCTTTCTAGTCACTAGCAAGATGTGAGAGGACCAGGAAAGATCGGAGGAAATACTCAGTCCAAGGTACTTGACATTAGATGTAGTTTCAACCTCTATGAAATTTGAATACAGTGGAGGTTAGAGATAACTGAATACCTAATATTATTTCATCGACCGATGATTGATTAAGAAAAAGCTTGGTCAAACCATAGCCTGGCATCAATACATGAAGTCTTCAGCTGTTGCTTTGAGCCACGTGAGCAGATGTAGTCCACCTGCTGGAGGTAGTCCAGACGCTAAGACCCAATGGATGTAGAATATCGATGACTGCTCAAAATCTTTCTCGTTAAGGCCGAAGCACTGACCCTTTTCGATCTACAAAACCCATTAAATTCCACAAAAGTACAACAGTCCAACTAGTCACTCCTCATAAAGCGTGTATAAAAGCGGAGAGTTGATGCATAGAAACCGCCAAGCCCGTAAATTTATGGAAGAAATAATAACTTCATGCAGAATTATTTGAATTTAACGGGTCTTAGAGATCACAAAGAGTCAATATACACCTGCTACAATAAGAACGATTTTGCACAATGTCACTACCAGCCCCCTCCTACTCATTCTTAGCGTCTCGACAACTTCAAGAAAGGTAGCCTACACTCCTTAAACCAACAGCTCATTACTCTCCTTCACTAACAATTCACCCTAAATTTAATTACTACCGGCCGTAATGTAGATTTTCTGTGTTTCTCTTTTGTTTGCTTTTCTTCTCCTCTAAAGGTGATCGTGGTGAAACGAACCCTGGGAGTTGGTTATGCTGCTGTCGATAATCCTGTCTTCTTCAAAGAAAATACTGATATGCTACTGGGTGATGCTAAAACTATTTGTGATGGTCTGCTAAATGCATTTAAAAAGTAGCACATTCCCCAGTCTATAATGAACAAGAAATTTTCTTCAGTTTATTTCTTTATACTACTGATAATATTCTACTGATTTCTGCTTGTGAATATATATATATACATATATGTCGACTAAATGGCTTTTAGTCTAACTGAAATGGAATATTGCCTTGTTGCCGGTGTTTTTTCACGAATAATAGTTCTGTGTTCAATAAAATTTCAATTTCGCTGAGATGTTTTACACGGTTTCTCTTCTGCTTTTGTTTTTCCCACCATCTATGCTGCTATGGCAGGGATTTATTACAGTGTGTGTGAGGAAACACTTAGTTTTTTTTGCATCTGTTCTTCTGCTGTAGTTCAAATTTAAATTTTCCGCTATGAGAGTTTAGGATGAGAATAAAAGCTGCCGAGGGTGATTTCGTGATTAGTATAGAGAACGCCTGTCTGTCTGTCTGTCTGCAGTCAACATAGAACTTGGTACCGAAGTGCAGCAGTTCGAGTTACCACGTTCCAATAGCGCCCAAAGGTAGATAAGAAGATGAGTGAAGAGAATCAATAGAGTTTTGACAAGTATAAGAGTGAAACAGAATGAGTAATGGTAGAAAGGAATATGAAAGATTACAGAGACTCAATACATCTGTGTAAGCCATTGACAACGATTTTGAGCCATGTCACCTATTGTCTCCAGCCATTGATCCTTAGAGTCCCGAGGGCGGGTCCCAACACGGAAGTTTGCATCTCCCTACCTGACTCAGTTTAACTGTCAGGGATTTCATGGATTGATGAGGCCATGTTTTTGTTTGGCATGGTACCACTTACTCTTTTCCAACCTGCACCTATATCAGCTAGTAATGCCCGTCCGTCGGGGGAGGCGATGGTTAGGCATGCGCAGCACGTGACCTAGCCATCTCAATCTATGTAACATTATAGCCTCTTCGATTGATTTCCCCTCTTTGCCCAACACTCTACGCCTAGCGTCAACATTACTTACCTTGTTATACCACTTCACGCGGGAGATAGAACGCAGACACCTATGATCAAAGACAGCTAATCTTTTCATGTCTTCCGCCCTCAATGGCCAGGTCTCACAGCCATAAAGGAGGATGGACTGAACTGCTGAGCAGTACACACGTCCCTTGGTTGATAGCCGGATGTCACGCCTACGCCACAGATGGTGTAAGTTAGCAAAAGCAGCCCAAGCTTTTTGGATCCGTGCTGAGATTTCGTCACCAATCAATCTGTTGGTGCTGATACAACTTCCCAAATAGGTGAAGTGGTCAACATGTTCTATCACTTCACTCCCTATCACTAAGCTTGGAGTTGACGTAGTCCAGTCAGTCTTGTAGCTGCATCTTACATTTTACAGGGGCGAATCGCATGCCAAACATACGGAGATTGCTGCTCAAGGTGTTCAGAAGACTCTGCATGTTGTCAGCATCCTCCCCTAACAGGACTATGTCGTCTGCATATTCTAAGTCCATAAGACTATTCCCTGGCAAAATATCGATTCCTAAGTCGTTAAGTTCAGTTAAGGAAACTTCCATTAGCATATCTATGAAGTTAAACAGAAAAGGGGAAAGTGGAAATCCTTGACAGACACCACTGGTTGTTATCAATTCAGACGACAATTCCCCATAAGCCCTTACACGGCTACGTGAGTTTGAGTAGAGTGCCTTGATTAGTGCAATATACTTTCTTGGCACTCCCTTCACAGTCAAACATTACCATAGTACCTCTCGATCCACGGAGTCGAAGGCCGCCTTCAAGTCAAGAAATATGGCAATTGTATAGAGAACGCCACAACAGATATTCCACCTGTTGATAAAACACTTTTAAAATAGCTAAGTATTAGACTCGGCATTGTTACAGCATTCCTCAATGCATGTAATAATGCTTGACGAGGTTCCGACAGTATTTGACAGCCTCTGCTCTAACATCTTTTTGATTCCCTTAAGTTCCCAGTGGTACGCAGGGCATCTTAAAGCTAGAACTTTCGGTACCATTGGTATTTACTTTTACGGGATGGGGTTACTAGCCTCATGTCCGACGTTCCCTCTTCACCAGTCTTATTACTGTCATTGCGAGGTAAAGGAATGCCTCTGCCGGGGTCAAATCCCGTACCACAGGTAGCGTGGTTGGGAAGCATTCTACCCCTGTGCAACGACACACCTGCTCTAACTATTCAAGTATATTGAAACGTTGCCCACCTAGTTTCATTTTCAGTAGCTTACAAGCATCCCTGGTATCATAGCTAAAGTTAGTAGTTGATGGAGAAAGATATTCGTTGAATTTGCCTTCAGCTAGACATTGTTGCGTGTCTTTCACATCAGATTGTAACACACTAAATAGAATGGCTTTAATGAAATGCATAACAGACAGCTTGTTGAAAGAGTTATAGATTAAATATTCCCGTTTTGCAGCCTCATCACAATTCGATCAGAGTATTTGGTTCTAGGCTGACAATATATGAGTGTGCATATGCGAATAAAGTAGGATTCACTTTACTACATTAAATAATTAAATTACCATAAAACTCTGCGTATTCGATCATCGCTGTCTTCGCAGGATTGCTTAAGCTCGATGGCATAATCGCGTGAGCAATTCTGAAGTCAGGCGGCGTGTGTTTGAACACAGCGGAGATCACCATTTGTTGAGTGTCGTCAACTGGAAACATCAGCTTTGGTGGCTTAGACATGTGCTGTTAATGTCATCCCAGGGTCTTCCGTACAGGTCTCTGTTCGCTAGCCCTGGGACGAGATGGAAAAGGCGGAGAGGTGGTCAGTTCACGAAGTGACGTCGTGGGATGAAGGATTTTTGTGCTAGATTAGCATCGGTTGGTGCGTCACGACTCCCTGGTTGGAGTGTGAGAGATAGCTCGAATCGATGGGCCGAAACGTTATCGGATATGGCCAAGAATCGTAATCAATGGCGAACGTGCTGCTATTTCCTTCTTTCTTCTCTTTCTGATAATAGTTACTTCCAGATGAAGTTCTTCATCCGTTCTCTGCCTATATTTTTCCTTTTAATCTATTATTATTGTGTCGCGCATCTTTCTTGGTGCCATATTGAATCAAGTTTCTCTGCATTTCACCGGAAATACCCATTGAGTCATAAAGAAAATAAAAGACGGATTCAGCGAAGAAAATTTTCTCTATCGACGAAATCATCTTCAGAGGCTGTACAATCGTATTTATACTTACAAAAATATGTAGTGGTCTATTATTGAGTAATAGGGGGTGACATAATTGATATAATTACTCAGAAGTGGCTTTAGAAGTGAAAATTAGAAGTTGAAAACTACGTGGTACTCAACGGCAAAAAGATAGAAATTTGATAAGGTTAAAATTGATATTAAGTGAGAATAAAGGTATTTGATTGTCAATTTAACAAGTGTGAAGAGGGTGTGAAAATATACAAAAGGAGCATATGAGAGTGATAATAGTGAATTAATTATTAAAGCAAAAGCTAACTAAAAGTGAAAGTAGAATGAAAAGAAAAAATCAAAAAACATTTTATTTACAAGGAACGATTAGTGAAGAGGTTAAGACCAAGGTAGAATAAGAGACTGGACAAACTTTTTCTGTATACAGAGTTCAGGGTTGTATTGGTGAATTGCTAGAGCCTCCGCCATACACAAAAGCCGAAACCTGACGCCCTTTGTACCATTTGGCTTCACTTTGTAGATGATCTTGAAAGACGATTCTGGTGGAGCTACGTGGCCTGAGTTCACCAAATGCTCGAGAATTGAGCTAGTAATTGTCTTACATTGTCCCTTTGCTAACCATGCCGGATAATGCTCAGAGATGCGTTTGGAAAGCGTGCGCTTTGTGCGGCCATTTAAATAAATAACAAATAAAGTAACAGCAGTAAATTATTGTCAGGAAGGTCCCCCAACTTGCCAATGAACGGGACTAAGTGGATTTGTGCCTAGGTGGAGTGACTCTGAGTGCAAACAAGCACCACAAAGGAATACCGAATACGGTTACCGCACATCATAACCTTCTTATCCACAGCGGCACCAAAATATCAGAAGATACAGACTTGGCTGTAGATACATAGACAGTTTCCTTAAACAAGATGCATTATGTGTACACGCACTTAACACAAAATCACACTAGACTAATGACTAAGCAACCTATTCTACTTGGTTGTATTGTAACAACAGAAGACAAGGGCCAAGCAACAGATCCTTTATTAAGGAAAATCAAGACATATTTATAGATTTTAATGCACATTATTGTAGATTATTGTTAGTAGAAAATACATTCTTTTGATTGGTTGTTTCTCACAGAAAGTTAACCTTGCATCTCTTTGTGGCTGTGTCAGATCATCCATATGCTAACTGTTTCCGCCTACGCAAAGCCTTTGTTCTCATTTTCTCACCACCAATATTGGGGACATAAACATTGACGTCAATTGCTGTCTACCAACTTTGGCTAGCAGCCAGCTCTCACCACAGTATTATTCTAGGAATCATCCAATAAACTTACCTTGTCCATAAAATATGTCCATATATGAATCTAATTTTGAAACACAGAAGAATACAACAACTAA
Organism: Trichobilharzia szidati; assembly: GCA_944472155.2. Lineage (NCBI taxonomy): Eukaryota > Metazoa > Platyhelminthes > Trematoda > Strigeidida > Schistosomatidae > Trichobilharzia > Trichobilharzia szidati. Next base: position 59,253,756 of record OX235277.1, on the reverse strand, counting down.
TCACCATTTCCATAAATTTTGTTCGCCTTAATTAACTTTGACACCACAATTTTCTCCATTCCACTTAATTCTTGATTTTGATGGTGACTTTAAAGCATCCTAAATGTCTGTGTAGGGAAGAAAAGTCTGGCTGCATCAGTAGCTCTAGTATTTTGAGGTGGATTACTGGTCTTCTGCAAAACATGCGACTAGCAAATATAACCGCAGGAAAAGCGCTTGTATCTATTAGGTCAGTATTGAACAGCATTCATGAGCCACTCGACAAAATCAAGAATGCTGTTTCAACCTCGGCCTGAAGACGCTTAGTACTTGAAGAACTTGACATATTTTGAAGTGATTTAGGTAATTGGGGCCTAAAGCTGACGATATTAAAACAACTTCGCATTGGGAAGACAGCTTCATCCAGAAATTCATGTCGAATTACCACCTAAAAACTGCTGTTAATACCATCAGGAGTTACTTCCATTGGTAGAAGACAACTTTGCATAACTTGAGATACTATTTGGGTATTTAATAAATAACTCAACTTCAGCGCGATTGATGTCAAAGGACATCCCGAAACCTAAATGATGGTGAACAGTGCTTGTGAAGGTTGGAACCAGAGGATTCTCTGGTGGAGAACCTTGGCGATACTGACTTTCAAATAGACGGCGAAGGACTAATCAAACCACCTAGTAGGCGGTTGCCTCCCAATACTCCAACAGTGAGTGGTATGCGTATTGCGTCAGCTTAGTAGAATATCAGCTTGTTGTGAAGTCCTCCAGGCCACTATTAATCTACCTATCATCAACCTAGATAGCAGCAGCAGTACCTACCGACTGCCATATGATAGCGAGAAATTTTTTGGAGGTAACATCATCAGGTGTTTTTCATACGTGGAAATCCCGAGGAAATATTCTTCAAAATTTGCAAAACTTCGCGTTATCCCATTCAGCCTCACTACGTATACTCCCTATGAGTTTCAGTAAACCATTTTTAATTTTATTTCTAAGTTTCTTATATGAGTGCAGACTTCTGGGACTGTACAGGCAGTTATATAGTAACCGTCACTCATATTTTATACGACTTTTAAATTTAGGCATGCAAAGATTCTGAACTTTGAGGCGTTCTGACCTTTCCTATTCCAGCAAACTAGATCTTATAAAGTTTTCTCCTTCCCAATAAACATTTTACCTTTCTGTTCATTCAAAGAGGATTGTGCGACTGTCTGAGACGCGTAAACGGAGGTACAAAAGGCTACTTAACACATCAGAATGTCTCAATAACCTTCACTGGGCATTTGTTGATGGTACAGTCAGTGTTGGCAAACCATTCGGTTAGGATTTCCATGTTGCTGACTGTCAGGTGTTCAGACGGAGAAGTGGAGACTCACTCGAAATGCCGTTATTCTTGAAAGCAAGGAAGCGACCAGGTGCTCATTGTCCTACAGATGTGGGAGGCCTTTAAGGTCCCTGGCACCTGTCTGGTGCGCAGAACCAGGTGACGTCGAAAAGAATATTCTTTTTCACTAATCACCCCTACAAAAGCTAATTTTGAAACCTGTGACTTGACAAGTGCTAACGTCAAGTTCTTCTGGCCCTGTCACTTTAATTACTCTCTCATCCAAAAATACACAGGTGCTCCTCCTGTGTAAGTGATTCCCTTGTCTGATCTCACACAAATATATCATGACGTCAGTGTAGTGTGGTCTAAACTCACACTTAAGCACGTCCTGCTAACTGCTTTCACATCAGGACGCATTCTCTGCCACAGTTTTCTCAAATTAGGTAGCTTGTATTCGAGAATGTGTCCGCTCACAGAGCATACAGAAATACCTCTATTCACCTAACTTACGCATATAGATCCCCGAGAACTCGCCAACCAAACACTCCATACCTTCAGATCTCTTTCGCCATTTTCCTACAGCGCCTTAAATTCAGTTACAGATTTTCTGAATTTTGTCCCTATTGAGACATTTCTACTTCTGATCTTGAATGCTTGAACAAGGACTAAGTTTTCATTTTTATTCTTTACTATAACCTTTGGCAGTTTGAAGGAATCGCAATCAATTCTGATGTCACGCTAACCCTTTATCATGACCTTTCCTACATGGGCTCTTCCCGTAGCATCCGATAGAATTTCACAGAGCACTGCTCCCTCCATCTTTGGGTTGCATGCGTGGTATGCATTTGTACATGTATTTGCACATTTTAGCATAATTGAAATAGTAATCTAAGGGAAATTCGAGAATAGCGGCTTGTTATTAACTTAACAACGGGTAGAGTATCTTTTCCAGTTCACTTCTGTCTAATAGCCTTTCACCTGCAGTTAAGTCTGAGCCATGCTCGGAATATTAGGCAGTACCGGCATCATTTGTTTCCAGCTTGTCAGTTAATCATATAAGTATATCTTCTACCTATGTAGGACGCACCAGTTGTACAGGCATGGATAAGTATTATATAAATTACATGAATTTGATTTATAGTGAAATTACATGGTTGCTGTCCTCTCTGACATCAGTTAGTGAGTACATTCTGATATTTAGTCTTTCAGTAGAGCATATAAAGAAATATAGAAATATTGTCTTCGCATTAACAAAAAAACCCAAGTGTGTGTCGGATAAATTACAAATATTTGGGAAAAAATAAAGCTTGAAGTCAATTCCTCCATATAACTTTGTTGTGTGCGACATTGTATCCTGTTTTATGTACAAATTGGGTATTAATTTAAAATGAGTGATTTATTTTTATGATTTTGACATCATTTTTATTGCAAGTAATACCAGATGTGAACTCAATTGAATGCAGATTAATATTGGTCATTGTCAAGCAGATTTGTTTTACTGCACCCAAGTCACCCATAGCCCGCCATTTGTCACTGCATGGTTGCTCCGTACGGAGTGAGGCTATGTTCTATGATAAGGTGTTTTCGCGCATTGCATGGGTTATCGCGTTCACGCCTATAGAGACGTTCTAACTGCTCAGTGTTGTGAAAATAGATTCTATTTGACTAGTTTCAGGCTTCTGTAGCCGAAAAATGCAATATTTTTGTGTATTGTGTTCGTAGTAATGCGTAAAATTGTCATGACAGCCTAGACGAATTACTAATAAAAAAGTCATCATTTTGAAGAAATATCGCATAAAAAGTCCATTATTAGGGTTTTAGAGCATTTAGGCACTGTTTTTTGTGAGTTGTTTCAGATCTTAAGGTTGTAAATTGACTTCAGGCAATGGCTGTTGTCATCCCAGTTATTCTATGAGAATCGTGCATTTGAAAGAGAAATAGCCTAGAGACATAAGTTAGATGTGTGTTTTGGGGATGTCAGACACTTCTTTTATCATCTGTGATGACTGAAATATTCCATAGCACATGGAAGAGATCATGCAATGAATGAGACAGGCTGCTGCATTTCCTGGTGATTATATCTACTTTGATGAAGTTCCCATTTAAAATTGCTTAGGCGAAGACATAATACTAGTTTAATTGACATTTGCACTTGGAATGTCAGAAGGCTTTAATTGTTCATTGTCAAAAATGGCATCAGATTATGTGTATATCAGTGTGCATGAGGTTACGAAGAATACTGCAGATGGTCCTCCTGAAATGTCAGACTACTTAAAATTAGTATCAATTTTCTGTCGATTAGTAGCTAGCAGGTGTGTCCTACAACTACTGCACCTGTTACATAAGTTATCCCAGTCTTAACAATCGTTCGTGTTCAGATCACTAAGATATTCTGAGATCCTTAATGAATTACTTCTGGCTATGAAGGATATGGAAGATGCACTTATGGCTCATATGTTTAAATCATTTATTATGAAAGAAGTTATCTGTAGGGATTTTGTGATGTTCAGGTTACAATGCTTGAGTGTATGTAGTGACTGCATGCTTCTGTGCGTGAAGGAAAAGTTGGTTAAAATGAAGATGTGATGAAGTTTTCTGTACAGTGTTCATTGTGAATGGTTTACTAGTTAACACTTATTATTTGCTTGCTGCTATACTGTATTAGACGAACAATCTCTGTGTGACATTAAAGAATACAGAAGAATGCTGTCATCACCAAAGAATGAAAAAGGAAAATGAACCTTTTTCAGCAAAGGTATGGAAATTTAAAGCGTTTAACTTTAACATTACTTCTTCCTTACTTCAGCGATTTAAAAACATACACTTTGTTCACTTATTTACAGATATCCGGTAATGTCAGTCAACTTGGTCACAGCAATTCAACATGGGCGAAATAATTACGAAAAACAATTGTGTAAAGACATTTGCTTATTTTTTTCATTAAATAGATTTAACATCCTGCTTACAATACTTTTCTTATTCTATCTGAGTGAAACTAAGTTTTTTTGCATGAAAAGATGCAGATGTCAGACTTATCAATGATACTTGATGATTTATTTGACTGCATAATTAAACGTAAGCGGAATGTTACTACGACTGCTACAGCTCAACCTACTTATTTATTCGTTATGTGTAAACTTAATTTTACAGTATACGTTAACACCCGTTATCATAGGGACTGCCATAACGCTTTAATTTAAATATTAGTAATACACTGATTTGGAATACACCTAACCGTATACGAACTGGAACTGCAATGCAGTGCCTAAGTTCTACCTATTGTTGTCATTGTTCCCTACAGACTTGCGTATGACTATGAGACGTTTTCACGTAACTGTAGACAGAGACTTAAGGGCCACTAAACTACTTATAATTCACCACGCATATCGGTCGATAGTGTTCCTACAGAATTACACTTAAGTATAGTAACGAGTTCAAGTCCTAGGGAGCACCGGTCTAGCATGCCGTGCTCACAAAGCGAATACATGAATTGAAAGACAACAAGATTTACATGAAAAGTTCATATTTATTATAATACAACATTAGTTTGTTTACATATTAAGAAAATGGTCCATTTGTGCGATTACTTCTCCCGCTTTCAGATGCGCACGAGTTGCGAGACCATGTCCATCGTTGACACTTATGCAGCACATTATTAACTACAAAAGGTGGAAGAGTAAACAAAAATAGAATTATGCACACAATATTACAGGATAAATAATGCTCTCACTCGCATTGGCTACCTGCAATAAACTAAAAAGGCTTTGTCAATTAGTATCCATCTGTCTCACGACTGTTTCAATATAATTCCGTAGAAAAAGCAACATTGAAATACATCACTGAGCAATATCCACCGATAAAATGCTACACGTATAACCTAAAATCGAGAAAAGCCAAAGAACTCACGGGTTCCTTGACATCGCCAGCAACCGATAGGCCAACAAACCGAGTGTATGATAAGCCAAGCCTTGTACATGCACAAATAAGTAAAAGAAAACGTTAGAATACTCAAATTTTACATTTATTTTCATCAAATATGCTTGTAAACAACGCATACCTCAAGCACACAAACCTGCAACGACATCACCTAACAAGGACAAATTAAATATCAAATTAGCCACCACTGTTCCAGCCAATGAAAGACGAGAAAACCTGAGGCGCGGAGAAATTAAACCGTCATAGCCTATACCCTCGCCCTCCGTACGAGTAAGTTGATAAACACGTAGAAAGCTATATAAAAGCCATTTTAGATCGTTGACAGTGCTTGTATAAGATGCTGTACAGCGTCTTGTTATGGTGACAGTGGATTTCATCAAGGATGCTGAGTCGTTACTAGCCAAACCTTGAGGTATGATATATGAGTAAGTGATTTCAACTGTTTCTCAGCTTCAGTCGGAATGTAGATCAATGCAACTTGTACTACAAAGCAAATACTTATACACTGAAAGTCCAACTGCCTCTTGAATGAGAGCCTTGACAAACTTCCAGCAAAAGTTGCACAACCAGGCGTAGTGGTTTACTGAGTCGACTTTCCGTGGAGCATGCTAGGAAGATGCAGTTTTTTTATTTGATGCAACTATAATAAAACATATCACTGTATATTAAATGGTGGAAATCCTACCAACCATAGTCATTTTTACTAGCCTTGACAGTATTAGTTGTCTGAAGCACCTAGGCAATTTAGCCAAGAAAAATCTCATAGAAAAACGTGGATTAATGTCAAAGAGTGGGGAATTTAAACTCGTATACCGACACAAAAATTATTCAGCGTTCGTGAATGTTAATAAACACGTCTGTGACTCAAACAATCTACAACAGGTTAGAAAACAGCTTAGTTAAGCTGTCGGGACGAATTTAAGCTGGTTTCCGATTGACTTCAACTAGAAATAACACGCACGATTGTTGTGTGGCCATTTATCTCGCTAGACCTGAGCTCTAGGCATGTTATCTGATGACTGTTTAGCTTGACTCACCTAATCTGGTGGACAAGTGTCAATATAGAGTCGCTATGTATGCTACTCTTCCTATAATAGAGCATTTGCAAGTCTTTTACGTGACACGATTTTTATTAGACTTGTCTGTGCAGTGCATAACTGACTGATATGACTATTGATTGGAGTAACTATGTTTAACTGTGCACTATTAAATGAACTAGTTGTGCAGATGGCCCACCGTGGTAGAGGGCTACCAGGTGGTTGAGTCACAGAATCATACTGTATGCCTATTTTGTCTCATAAGAGATGTGTTCATTTCTCCTGAAACCTAATCAGTGGGTGTATCATAACGTGAATAAACTAGCTGATCCAGCCAGTAGGCATCCGCCTGTCTCTGACATCAAGTCAAGAATTTCGAAGTAGATACCTGAAAACGGTGAAATCGCAAATGGCTAATGATATCAGCTGTGGTTCTTTAGATTTCAGATTCAGGTTTATTGGTTGAGGATAGAAGGTTTGGAGCCTATGTTAATCCTTTCCTAGTAAATTTCTATGCTTGTCTAAACCCTTTTCGGATGAATCAGTTAGGTTGGTAGCCGGTTCCAACAGTTTATGGCTCGGTGTGGGAACCAGTAATCAACGGCAATATAATTTCTTTTCGGCTTTTGGACTCTCCTACTGTTTCGTCAAAAGTGTGGTGAGAAGGAAAATGGGGAAGAATTCAGGTCCATATTCATCACAAACTTCTGGCGGTGCGTTCGAAATTGGTGACATTTTTGCACGTGTTTGCTCTGATATTCATTTACTGCTTATAGTCATATAATCCTTGAAATTATGGTCCATATCTCTAAAAAGCGTGTTCGTAGAAACACAGTTGTTTTAGACAGTGGCTCAACCTCGGTTATAACTGCATTACCACCCTGTAATACAGCATTAACTACTAGCTCACAAAATGGCTTGAGTGCAATTCTCACTCCTGTGATACAGATGAAAGACGTTCTGTTAGAGAACTCTGAGATCTGTAAATTAGAATTCCTTGTGAAAGATATCCAGAGGCAAGTAAATGAACTTCAGGAAAAATTAGGTCAGTTTGATAGAATGTCACTGCCAATGTCAAATATCACGCAGAGCGGTTCTGATATTGGCCAGTTTAAGTCTTTACTAGATGTAACCCAGAGCAAGCTTTCGGATTTAGACCCAATAGCCTGTATGTTAAGAAAGCATCCTAAAATGTCTCCAGACACCCTAAATAAGGCTGAAAATCTGATTGACCGCTTGGCTGCGGAGGTGATGAAGCGTATAACCTCTTCTCACCAGGCTATAGTTTACAATGTCCCAGATTCTCTTCCTCTGAAGACTGTGGAACACAAAATCTTGATTTGTTGCTGCATGGCTAGTGTTCCATGTGAATGCAAAAGACTTCGTAAGAAGCCTAACCAGGCTAACTGTCCCATTATTTTTAAGTTCAGTGATTCCCTTGATTCTAGTAAGTCTACTAAATGTCAGGATCACCTAAGACTGAACAGCAGTTATAAGTCTATAACCATAGCTCAGGATAAAACACCGTGTCAGCGCAGAATGATGCGGAGTAATAACCTGGTCACCTCCTCTAGCTTAGAATTACCCAAAAACGATCGTGCACAGCAACAGTCACCTAATGCTGACATTAGCATTCAGCAGACCACACAACAACCACGCATGGCAATGGAACTAGAAACTGATTTAGATACCAGTACCCCTGTAAATAACGTCTCACCAAAAGATGTTAAAATGGGTAGAACTGCTGCAAGCTGTTCTAAGAAATTCTTACCCAAACGTGGTGACCTCACCACAATGAACAAATTTCGCCGGGTTGGGACTAATGATGGGGAAGAATACTTTGTATTCAATAAGCCTGCTGAAAGTAAGACTGTCAAAAAACCCTCACCTCTTACGAAAAGTTCCTCTCGAAACACAAGTATATCTGGTGGTTTTCAGTATGCTCCACCTTATAGCAAGTCAGGCCCCAAAACCCCCAAAGTCTTGCAACCAAAGCATCTTCTCTCTCAATTTCCTTTAAGTTATAAAACCAACGTGAAAGTGTGTACTGGTATGACGGATAGCACGTGGATGGGTAGACCATTTGATGCTATGCTTTTTAACCGTCAACCCAGGCCCAACCTCTACTATCCTTATATCCAGGAACACATGGTAAATTTTCCAAGTGTCCCGAATCACTGGTACGACCCATGGCACCTAGGACCACCTCACTGCACTCTAGCCCCGATGTACAGACACCCAGTCCGACCCCCGTATCATTCATAAACTCTTGCGTTGTTGACGCACAAACAGAGTTAGGTTATGGTGATATCTTAAGCCAGTTTGTAGTATCCCGTGATTTATTCACGATATTGCTAATTAATGCATGTTCCTTAATCAATAAGATATCTGAACTAAGGGCATTATTATTTATCGCCAAGCCTACTGTAGCTCTGATTACTGAATCATGGTGCCCATACTCTGTATTTGATGTGCACATAGGCATAGATGATTACACTGTACACCGTGCAAATAGAGACAGCAAGCGTGGTGGAGGATGTCTCATATATATACATAACTCATTCGTAGCCAGTAAGGTGGAAGATGAAATACTGAACCAGGTACCTGATTCACTCTGGGTCGTCTTACAAGGAGATAAGTACAAGCTTCTCATAGGCTGTGTTCATCGAGCACCAAGCTCAACCAAAGAAACTGATGCGTTATTAGCTAAATCATTCGCACACGCCTCATCGTTTAGTACTAATTACAAAATAATTGCAGGGGACTTCAATCTTCCAGAAGTCAATTGGTTGAGTAGTTCCGGCGCCCAACGCTTCGACGAATTACTTGCCACTATCGATTGTTATGGATGGTAGCAACACGTCCAGACACCCACTCGTGGTGACAACATGTTGGACCTTGTGTTTTGTCATGACACAATCCCAGTCTCCACCTATGTTGGTAACAGATTTTCTAGTAGTGACCATAGAATGGTACTCTGCTCTCTGCCTTTCTCACCACTAAATACAGGAAACAAACAGGATTCAAGGAGCTTGATTTTTCGTAGTTACAAACATACAGACTGGGGATTAGTCCAAGAACTCATTCGACCCTGTCACTGGGATGAATATGTTACCACTGACTCCCTGGAGACTGTAGTGTCCCTATTTTACAGGAATGTTATCCTTTGTCTAGACACCAAGCTGAATACATTCCGAGGGCATGCCGCAATAAGTTAAGGAAGTTGAAGAAACAGTACTATTCCACTAAGGATATATCACTACTGTACTCAATCCACGAGTCTCTTGAATCTATCAAGCGCCAACGCTCTCAAAAGGACCTCGACGAAGAATTAAGGGCACTTGAAAGCACCCCAGTAGTTTATAACTTAACTACACTTCTTAAAAAAGGAATGCAGTCGACGAGGGACATCCCCTATTTACTTCATGACAAAGTTATCTACAATGTGCCTGCCACCATCTGTGAAATATTCAGTGAGTGGTTTGCAAACTTCAGATTAGAAACGCACATTCCTGGTGAAACCGGCCCCCTTACTAGCTCTTCCTCGGAAGCATAGTGTTCACCGACCAATTAATAGAACAAGCAGTTAAAAGCCTGAAACCTTCCACTAGCACGGGACCAGATGGCCTTGCTTCTATAATTTTCAAAAACAGTGGGTGTGATATACCCCTACTACTTCTTAAATTCTTCTCAATATCCATGGACACTGGCACTTACCCTAATGAGTGGAAAACTAGCTTCATAATTCCACACTATAAATCCGGTGATAAGGCAAACGTCCACAATTACAGACCCATAAATATAACCCCAGTTGTCTCTCGAATCATGGAGAAAGTTGTCAAAGATCAGTTGTCAGACTATCTACTTAAGGAAGATCTTGTTACAAGGTCTCAACACGGATTTCTCAAAAATAGGTCTTGCGTTACTTGCCACTTCGACTTTTTCAACTGCATCACTAGTAGTCGCGAAGCACGTAAGCTAGTTGTTGTCCTCTACTTCGACATATCTAGGGCATTTGACATGGTATCTCACAGTATTCTCTTTGAGAAGCTGTATTCATGTGTGATTCGCAATCCATTACTGAGCTGGTTAAAATCGTTTCTAAGCAATAGGGTACAAATAACCAAGGTTGGATCTGTATTGTCTCATCCTAGGCAGATCACAAGTGGGGTTGTGCAAGGTAGTGTCCTAGGTCCACTTTTATTTACAGTATACATTAACAGCATTTGCAACTGCTTCACCTCAGGTAAATCATTCCTATATGCTGACGACCTCAAAGTCGTTTATTCCTGCTACGCTAATGAACTAAGCGATATGGTAAATAAAATACATCTCGAACTAAGTAGTCTCGCAACATGGTGTACTGAATCCTGTCTAAAGTTCAACATTGATAAATGCGGCTGGATTTGTATCGGAAACAGTAACCTTGACCTGAATCTTGAAATAAATGGGCGTAAACTAGCCAAGCTCAACTCGGTCGTAGATCTCGGTATCAGATACTCTAGTAACTTAACGTTCTCTGAACAAACTGATTATGCCAGACGTAAAACACGAAGGCTCCTAGGATGCATAACTCGCAGTTTCTTTTGTTGTGAAACTAGGGTTTTACTATATAAAGTATGTTTCCGACCTATTTTAGAATACTGCCCGTTTATTCTTAGCGGACTCAGACAAAATGACAAGCTTAAGTTAGAAGGAGTGCAACGGCAATTCACCTTAAGAATTCTTGGTTTAGAAAGTGGTCTCCAGTACTATGAACGTTGCGACAGACTAAGTTTAGAACCACTCTGGAAAAGACGTCTTAAGCTAAACCTGATTTTTTACTACAAGCTAACTAATCTGCTCGTGCACTCCTCCGAGCCAATAATTAAACCTACCGCTGTCATCAGTTACAATCTTAGAAATCATCACAACCTAGCTGCTATAGAGCATTATCAGACTCACATGCGGTATAATTTCTTCTTAAATAAGTTTTCAGTCATTTGGAATAGACTACCAGCTGATGTGCGCGATGCAAACACACTCGCAGTGTTCATCTCCTCAGTCACCAGACTGCTCAAAGATGACAGTGCACTTCTGCGTCTGAATCCTACACCCACTTTTTCGCCCAACATAGATATTTTAAGTTCATTAAACGTGTAGTTACAACAAACTACAATTATAAATTTTTTATATTGTTGGAAGTACATGATAGACATTTTTACACAGGACAATAATATTAGTTCACACAATATAAAAGTTAGCATAACGGGAATAGTTAGTTAGTGCACTAAAATAACCATAGTTACTAAACAGAATATAAATGTATATATACATATTAATCACTCCCTAAGTACTCCACTTGCTTTCTTTTGCGTTGTTGTTGTTGTTTGTCTTCTTTTGTCTCTCACCATTTCAGCTTCCATTTAACTTTTTGAAAGAGAACAAAGAATGTACATTTTCGACCATTTACAATGACAAATGATCTGCAAACATTATTGGTCCCATATCTTACAATTCCCTCGTGAATTACGCATTGCCTTCACCAACGACGCAACCTGGATTACAGTTGTGAAATATACCTTTATACCAATAAAAAAGTATTGATTTATAATACTTCACGATTGTAACTTACAACATAACTGATTGTACCTGCAAAAATAGCTTGCATTTCTTGAAAACACCCGTTTATAAGAAAATACAGACTGTCATTATTATTAGCCTACCTTGGGTACTATTCACTTGTGATGTTACGAAGAAAATGCTGACAAAAGTATACAAGTGTATTACTTATTTTAAATTATTATCAAATATGGATATAAATCAAGAATAAGACTCGATGCCGTACACACCAAAGTTATATGGAGGAATTACTTCAAGCTTTATTTTTTCCCAAGTATTTGTAATCCATCCAAAACATACTTGGGTTTTTTTGTTAATGCGAAGACAATATTTCTATATTTCTTGATGTGCTCCATTGAATGACTAGTTATCATATTGTTCCCATAGACAAAATGACTGCAACCTTATAATTTTACCATGAACCAAATTTATGTAATTTAAATAATACTTATCCATGCCTGTACAATTGGTGTGTCCTACACAGGTAGGAAAAAATGTATTTTATTAAATTACTATTATTAAATATGCTTACTAATCGTATATGTAATTAATCATATTGATGATGCCTGTAAACTGGCGTCCCTCGTGTAAAAAATGAGAATATACTATTATTATTATTCTTATCATTCAAAGTTTTAAACGTTGTGGTTAAATCTTCTCTCTGCCTACGGTATAACAGGGGGAAAAGATTTAAACTGTCCGGTCTTTCCTCGTGTGATAAGTTAGTCATGCTGAGAATCATAGGTGCTGCCTTCTTTTGAACCCTCTCTAGAATAAGTGAATACCCCTTAAGACAAGGACTGGCTGCCTGGATACGGTTTTCCAGTCTTGACTTCACCAGAGATGTATATAAGGAGGAGAACATATCTCTGGGGATTCTAGTAAAAGCTTTGCTAAATGCCCATAAGGATCTGGAACTACGTGCAATCACCGCGCGACAGTGTGTTATAGTTTTTAGATCATGACTTAATACAACACCTAAATCCAAATGTTTCTGTACTGATGGGAGTGTTATTCCCTCTAGTTCGTAGGAGCAGGTGCTCGCGTGTCCGATGCGCATGGTTGCACATTTCGCTACAATTATCGGCAGCATCCATTCTCCGGACCATTCTGACAATCTGTTGGGGTCATCTTGCAACGTGAGCGCATCACTGTCACCCTTCAGCTCTCTCTAAACTTGCAAGTCATCTGCATATAGGACCATAGGGGAATCGGTGAGCAGAGATAACACATTGATACACCAAATGCATAGGACAGGCCCGAGTACCATGCCTTGTGGTACTCCGCTACGCACTACTCTCCAGGAGGAGAGTTTCGAGTTGATCCTAACCCTCTGCCTCCTATCTATGAGGAATTCCTTAAGCCATTTTAGTAAGCTGCCTTTGATGCCAAGGCTTTCCAACCTCGGGCGTAGTCTTTTGTGTGGAACTTTATAGAAGGCTTTGCCGAAGTCTGTGAAGATGACGTCAACGTCAACGACGTCTTGTGTTGTCCCTTGATTTGACTCAGCTTTCTCTTGAGGCGAGAAGTTTAGACAGGCATGAGAGAATTCCTCGGAAGCCAGGCTGTGCTTTTGATAACAAATTGTTGTTTTCCAGATATTCCATGATACTTTTTTAGATGATTCTTTCCAATGTCTAGATTAAAGTGCTGGTGAGACTAATAGGCCTGTAATTTAAAAGACTTTGTCTTGATCCTTCTTCGTGGATGGGGTTACTATGGCGTCTTTCCAGACACGTGGTAGCACTCCATTTAGGAGAGAGAGAGCTTGAAAATTGTGGTATATGGGGTCGGCTATGTGAGCTGATAGATCCTTGAGAAGTTTTTCACGACGATTATCAGGACCCATTGATTTCCCTACATCTAGTTTGTTTAAACAGTTGAGCGTCGTTCGCTTAATTCTAGAGCTTCAGACTGTCTTTTTTTGGATTTACAGCTTGATTTCCACACCGTATTTTCAGTACAAGTGTGGAACTTTCAGCATGGATATCGGTTGCCCAAATTCAGGCATACCATAGATATCGGGTGTGCGCCGGCAGGGGTTCGAACCCCGGACCATGTGCATGGTCGGCGAGAGTCCTAACCACTGTGCCACCGACGCACGCGGTGTGCTAAGCATAATTCGGCACGGACGCATATGCACGATCCTTTAAGAGTTCGAGAGTTGCTTAGAATGGCATACCTCTCTCCTTTGGGTTTAGTACGACTTTGAGAAGGCGTACAGACTAATTTGCTGTCGAGTAAGGCTTTGGGCCGATTCTATATAAGCTGTGAATGGTTATGACTGATAGTGTTGTATGCAGTAGACTATCATAGATGGCCCTGACTAAGATAAGGTAACGTTCAAACCTCACTTTGGGACAGGATGCTGGTGAATCTTCCACTTTGTTGAGGTTCGGCGACCTGTTGGAAAGATCAGGTTTATTCGCCGTGGCTTTCTTGCTCTGTGGCTTAAGTTTACTTCGGTCCTTCGTGGACAGTGTGGCCATTATGTTGTCTTTTTGTCGATTTTGCTGGAGACCACATCACGCCATTTACTGGAGTCCTCTTCGCTAACCGTAGTCGATTGTGTAATAATATAATAATAATTTATATTTCGTATGAGCGGGTAAGTTTACAAGAAGTGCATGCCATTTTTACAGGCACGATCAGTAATGTTATAAAGTATCATAAATTAATACTTTTTCAAAAGATTAAATTGTTCAGTTATTGTACAAGCAATCAGAACGGGTTCTTATAAATGCTGAATTGTAAACCGTTTATTAAGGTCACCATCAAAGTTGAGCGACAACACAAACTTCGTTCCGCTTCCTGCTGATTGTTATGGTCAACCAGTGAACAGTGTATATCTGGGTGAGTGCTATGCTGCCACGTGATTGAACGCTATTTCAGGAAGAGAAGAAAATTCTGCGCAGCTGCAAATTGTATAAAATGCAATTATGAATTATACGTTATTGGAAGTATATTTACAAGATAAATACAAGAAGATGAAGCTATATGGTACCTGAAATGATAGTATACATTTGCAATATTTAATGCTAACCATATTGGTCTAAGCATGGAGACTATGTTTTCGATGAAGATATAGCTTTGTTCAAACATTGGTGTTGTTGTATTTTTAATCAAAGCAACCAGACTTTGGGCAAGCAACAGATATGAACAAAGAGCAAGTTTTAGTTTTCATAAATGCATAGGTAGTTAAGATCAGATAGAGTATAATAGTGCGTTAATGAAAAGACTGTTTTGAGGTAGGTAAGTGATATTAAAGTGAGGAGTGAATTCAAAGATCTGGAAAATTAGAACCCGTAGGACAAGCTGGTCTGTAAGATGCCTCACGAATTTTTGTAGGGCCCAACGGGTAGCATCTTGACAAGAAGCTGAACAGGCTTGCAGATTGTAGGAGCAAAAGCACTTTCTTATTAATAATTTAGATCAGTAGAACCCTTTTTATTTTTTTGTTGAGGGTCTAGACTAATGTTTAATTCTCGAGCTGTCAAAAAATGCATGTTGCTGACCACTGGTACGCCACTTCTTCGTGCCAGTCTATCTATTGCTGTTACTGTGGGATCTTATCCTGTGTCGTAAGGACAGCATGGGCGCCCGGAACATGGTGGGTGCTGTTAGGTATCGAAGGGAACTCACCCCCTGACAGAGACGCATCAGGAACGTGTATTATTTTGTCTACGACGCTACTCACGTCATCGGTATCTGAGAGGCAGTCGCGGTTCTCCAGTGGTCGGGGCCCCTGAGAGTGGAAGTGGCTACCATGATACGAAATTTAGTGGTACTATAGCAGTCATTGCACAGCTAATTCGCTAGATTCTTGCAGCAGCGCTTATATGCTGCAGGAGTTAGGCTTCCGCACATGATATGAAACCACCTCTTGCAATTATCACACTGCATCCCTTCTTCAACTGGAAATCGGCACATAAGACTTCCACAGAGGTTCCTTTTGATAGGCATGCTTTTCATAGTGAATTGGGACAAAAAGATGCATAAATGACCTTATATATATATGACCTCTATAAATAAGTGATAAAAAAGCCAATAAGTGCACAAAAATGGATATATTTAACTATTGAGTTATAAAGACAACTTCTTATGATCGGACAGACTCAAAACTAAAGCATAAACCAACTATGATCAAAAAAACTGATTTAAAGTAATTCTATAGACTGTTGGAGCGTATAACACAAAAGCAGAAATTAAACAAGTGCAAGTAAAATTCACTCCCTTTTCAAAGTCCGCGCTGTATATACATAGTATCTGGATAACTGTAGTAATCCCAGAGCTAATTCACATAATTATTCTCTGATCTGCAAGAGAAGGGGTTTTCTCAAGTGGCATCTTGAAGTGTAAGATTTTTATGGGCAATTCACAGAGCCTTTGCTAGAATCCCCAGACATATGTTCACCTCTTTATATACATCTCTGGTGAAGTCAAGACTGGAAAACCGTATCCTTGTCCTAAGGATTGGGAACATCTCACAGGACATCAAAAATTTTATAAGCTAAGGAGTATATGTATAAACTATATCGTCGTGGAGTAGTGGTTCTAACACGTGGTCATAAACTTCGGGAACGAACTCCTAGACGAAGGGATGCTAGCATTCTCAAGTGACTCATTAAAGGAAAGTGTAGGCAAGCAGAGAAGAATATTAGAAACGGGTCAACATAGGCTTCAAGGCTACTGTTTTCAATCAATATATCTAAATCTGCGCGTCCGCTGTATTTGACAACTACAACAAGGAAGGGAGACGCGTGTATTACACCGTGATCCAAAGAGGTCTAGAATATCAAGAAGTATAAGAAATAAACTCGGACGGCTTACTAAGGCTTATCGTGAAATAAAAGTGATACATTTTCGACTGCGATCTTAAAGTGACTATTAACAAATTAATATTGAGGCATATTGCTGTCAGATAAAATATTCTCTAGAGTAAGGCCTGTATTGATTCGAAAGAAACTTGGATAAACACATTAATTTGTCCAAGATAACTAGGTATGTTAAGGAAATTGGATACTGCATAAGAGCGGCAAAGTGGACCATTAGCGTTACTTCGTTTGTTACACCCAATGATCCCACCTTCATTCTCAGATCTAGGTAAAGATGCAAGGGATTTGCTTACCAAAAAATTTCACTTTGGACTATACAATTTCCAATGTACTACGAAACACAATGACATAGAGTTTAAAGCCAACATAAGTGATGGACCGAAACCAAATAAAGTAACCCATCATTTGTTCTACTTAATTTCTCTTCAGATGTATTTCGATCTTCAGCAGAAGTTATGTTACCCAAAGTACGGTTTGAGTTTGACAAAGAAATGGGCTTCTAACAATGTTGTCGATGCGGAAATAGCTTTTGAGGATAAGTTACTCGATGGTCTGAAGCAAACATTTAAGATATCTCATGATCCATTTCAAAAGTGAGAAGTGAAAACAAAAATTATAATTTTTAGGCGATTCCATGCTAATCTAATTAACTCTTTTCGAAATGAACATGTCAACTCGAATGTTGAAATGTTTTTCAAGTCTGCTGTGCCGGATTTATCACCGTCACTTGTCGTTAGGTAAGTATAGAAGTGATTGTAACATGTGTTGTTTTTATGTGGTGTATTTTAAAGACTAATCCAACGTCAGGAAAGAGTAATCACGGCAGTCTTTAAAGTTAAATTATGACGTTAGTCCGCTGCTTAATTTTCAGAAAAATGCAACATAAGTATATTTTCCAGGCTAGATTTTCTCATATGGCATTAACTGATGAATGTGCCAACTTTTTAGGTTTCTTATTAACACTTAGCTAAACCTTGGCAGTCTAATTGTATCATGTTTAGTTCACCTACAGATTACAAGTGAGAATTGTAAACAAGCATCAGTTTGCAATTTTCTGTGCCTGGATTTTTCTTTTTAAGGCAGCATTGCTTATTGGTTGAGTATCATTTTCGAGTGGTGAAGTTTACTGGTTTACTTTAAAAAGGTTCAACTTAAGTGATAGTAATGTCTCAAAACATTAGAATTTTATGATTACGTGGTC
The DNA here is from genome assembly GCA_944472155.2 of Trichobilharzia szidati. Lineage (NCBI taxonomy): Eukaryota > Metazoa > Platyhelminthes > Trematoda > Strigeidida > Schistosomatidae > Trichobilharzia > Trichobilharzia szidati. The sequence continues at coordinate 59,235,823 of OX235277.1, read as the reverse complement.
TTGGATAGTTTCCACTTAATCCCATGTTTCCAGTAATCAGTTAATGAAAGTAAAAATAAGAAGGTGAAAAACTTGTTATTTTAATTTCACCATAGTCTTCATCATGAATGGACATCATTTAGAGGTTACTAAAAGCTACACTTGAAATCAATCCACATTCCAACAAAAGAAATCATAGTCTAAGTATCAATCTTCAGGTGATTCATGGCTACTGGATAGATATCCTAAAACTGCACTGGGAAGTCGTGGCCAGTAGGGTCCATCATATCAGGGTGAAGTGGATTCTCATTGAAGGTTGAGGGTGATGCCATATCACGGATCAACAAGGTTAAACTTCACAAATCACAGGTTTTCGGCCAAAATAGCTTAGTGTCGTGACCTGAAGGTCCCAGGTTCGATTCCCTATTGGGGGTCGTAGGTGTGGACTGCTGAGAAGTCCCGAACTAAGACGAAACAGCTGTTCAATACTCCCTGACTTTTACTGATGCCTAGCTGATATTAATTCTTGATGGGAACTACATAGAAACCTATCCAAATCCGTAGAAAAGTCTCATAATCTCTGGTTTGAAAGTGAAGTGTTAATGATGCATATATCTATGTGAAATAGTGTTACTGCATAGTTGAGTTGTTTAGTCTCTGTAGCACTTATATGTTTCACTATTTGGGTAATTCTTATGTTTTTTTGTGAAAGTACCATCAACTGATGCCGCTATTTCATGGCTAATATTTGATCTTTTATGTCTTAAAGTCACTGCTTTTTATATATTTCAAATGCATATTTTCAGCCGCATTCATTACCATGGTTTGATAAAATGACAAAATATGTCTGTGCATGAAACGTGTAGAACACTTTTTTTACAGTTCATTCTTCATTTGTAAGCTTGGGAGAAGGTAGACTCATTTTAATTGTACGTTTTTGTGTGGTTGGTATATTAGATAAAGGTTCAATTCTTGTTCAGTAATGTTTTCTTTTACCCTACTGCCACTATTAAGGTTTGTACTAAAGTGTCCTGAAATGTTTAGGTAAACATTTGATATAGTTGTTGATGAATCTGCGCGTATGAATTAATTGATGCTATAGAGATTTGCTAGTTTGGATTATTATATTTTCCATTATGGATAAAATTTTTCTTTTGACAAAGTTACTCAGTGGTGTTATACAGGATTGGTTACTGATGACAACGTTTCAAGCACAATTTATTACTGCTCATAATCAAAGCAAGGTACTCCCTCACACAACTTTCTTGCTCCGTTTATGAATGAAAATTGATGATTGGACATTTGAATAAAATCAGTATAAGAGAAAGTACATTCGGAAATAATAATCTGAGTGTTATCAATCAAATGCAATAAGATCGGAAACAAGATGTTTTTATAGTTAAATAAATAAATAACTTGTTAGAATGTTATAATGTTAATTGAATACATTTTAACATTATTTAATATCCTCCTCTGATTTGACTGGTAATAATATCTTCCTTACATATCTCTGGCATTTGCGTTGAGTCACTTCTATTGTACTATGTGTTGGATGTAGATTCACTCGGTGAACCAGGATTCAGTAATCAACCTCTCTCTCAACCAACCTATATTTCTTTTTAGAATTTTGACTCTGTCCCACCCACCCTATTGTGTGGTTGCGTGTTAATGCATGCAATGCGATTGCTGAGTTTACTTTTCTGAATTACTTATCTTCGTGGGGTCAATCATTTTGCACTTGACTAAATTCTTATTTTCTGATAATCTCACTACTCCCGATCAACTATTTTGACCTTTGTAGTTGACCTCACTGACAGTCATTACAAGGTATTTTGTAAATTATATTATTTTGTTTAATTGTGTCAACCAGTTCCTTTGGCCTATAGAACTTGTCCTACCTGAGTTTGTAGGAGGGTTTAAATGCTACCACCCTAATTCCTGCTTTATTAGGAATCCTACGTAGGCTTTAAAATGTCCTAGCTTAGTTATAATCAATTAACTTCTTAGTTGCAGTAAAGTCAAAAGTATAACAAATTTTCATCTCCGGTGACATCCACCATTTCTTTCACTAGGTATCTGTAATTTATTTATTCGGCTAATAAAGTTGGCTGGTCTTTTTTGTAGTTATTATTCAGTTACAAATTTGATAAATTATGGGCATGAAGAGATGCACCACAAAACCTGTTTGTGTGAGGTCTAGGATATTTCCCGGACGTTTAGACTGAGGTAGGTGGTGGTTGCCTTAGGTGGCCACCCGTACCCTCCGAGCCTTTAAATCGAAGTCTGATCCACAAACCAGTGGAGTGGCGTCAGAAGTTGCGTTCCCAGGATTTCAGGTGACAAAACCAGCTCCATGCGTCATTCGATCTTTTCCGATTCTCGAGTCCATGAATATCGCCAAAGATTCATACAACTGGTTCCCTTGATAAATTTCGATAAAGAAAGGAAGACGAAATTTGCAGTATAAAATGACATCATTCTATTTCATCACAGGTTCTCATCAGCTGCAGACTACCTGAAATTACAATGGTTATATAAATGATAATAACATTAATGTTTGAGTAGTAGTAGAGAAGAGATAAAATTGACGCATCCAAAAAGGAATGAAAGCATTACAATTTTTAGTTTAAGTTATCATCATCAATTTATACACTTTCAAAGTTGAAAAGAGGAAGGAGGGGTAAGACAGAAAACAGAAAAATTGATTAACAGAAACAGTGTTAGCTTGTAGGTTCACATGGCAACTCCAAAAAACAAAAGCATTTACAGTTTATAAGATTGAGATTTGCTCAGTGAGTTGAGATCACTGAATTAGATGACTAATTGATGTAATCAAAATCAAAATTCAGTTACCAAGGGAGTGAGAGGCTAATCACACTCTCTTTCTGTATGCATAAGTCTGGTTTAAATCGTTTGATTGTGATCGCTTGGGCAAATCGTAGTAAATTTGCTGTCCTTTGTCTATTTAATATTTGAAGGACTTAGAAATCTCTACGAGATGTCCGGTATCAACAATATGTCTGGTAATTGCACTCTGAGAATATTTGCTTCCTTTCAGGCATAAGTTTCTTGGAATATGTTTAGAAAACCGGATAGAAGCCCTTCTTTCTGTCCTTCCAATGTACTTGCTCCCGCAAGTGCACGTAAATTCATAAACGCAGTTGGTGGTGACATCAGCAGGGTATTTATCCAGTTTTGAGTGGATCATGGAAGGAGTGGTGTTGTATACTGCTATGAGTTTTGCTGCCGGGAAGCTTCTATTTATAGCTCCTTTCAGTCTTCTGTCAATGTTTTGTGAAACTGCATCTCCTTTGAATGGGAGACAAATAAACACTTTTTTCTTTTCTACAGTTGGATGCTTTTCTTTCTTTTTCTCTGCTATACTTCTGTATAAATCCTTTAGGGCATCCATTTTCCCTCAGGCATTTCTCGACAAAATCTAGTTCTTCTTCGACCTTGTTTGGTGAACATAGCTTCCTGTCTCTGTCGTACAAAGTCCTCACTAATCCACGTTTATAGCTTATGGGACAAAAGCTGTTATAGTGAAGATATTGTCCAGTCCAGGTTTCTTTTCTATAGATGGACTTTTCAGTCATGCCTTCGTTTGTTCTTTTTACATTTAGATCCAGGAAATTGAACTCATTTTTATGTTCATATTCCATGGTGAACTTGATATTTGGATGGATCTCATTTAGGCGATCATATAATGCCGGTGCGTGATCCATGTCGTTGCAAACAACAAATGTGTCATCAACATATAGGCGATAGTAGGTTGTTCCACTGATATCAGAACTTAGTTGTGTCTGTTCAAGGTAGCCCATGAAGATATCAGCCAGGATAGGTCCCAGAGGTGAACCCATAGCGACCCCATCAATTTGTCGGTAGAGTTGACTGTTGAATTTGAATTGAATTGAAAAGAGCAGCAGCAGTCGCTTCATTTCTGTTTCCGGTAACGGTAGTAGATCCGTTTGTTTACAAATGATATCAATCGTTTCCAGCAGTGGTACGTTTGTGAACAAGGAGGTCACGTCATACGATACCATGAGTTTGTCTGATATGTCAATATTGTCAACTTCCTTGGAGAATTGGTAGCTATCCTTCAGGCTATGGGCTGCAAATTTAATTCGAATTGGCTGTATGGAATCAGCTAACCATTGAGCTAACTTGTGGCATGGTGAGTGATTAACCTCTCACTCCCTTGGTAACTGAATTTTGATTTTGATTACATCAATTAGTCATCTAATTCAGTGATCTCAACTCACTGAGCAAATCTCAATCTTATAAACTGTAAATGCTTTTGTTTTTTGGAGTTGCCATGTGAACCTACAAGCTAACACTGTTTCTGTTAATCAATTTTTCTGTTTTCTGTCTTACCCCTCCTTCCTCTTTTCAACTTTGAAAGTGTATAAATTGATGATGATAACTTAAACTAAAAATTGTAATGCTTTCATTCCTTTTTGGATGCGTCAATTTTATCTCTTCTCTACTACTACTCAAACATTAATGTTATTATCATTTATATAACCATTGTAATTTCAGGTAGTCTGCAGCTGATGAGAACCTGTGATGAAATAGAATGATGTCATTTTATACTGCAAATTTCGTCTTCCTTTCTTTATCGAAATCGCCATAGGTGTTTGGAATCAGGGTTTTCCATCTCCTGTAGGTAGACCAGTATGTCTACTGGTCCACTTGTAAACGCCAGTCGTCCCCATTCACCCTTTCACTTATGTAAGGAACAACCCTACCGCTTGAAGACAGAGGCTATTGAAGCTTAGCTACATGTGAGAGGATTTCTACAGAAAGACTGAAGTCTATCCATCCTTGACCGTACCATGTCGTTTTTTCTGCTTGGTTGTTCTTTTTACTTATGTATTGATTAGTTTTATATATTTCAGTTGATTTCAAGCTATAAAATTTATTTGTGTAATTTAAGCGTAATTAATTCGTAGTTAAAGATTTTTTATTAATTCTTTTACGTTCCCAGTGGAACATAGGGGTGGGGGGCTTCAAGCTAGAGGCTTGAATTTTCGGTATCAGTGGTGTTTATTTTTACGGGTTGGGGTTGCTAGTCAGCCTCATGCTCAACCATCCCTCTCTACCAGTCTTATTATTGGGTTAGCGAGGTAAAGGAGTGCGTTGGCCGGGGATCGAACCTCGAAGCACCTGCGTTGTTGGCGAGCGTTCTACCTCTGTGCTACCGACGCACAGAAGATAAGTTTAAATTTAAGATTATATTTGTACAGTCCTACTTGTTTAAACTGCTGCAAGTCAGCACATCAGTTTTAGTGCTTTCTTCGCATTTAGAATTGATTTCATATTATTGAAGGAAAGCTCCTCGTTGATAATTGAATTTTAACTGTATGTATGTATCCATTACTCATTTACAAAATCAAGCTATCAAGGATATTTGATTGGTGCTGATGTTAAATTGGACTGTGAAAATCGTATTCTACAAAAAGCTAATTTTGCTATTGGTTATGCTGTTCAAGATTTTGCATTTCATGGTTTAATAACAAATTGGGGTAAACAATTTTCAGCCAATATATTTCAACGGATCACTGATCAAACTCATATAGCAGGTTCAGTAAGTTTTCTTTTTTTTTTTATTTACTTGTTTTGATATTTCACTTGTTGTTGTTTTTTTCACTAGGTGGTGGTAGGTAGTCTCTGTGACAATCTTTGATTTTCGCCTATTGTCTCTACTTCAAGACTAGTTTTTCATGAAAGCTTCCCGCTCCCCTCCCATCCAACTTGAATAAACTTGAAGGTTTGATTTAATAAGGTATAACAAGGTGAGCATTATTCAGTTGGTTAGTCGTCGAATGCTAGGTAAGAAAGAGGGGAAATTAATCGATGACACTGTGAATTTACATCGACTGAGATGGTTAAGTCGTGTGTTACGCATGCATCCGTAGCCATCGGTGGTCTTCCTCGACAACGGGAAATGTTAGCTGACTGATATAGGATGGATCAGGTTGTTAGAAAAGAGCTAGCACATGGTGGTCAAACCAAAACATGGCGGCATCGATCAGTGAAATCCAACCAGCAGCCACGCAGGGAGGTATAAACTGCCTGTCTGGTTGAGGTCTTCGGAATAACTGACTGACTGACTGGTTTTAACATAGGACTTTTCACTAGTGTGCAGCACTTCAAGTCCCCACACTTCACTTAGCACACAAAGCCAGAGAAGAAAGTAAAAAAGAAACGCAAAATAGAGACAGTAAACCGAGACATGAGGCAAAAAGAATAGTAATAACGAAGAACAATATAGTTTAATTGAAAATTATAAGTCACAAGGAGTGGATGCATCTGCGCCATTGAGAACGATTTTGAGTCATATCACCGATTGTCATCAGCCATTGGTTTTTACCGTCCCGAGGACCCCAACCATCCACACAGTCTACACCTTCCAACGTGGCTAGCTTAAACTAACTGTTGTGGATTTTGTTGACTGATAAAGCTGTGTTTTGGTTTGACCTCCACTGGCTCTAATCCAACCCTTAATAGTTACTCTGATAAATTAATCAGAAAGTATGTAGGGAAATGTAAAAATAAAATAAATAATGGTAGCAGTGATAGTGATAATAATAATAATAATAGTAACAATAATAATAATAATATTAGTGACGACATGCATGTCAAATGTGCGCAAGACAACACCAACAATAAGGAATCTAAATCATCAGTAGTACTTTCATACAAAGAAGGAACCTCGGAAACCTTACGCATAATTCTTAACAAGGCAGGAATAAAAGTGGCTGGCACTGAAACTCACAAACTCAATTAGAAACAAGCTTTGTCGGTTAAATGGTGGATCCTGTGGAGCCAAATAAACAAAACAATTTTGTTTACCTCATACCCTGCCTGTAATGATTGTCAGGTCAAATACATAGGTCAAAGTAGTAGAACAGGGGGCAGTCAGACTAGCCGAGCATAAAAACCTAGCAGCAAAATCTAGATGAGTTGACCCGAATAAGATAAGAAATCTAGAGAATAATTCAGCTATAGCACTCACTACATGCAGTTACACACAACCATACAATACAGTTTTAAAATTTAATGTCACAGGGTGGAGGGAGAGATTAATAACAGAAGCTTTGATTATCGAATCAACTGCAAATACGTGTAATAGGAATGACTCAACACCTGTCCAGACGGATATCTGGAAAATTCTACTACCCCTACGACGACAAATAGGAGAGGACAAAGAAAACTATAAAACTCAAGTGTCAAAGTTGTGTGATTATAATTGATGAAACGATTATGAACCATAAATTTAGTTTGAAACCTTGTCATCCAGTAAATCCTAATACTGTTTCACTGTGTGTGTGTGATATATATAATAAACAAACTAATATGCAATTATTTTGGATTTCATTGACTGATGAAGCCATGTTTTGTGGTTTGACTACCGTTAGCTGTTTTCCAACAACCTAATCGATCCTATGTCGGTAAGCTAACATTTCCCGTCGTGAAGGATTCTGATTAGGCATCTTCATCAGGTTTAAGGTTTATGCAATTATAATTTTTTCACGTGTACGTTCCAACTAGAGCTAACTAACTAAGTAACGGAACTTTGAAGAATTTGTTCCAGGTTGAAGTTGGAATGTGCTGATTATTTGAGAAACTTCATAATTGTCTTTTTGTCTTTTTCTTCTGTGAACATACTTTTAACTAACTGACTAAATAAATAATTTTATTATGCCTATTTATAATTAAATAAATATTCCATAAATTATCTAATAGTAATATTGTCCTTATAAGATTGATCCACACTTATTGATTGATTGATTTGTTGAACTCCGATTATATTACAACCATCATTTCAAAATGAATTGAATTTATTCTTATTTATGAGACAGAATATGATATGAAGGTAAAATCAACTTTCATATCTCCACAAAAGTCACACTACGGAACCCACAACAGTTAATTTAAGCCAGCTAGTCAGCCACGTAGGGAGATGTAGACTTCCTGACTGGTTGGTTGGGGTCGTCAAAATGGCAAGAATCAAAGACAACTGTAGGCAATCGGTGATATGGCTCAAATTTTCTATAGTTTGGTTTGTAAGGGTTAGTTATGTTTTTTTACGAGTTGATCACGGATTGATATCAGTTAGAGAACCATTGAAAACCAGCCACAGGGAGTACTGGACAGCTGCTGTTTCATCCTAGTTTGGGAATCATCGGAAGTACGCACCCACTGGCATTCGAACCCAGGACTTTCCGGTTACAGGGCCAGCAAGCTCGTATACCATTCAGCCACTGGGACCCGATTCAATGGCTCATGTAACCGGAAGGTCCTGGGTTCGAACCCTGTCAGTGGGTGCGTACTGCCGATGATTCCCGAACTAGGATGAAACAGCAGCTCCCTGGTTTTCACTGGTTCCCTAACTGATATGGCTCAAAGTTCGAGTTCTTAATGGATGGTGCAGATGCATTCACTCTTTGTGATTTGTCATGTCATCCAATGAAACTCTATTGTTCTCCCATATTACTATCCCTTTTGCACCGTGTTTCTGTTTATTATCTCTCGTGTGTTACAATGGAGAAGAGTGGCAACTCGAACTTCTGCATATCTGTGCAAACTTCTGTGTTGAAATCAGTCTAGTCCATTCCACGAAAGTTCAGATGAATAAGAAGAAAGGTGCTAGGATAGGAGTGAATGAATTTTAAATGACTGACTGACTGACATTCAACATAAAACTTTGTAAGGAAGTGTGGCGGTTCAAGTTGTCACACTCTGTATAGTACTCAAAGGTGGAGGAGGTGGAGATTCAATAGAACCATATATAAGCAGAAATTTGTGGTTAGAAAGAAATAGTAGCATAGAAAAACATTAAGGTTTAATAGGTATAGAGTTGATGCATCTACACTATCCATTGAGAAGGAGGATTTTTGAGTAATATCTCCAATTGTCTCCAGCCGTCATTAGTTCTTAGCATCTCGAGGACCCCAACCAGACAGGCAGTCTACGCCTCCTAACATGACCGAAACCAATCGTCAACGAATTCGTAGATGATTGCTTTCAATAATTCAGTACCTTATTATTATTATTCTCTTGGGTTCCGAGTGGAACATGGGGCTTCAACAACTTACCTCCACTTTGTCCTATTTTCTTCTGTCCTCTTCAGCTAGTTGGGTCCACGACTGTCCATAATCTCTCGTCTTCTCTTCTCACAATCTCATCCCTGTCACCATCGCATCAACGACCCAGTCGCCGTTTCCCTTTGGGATTCCATTCGAGCATTGTCCTGCATTGCGCGCAATGTCATTCGACGGTGTCTTCAACGGATGTCCAATCAGTCCATCTCCATTTTCTCATACATATTTGTTGAGCGATCGGTTCGTGGTTGGTTTGTTCCACTGCAGAGTTTCTTGTTGCTAGTTCTTTCTGGCCCGCCGGCTGGTCATTTGATCTTCAATATGGAGCCAGCAGGGGGGTGGGCAGCTGTTGATAAAAGTCTGCAGCAGACGAGATGAGTTAGTATTAAGCTGCGTATAGCTTTGTTCGGCACTTTGCCAAACCAAGATGGGAGGTGTTCATAAATTCGACGATGAACTTACCTGATCTTACGCCCTATGTAACTAACTAGCTCCACACGGGCAGTTAAACTGGTAAATACACATGAAAGAGGCGAAACAGAGCAGTCTGTCTTTATTTCTTGAACTAAGTATTGGTTGGTTAGTGAATACACAGCATTGCTTAGCTGCATAGAACTTCCTTTTGATTTGGATTTTCCAGTTGATTTATTGGGTCGATGGACAGTTGGTTCGAGCCCCAGAGGGGGAATATCACCCATGACTTACTTGGCAATGCAGGTACATTGGGTTGATGACTCTCAAATAAGACGAAACACGTATCTTAACTGGATTCCACTAGTAGTCACCATCCACTAATTTGTTTCAAGTTAAAATAATAAAAAGAATTTGTATATATGATATCATGAATTTTAACTCTTATTTACTTGTCAAAAATATATTCAATCTTAATTGATTATGTGTAACACTCATAGGTGACATGGAAACGTGTTCCCGATGAAATTGCCTGGTCTGCTGGTATTCAGCATATATTGGATAATCGAAAGAAGCATTCAGTGAAATTGAGATTAGATCATTGGAATCAGATCAGTTTGGCGTTTACAACCTATTTGACAAAAAGTAAGTTTTTCTGGAAGGAGCTGGTTTGTTCCTGCCCTTTTACTATTTTTATTTTTATTAAACTCACACACATCAAATACTCAATGTCAGCAACAACAACCCACTAATCCAAAAAATGGGTGTTGCATCATTCAAGAGGGCGAGGAGGCGTTGCGCCACAACACTTCCTACCCTAAGGAAAATTAAAGAAAAAGTATCTAATGGACGTTTTCCAAGAAAAATGGATATCCACGAAACTTCATCAAAAGAAACAATCTACCCTTAAGCTAACCAACCAAATCAAAGTCCCGCCCCCCCCCCCACCCACCGCTGGCAATAAAAACACAAAGAAATTTATCCTAGTCTTTATATGAAGAATGTCCCAGAAATCATTGCAACACTCTTCAAACCTTTTGGTATTGATGTTGCACAGAAACCAAAAAAAATCTCAGCACTCAGGTGGTTCTATGTCTACCAAAAGAATCAATAGAGAAAGAAGATAAAAGTCAACATCATTTACAAAATAAATTGTAACAACTGCAGGAAATATTACATTGGCCAAGATTGGATGCGCCCCTCCTCTTCGTCTTCGCACTCATGAACACAAAACTGATGGTCAAAAGACTCGATATCCATTCCTTCATATCGCTCGGGAGGCACAAACACGAGAAAACCAGGCAGGTTTTAGGCCAGGAAGAGGGTGTATTGATCATATCTTCACCCTTCGACAGATTCTAGAACATAGGCATTCCTACCGGCGTCCGACAATCATTATATTTCTTGACCTAAATGCACCATTTGATTCTGTTGACCGGGAGGTTCTCTGGCGATGCTTGACTGTCAAGGGAAGGAATGCCGAGAAAATACATTGCACTGATTAAGGCACTCTACTCGCACTCATGCAGCCAGGTGAGGGCTTATGGCGAGTTGTCATCTGAAGTGGTGACGACTTGTGGCGTCCGTCAAGGATGCCCATTATCCCCATTTCTATTCATCTTCATCATAGATGTACTAATAGACTTAACCCTAACTCACTTCAGAGACTCAGGGATTGACTTGCTACCAGGGAATAATCTCGTTGACTTAGAATATGCCTAGTCATCGCATTCCTCGATGGGAAATTTTAGCTGATATAGGGTCAGACTGGAAAAGAGCTAACGGCGGTCAAACCAAAACATGGCACCAGTCAATGAAATCCACAACAGTTAGTCTAAGCCACGTAGGAAGATGTAGACTTCCTGGTTGGGGTCCTCGGGACGGTAAAAAGCAATGGCTGATGACAATCGGTGATATGACTCAAAATCGTTCTCAATGACGCAGATGCATCCACTCCTTGTGACTTATGATTTCCAATGAAACTGTTTCGTTCTTCGTTATTACAATAACTTTGTCTCACACCTCTGTTTAGTGTCCCTATTCTGCATTCCTCATACTTTCTTCTCTTGCTTTGTGTGCTACATGGAGTGTGGCGACTTAAACTGATGCACATCGGTGCAAAGTTCTATGTCGAAAACAGACAGACAGACAGCCTTCATATCGCCTCACTGCATACAGACAACTACGGACAGCAGTTCGATTGGGAAAAAGTTCAGATATATTAGACAGAGGAAACAGCAAAAATGTCAGAGAATTTCCGCAAGCCTGTTATCCAAGTGAATTGGCAATTAATAGACACATTGACATAGATAAGATTTACCAATCCATAAGAAGGAAATCTTATGCACAAAAAGTTAAGGAAACAATCAATACTAGTGATAAAAGTAGACTAGAGGGTGTGAAAACACACACAAAAAAAACAACCAATCACGACATTGTTCAAGGTCACCACCCACCAGGAGAGATGACTAGTAAACTCGTGGAGAATGTGAAAGGCTTATCTCAAATTAAATTATCTGCCGAGGAGGTTGTCCAGTAAGACAATGAAATCTTTGCAAGTAAAATCATCCACTTTAGAGAACACAACTACGCCAAAATCATCACCTAACTGAGCTACAAATCTTCGAATTCGAATATTGTTTCACATTTAAAGAGATTCTGAACAGTCGGATAGGTATTACTAGGTGTATTAGAGTGTATGAACCTCATCTAGCTAACTAATCAATCCAAAGCCTGGAAAAAGAGGGGAGGTTGGACCTGTGAGGTCAACAACTACACTCTGTAAATAGCGGCAACCATATCCATCGCACACACAAAGTAAATTTATTCTCCACTGGAGTCAGCGTAGATGAATGATCCCAGCTGGGTTTCTTGGCGATTGCCTTCAACCATCTAGTCACCTGGCTATAGGATGTCTGTATTGCAAAACTGACTGATAAAATTCAGTTAGCACCGACGCGAAGGACAAGACTGTATGACATTGGTTATGCTATCTATAGGAGGTCAGTTGTAAGCCACCCGAATACCACAGTGATGACATCTCAGACTGTCGAATTTCAGTGGGGGAGAGCAGTTCCTTCAAAGTTCGCAGCTACGTCTTATTGATGAGGACTAAGAAGCTCGAAACCTGGGTTCAGCGCTACCTATTAATTGCTTGGAATCATCTAATATCGAAAAGAGTCTCTTTCATCGGTGTTTCCAACGCCGAAACCATCGACTGAGAAAAAAAAGAAGAGCTAATTTCCTGTTTTCAACGTCGCAAATGTCAATCAATATATGCTTGTGCAACTTTTAGACTGTTTGATTTTCGCACGTTAGGATATCGAATTCGTCTGTTGTTGTGAAGTTAATTTTGGCGAATCGATCAGTCAGGTCGGTTCATCATTGTGAATTGGTTGAAGCACTAATAATCGTAATATCTTTATTCCAAACAGTATTTTTACTAGAAATATGGAATTTTCAGCACATAGTGTAGTAATGCATCTAACTGCCTCATTACAGGGGTAATGCCACTTACACCGATAATATTGTTCAATAAGAAAATGAATATAAAATGAATAAATTAAGTGAAAATATTAACAACAATGTAACAATGAAAAAAATGGAGCCGTTTACTTAGTGTCTTCTCAGTAAGTTGGTAGTATCCTCCTGACCAATAGCTGCTACCTTGACGTGGTGGTCGAACTTGGATATCGCAAAGATCCAACAAGCTGCACTGGCTGAAACCAATGTTCCTGCAGATTCTACCATGCCAGGAAGGTTGTTAGGATAGCGATTAGACTAAAAGCAGTTACCGCCATTCTGTAAGAATCTCCCTTACACTATGCTGGGGGTCTGTGGGCGAAGACGTACTGCTGGGGAACAGGAATGTAACAGCAGTGAGGTGTTTCCCTCAGATGACTAGCATGCCAGCTATGCTGTCTCTCCACTCCGGAGAGAGGGGGTTAGAAAAGGCCGACCCCGACAATTGTACATGCCGACTTACCCTACGGTGGTCCGTAACCGGTGGTAAGTTTACTAATACGGAACCAATCCAAGAAACTAGTTCATACATGCCGTGTGTATGCAGAGATTAGGATTGTTCTCTCGAATTAATTTCTATAGCCTCTTTGGCTATGTGTAAAAGGCGGGTTCGAATTTCGTTCGAAAGGTTCGATGGAATGCAATAGATAACTTTGAAGGCACTTTTTCTTCTGTCCACTTGGTGACCGCTATCATCAGTCAAATGAGCCAAAATAGAACTTCTTATAGATTTTATTTGACTTTTTCCGAACCATGAAGGAAGATGCTCATTAATGCGTTTGTTAAGCTGTCTAGTTGTTCAACCCATATAGTTCTCTCCACTGGAGCAACTAAATTTATGGATACACATAGAAGTGGCACAGCTAGGTAGCTTGTCTTTCGCTTAAGCAATCATAATTGGTCGGCGGCTGTAAAATGACAAACAAAAGGTGGCAGCAGTATAAGTCCGTTTTATCGCTCTCGATAATCTCAGATGTAAGACTTCGCTAGCCACGTCCTCATCAAATTGCAATTTCATGAACAGTTGTTTCTTTTTAACTGTTGTCAGTTTCTCTTTATTGTACCTGGTGTTCATGTGTCTCCTTACAAATCTACTAAGATAACCCATTTGGACCAGCGTATTTTGGATGTATCCTAACTCATTTTCTAGGGAGTCATCTGTACAGATACGCCTTGCTCTATTCGTGAGGCATCTGACCAAATTGACTTTGTATCGGATTGATACAAAACTGAGGGAATGTGTATATTGTCCTACAGATGTAGGTTTTCTATAGACATCTCTCTTGATTGAACCATCCTCTCTTCTGCTCAATTGGACGTCGAGGAAATGTAGTCTACCATCATGTTCTTCTTCACAAGTGAAGATGAGCGATGGATGTGCATCATTAAACTTTTTTAACATTTCATTCTTGCCAGCTTTCACATCAAGAATAATAAACGTATCATTAACATAGCGAAAATAAGAATCCGTTTTATCTATTACTTATTTCAATGGACCATTTTCAAAACTTGGGCACTGTAGTAGAGCATAACTCCATTATGGATAAGATTTTATTTTGATAAATCACACAGTCTTGTACAGTTATGTTAACTGGTGACGTTTCGAGCACAAACTATTGCTCATTATCATATCAAGACACTACTCACACAACTTAGATATTGGAATAAAATTCAATATGAGATAATGTACATTCAGAAATAATAGTACGAGTGTTATTGATCCATTACAATCAGATGGGAAATAAGATGAGTGTTTTTATAGTCATAACAAGTTACTTGTTCGAATGTTTTGATGTGTTTGAATTGAAATAGAATATTAAGATTATTTATTATTCTCTTCTGATTTGACCGGCGGTAATAATATCTTCCATGCAAGTCTCTGGTATTTGCATTGAGTTATTTCTGTTGCATGTGTTGGGTGTAGGCTCAATGAACCAGGATTCAGTAATCAACCTCTCTCTCCACCTACCTATGTTACTCTTTAGAATTTTAACCCTATCCCACCCTATTGTGTGGTTGTGTGTTAATGCGTGAAGTGCAATAGCTGAGCTTTTCTCTAAATTACTTATCTTCTCGGGGTCAACCATTCTTACCTTAGCTAAATTCTTATAGTCGGACAGGCAATCTCACTATTCCCGATGTATTAGTTTGACTGACCTATGTAGTTAACCTCAGTCATTGCAGGATATTTTGTAAATTATATTATTTTGTTTAATTGGGTCAACCAACAGGGTCCTCTTAAGCCTACAGAGCTTGTCCTACCTGAGTGAGTTTGTAGGTTTGAATGCCACCCTTATTCCTGCTTTATTAAGAATCCTATGTAGGGTCTCAAATGTCCTCTCCTTATATGGTATAACAGTGGATGACTTATTCTCTCTTATTTATGTTATCACTACTAGTTTCACAATTATTTTTATTTTGTTTTTGGCCTTTACTGATCTTCTTAATGGATTTTATAGGATAGTTATTCAACACCAACACGCCTCTTCTATCTGTTTTATTTCGTCATTTAGGTCTCTTTTGTGCTACTTAGTGCTATGGCTCGGTTTGTTAGACGCTTAACTAAGCCTGTCTTAACAGTTAAATATTACCGTACAATACTGTGTGATTTATCAAGATAAAATCTTATCCATAATGGACCATTTTCAACCTTGGCAAGAAAGAAATATGCCAAAATTGGCCCCAATGGAGAACCACCCATGGCTCAATGCCGTCGATTTGTCTGTAACAAAGATTGTTGAATGTGAAGTGTACATTCATAGTACATCTTAAAAACAACTCTTTCAGTCAGACTAATAACTGGAATTCCGATGTCGAACTGTGTTTTTCTAGTATCTGTTGGCCTATGAATTCCAAAGTCTCCATAAGTGGTTCAAATGAACTGTCGTCAAGATTTGACAGAATAGTTCTAAAATATTTGGGCGCCGAGTGAGAAGTAGACATTTGTAAAAAATTATATTTGTAAAATCTCAGCGAGATTGAAATGAGTAATTCCAACGTTTCGTTCGGTAATTTGGTCCGAACTTCTTCAGGGAAATTAATCGAAATTTACATAACAGAGGTTTATATGTAATAAAAAGGACATCTCTTGTTTGTAAAAACTTTGTCCAATTATATGAGTCATGAAACAGGTACCAACAAGTATAATAAACAAAATTTTATGAGCTGTGATCAAAATTTGACCTCGGACTTACAAATATTGGTCTACCTTTGTTAAACACTTTAAACAGAGTGTGTATATGTGTGTGGGTAAACAGTTGTAAAACATTTCCTAACGTTTCCATAAGAAGATATGGCCCTATTCAGGCAGTTAACCTGGGGTTCTAGTGGGAAGCCATGACCAGTAGGGTACAGCAGGTTGAAGATGAGGCAGTAACTCATCTAAGAAGACATTGCGAAATGGTCGCGCTATGTCGTGAATTGGCAGAAGTTAGAATTAAAGGACCATTGGATCAGGTCCCAGTGGCTCAATGGTCTACGAGCTCGCCTTGTAACCAGAATATCCTGGGTTCGAATCCCGGTGGGCGCGTACTGCTGAAGTTTCCTAAACTAGGACGAAACAGCTGTCCAGTACTCCCAGGTTTTCCAGTGGTTCTCTAACTGATGTCAGCTCATGATGAAATCCTCCATGCAAGATATGGACAGTCGAGAATTTTGACCAAGTATTATTAATTAGTGATACATATCCATTTTTTATTTATTAATAAGAATTTTCTATGCATCATCTAACATCACGGCTTCATGTCTGTTCAAACTGTTAGTATCTAGAATTTTATGATTAGACGTATTTTCAAAATTTGTAAAAGTTTGTAAATGTGTAAATTGTACTGATACATCGTTAACTACTTGTCTTTTTTGCTGTTGTTGATTTCTTCGTCTTTTTTTGTTGAATACATTTATATATATAGGTCTACAGTGTACGCTAAGCGGTGTTTTCAATGGTCCTGATATACCCAAAATGGGTATTGGTTTTGAGTTGAACTATTAAATGCTTCTGTTTATGATGATGATGATGTTTCTGTTTACTAACAACTTATAAGACAAAACAAATTAGAAAGAACAAACAAACAAAACAATAAAACACATTTTGGTTTCTTAGTCTAAATTTTCTAGAGGGGAATTATTCACACACTCACACACACACACACGCACAAATCACATTAACAACATATTTGCCTATGTGTTTGTGTGCGTGTATGTATGTACAAGTAGAAAAACAGCGGCGGCAGCAGCACCGGCGACGGCGGGAGTGTAGCCGTGTACCACTAGCAGCTGATTGTTTGCGTTGTCTTTATTTTTTATTTCACCCCGGTTTTTCTCTTGTTTTCTTGTCATGTTGTTGTGTTGCGCTCATGTTTATCACATTTCAAGGAATTTTGCTGCTTTCATCATCACATTGTCATTTTATTATTATTGTGTAGAGAGAGAGAGGGGTTTTTTCAGTGCTTTCTGCAACCACAAAAAACATACGCTTTAGTTATTTGCATTATTTTTTTGTTTCGTCGTTTTGTTTTGTTTTGGTTATTTGTTAGTGTGTTATGTAATGTAGTGCAATGTAATGCAATGCAGTTCAGTCATCCATTCATCGCTTGGTTCATTTAGTCAATCTACACACACCCATCATCTCTGTCTGCCTCCAGTGTATATTGATCACCTGTCAAATGGCTTTGCCATACACATAGCCTTACTTATATATTATTAGAGATTTTTAATCTTTAATGGTGTGAATTATTATTGAACAAATATATAAATAAAGCTCATTAATAAATAATAAAGGCTGTTTTTTGTATTTCTCAAAATCATATTGTTGTCGTTTTTAGTGACGTTTCACTGTTTAGTACTGTTGCTAATAGCTCTATGAAAGTAGTCACATTAAACCAGAATATACAAAATCCATTGCTATAGTTTGTTTTGTAAGGGTTAGTTATGTTTTACGAGTTGATCACGGACTGATATCATTTAGAGAACCATTGAAAACCAGGGAGTACTGGACAGCTGCTGTTTCATCCTAGTTTGGGAATCATCGGCAGTACGCACCGACTGGGATTCGAACCCAGGACCTTCCGGTTACAAGGCCAGCTAGCTCGTATACCATTCAGCCAGGAAAGGTCAGAGGAAAGGCATAATCCGAGGTAGTTAACACACTCAACTTTGTTTCAAATTCACTGTCTCCTATAGTACAAGAATCGTGAGAAAGAATCAGTATATGTAGATCACGTTTGAGTCTGAAAGTGGAAGGCCCAGTCTGATATTTGGAGGGGGGGGATTTAACTTAAGACCACCTAAAAATGACTAATTTCCGAACAGTCAGATATTAGGTTTGGTTGGACATAGGTTAGAGTTAGGTTAATGCAAGGTTAGTATCGAGTTAGGAACCCAAATATGCTTCTTAGTGTAGAGGTTAGAGGCATTGGTGCAGCCGCTCATCTTCGGGGTCTAAACACTAACTTCATCAGTAAAAGTCTCTATTAATTTAGTTGTGTTCTCCGAACTGGTTGATTTAATTGCGCAGCTTTCGTTTTCCATCTAGGCAACATCTTCAGCACAGTATGAAAAGGACTTATTTGGATCCTTTCTCCATGAATGATCATATAACTCTATCTCCTGACAAACATTGTCGTGATTGGTTGATAATTTGCGTTAGTATTGATCATTTTTATCGACTTCGAATTTGAACTGTCATGTGATTTGCTTTTTATTCGTTGGTAAATTTGGTCTATAGAAATGTATTTCAGTAAAACAGGAATAACAGTGGTCTGTACAGAATAAGATGGTACCATCATCATTTATTTCGTTGGCTTTTCATCAGATGCTTACAACCCAAAGACATCAATCATTAAGTTTATGTACAGAAACAACTTTTAAACAAAAAAAAAATATATATATGAACTCTGTGTATGTTAAAGTTGTTTCTGTACATAAACTTAATACTATTTTCGGGCTCTAAGCAGCTGATGAAAAGCCAACGAAATAAACGATGTTGGTACCATTTTTTTGCACAAAGTTATTTATTTTATACCCTTATGTTCCCAGTGGAACATAGGGGGCTTCAAGCTAGAGGCCTAAAGTTTCTGTTGTAGTGGTGTTTATTTCTAGCCAGCCAGCCTCATGCCCAACTTTCCCTCTTTACCAGTCTTATTACACACATACATTACACTAGTTAATGACAAGTGTCCAATTAAAAAAAAGATCGGAGTCAGTTAGATTACTATTTCCTTTAATTCCTAGAGGAACATAGGGCTTCAGCCGCGCGTCTCCATTGCGTTCGGTTCTCTGCTAGAGTCTTTACCTGGATCCAAGTCTGTCCACACGTTTTCGTCTCCTCTTCACATGACCTCCTCTAAGTCACCCTTGTACTGACGACCAACTCACCGCTTCCCTTTCGGCCAGGTTCCATTCGAGCAATGGCTTGTCTAGTGATGTCACTTGATGGTTTCCTCAGAGTATGGCTAGCCAATCCATCTCCATTTCTTCCTGCCTATTTGTTTCACAATCGGTTCCTGGTTGGTTCGCTCATTGCCAGAGATCCCTGTTGCTGATCTTTTCCGCCTGGCCATCTGATCTTGAGTGGTATTGAGCGAAGACAGCTGTTAATGAAGGTTTGTAGTTTGTTTGAGATGCTCTTTATGACGCGCAGTGCAAGTCTCTGATCCGTATAGTAAGTGGCACTGACTTCACAGTGGAGTTGAAAATCCGGATCTGATTTTTCATGCTGACTAGTGCTGTTGACCTCCACACAGACTTGAGAGTAGTGAAAGCTTGTCTTGCTTCCCGATTCAGCTAAATACTTCAGAAAAAAGCAGAGCTCAGCCTTTCCACTGCATTCACTTCTGTGTAATAGGGCGGGTGGGACAGGATGAGAGTATTAAAAAGTAAAATAGTTATTTAAGTGGAGACAGAGAGAGGTTAATCACTGAAGCTTTGTTTATCAATTCAACACCGCGCACATGCAGCAGTCGGAATGACACAACGCATCGCCTATACCGGAGATATGGAAGTTGGACAGAGACACAGATAGAAAAGGAACGTATATATCAGACAAATTGTGAAACCGTGTGACTAAAATTGTGATATGATTTATGAGCGGCAATAATTTATGCTCGAAACCACCTTGTCATCCAGTTGTTAATACTGCATCTGCATCACTGTATGTGATATTTAAAATAAACTTATCTAGGCATGGAATTACATTCTACACTTACGTTAACAATTCAATTAGTCTGTAAAAATAAACCGCCTACACATACCATAGCGAAACGGTTTCATCTTTATTTTTTCTTCATTATAAATGTCAAAATATGAAACTGGTTTACACGCGCCAAGTGAAAATCGATAGTCATGTGTGGTGATCTTGTGAATAGTTTTCAATAAAATTGTTTTTTGAACAAAGCAAGAACAACAATTGTACCAGGATAATATGAGCTCATCTTTAAATTATTTCGAGGATTCTTCTCAACTGGTTACAACCTGAACGATGAAAAATATGAATTACATTACATTAAAGATTTGAACATAATTTTCCACGATCACAAGGAGTAATTGGTGGGAAGTAAAAGTAGCATTAGTCCGGAATGATTTAACTAATTAAGAGTTACAAACACTGACTATTTATAGAATAATTCAAATGAACTGTGATCAATATTTGACAGTTTATAAATATTTATAGAATAATTAGGCAATTAGGCTTGGAAACAAAAACAAGCTGTTGTATATATATATATTTTTTTGTCACCAAGGCAGTGCAAGATTCACCACAGTCTCTTTCTGCGTACATAGATTTGGTTTAAGTCGTCTGATAGCAATTGCTTCAGCAAAGCGTAGCAAGTTAGGTTTCTTTTGCTTGTTGATTATTTTGAACGACTTCAGATTGTCTACGATATGACCAATGTCTAATAGATGACGCGCAATCGCACTGTTTAATACTTATGGACCTTTCAGTCTCAGGTTCTTTGGTATGTGTTCAGAAATGCGGACAATAACCCTTCTCTCTGTTCTTCCGATGTATGTGCTTTGGCACGTACATGTAAATTGGTAGACACAGTTGTTTTTAATTGCATTAAATCAATAATCTCAACAGGCTACATTTCATCGAAAGCATCAGTAAGCGAGAAAGTGAAAGAGAGAGAGAGGGAATATACATTTATATAATACTGAACTGACTAAAATAGCACATAAATTAAGGGAATTAACACAGAATTTAGGAATTTATAGACTCGACAGCAGGCCAGAGTAGCCATAGTAACTTGACCTGTTTCTTCTACACATAGAGCGCTGGTTGTTGCAAGTGAATCGCGATGGACTGTGCTGTTTAGAGTATTCGGTATCATCTAGAGGCCTTCGATAATTTGTTTGATATCCAAAAGAGGATAGAGGGAGAGTGCTGAATACTGGCTTTGTGACCTGCCTTAGACGAAGTGATCCAGCCGCCAAGCTTGTATGTGTTTATCAAACAACTAGTAGTTGTTTGAGACAATCAAAAGTGGACAAATACCCACCTCATGTTACCTCCAACTGTGTCTACCAATTTACATGTACGTGTCAAAGCACATACATCGGAAGAACAGAGAGAAGGGTTATTGTCCGCATTTCTGAACACATACCAAAGAACCTGAGACTGAAAAGTCCATAAGTATTAAACAGTGCGATTGCGCGTCATCTATTAGACATTGGTCATATTGTAGACAACCTGAAGTCGTTCAAAATAATCTACAAGCAAAAGAAACCTAGCTTGCTACGCTTTGCTGAAGCAATTGCTATCAGACGACTTAAACCAAATCTGTGTGTACGCAGAAAGAGACAGTGGTGAATCTTGCACTGCTCTGGTGATAACAAAAAATATACAACTTGTATGAGTCCCCCTTTTTCTTGTTTAGAAAACTCTACTCTCTCATACAAACATGACTCACCCTTTCTTGTTCTTTTCTCTTCCTTTTTTTCTTTTGGCTATTAGATAAAACATTTTCTTTAGTTACGTAATCTACCTTTTTGTTATGCTCTTTCTAGCTAAACCTTATTTCTATACACACGCATATACATATGCAACTCTGTTTTTGTTTCCAAGCCTAATTGCTTAATTATTCTATAAATATTTATAAACTGTCAAATATTGATCACAGTTCATTTGAATTATTCTATAAATAGTCAGTGTTTGTAACTCTTAATTAGTTAAATCATTCCGGACTAATGTTACTTTTACTTCCCCCCAATTACTCCTTGTGATCGTGGAAAATTATGTTCAAATCTTTAATGTAATATAATTCATATTTTTCATCGTTCAGGTTGTAACCAGTTGAGAAGAATCCTCGAAATAATAAAAGATGAGCTCATATTATCCTGGTACAATTGTTGTTCTTGCTTTGTTCAAGTTAATACAGAATTGTGGATAGTTTAAACTACATCCTTATTTAGACACACTGGTAGGTGCTCCTTAGCATGAAAGATTAGGTTCTTAGATCAACGACCAATTTAACCGGCTCCAGACGATCTTCTTCATGTTACACATTGACCTATGTCCAACTTGTCGTTTCCTATTGGAATCATGGAAAATACCCATCGGGACATTAGATTGGAAAGAACAAGAAGTTCAGCAAAGATATCTGTCTTTTCGGTGATTTCATTCTCAAAAACAGGTGTACAATCGCATTTATATAGATTAGTTTACATGGATACAATTATTATTTGTTTAATTAATTCCACATAGTAACGAAGGCGATAATAATTTTCAACTTGATATGAAAGTTTGAAGGTACAAATATAGATTACAAGGGGCTTAGAGACAAGATTGCATAGGATTAGAAAAAACAGTTACAACGTATGCAAAATTAATATTTGATAACTGGAGAAATAATTTTAAAGGCGAATAAAAGGTGACAATTATTTTTTCAACTTGATATGAATTACAAGAGGCCTAGAGACAAAAGTTATGCAGGGACAGAACGAATTACAGGTGTGAACAAAATGAGGGTGGTAACAAATCGAAATCAAAATTTTCAACTTGAAATGTAAGTTAGGAGGTGGGTGAACATCGATCAGAAGAGGCATAGAAACAAAAAATTACACAGGATTAGAATATAATTGTAAAATGGTTATTCTAAACGGATTACAAGTGTGATCAGGAGGAGCATGGAAACAAACTTAAAATAACTGATTTTATAACTGAAAAAAATGGGATGAATCGAATGAGTGTTATTGATCAAATACAATCAGATGGGAAATAAGACGAGTGTTTTTATAGTTATAATAAGTAACTTGTTAGAATGTTATGATGTACGTGAATTGAAATAGAATTTTAATATTATTTATTATCCTCTTCTGATTTAACTGACTGGTGGTTATAATATCTTCCATACATATCTCTGGTAATTGTGTTGAGTCACTTCTGTTCCATGTGTTGGGTGTAGATTATTCGATGAACCAGGATGCACTAATCAATCGCGCTCTCTGTCTCCACCTAACTATATTACATTTAAGAATTTTGACTCTGTGTTATTGTATTTGATTGTTAATATTATAATTATAATATAATTTCTGCATGTACTTTATTTTATATTGATTTTTATTCAAACGTCTAATCATCAATTTTTACTCATATATATAAATGAAGCAAGAAAGTTGTGTGAGTGACTTGATATGATTATGAGTGGCAATAGTTTGTGCTCGAAACGTGGTCATCAGTTAATATTAGTGTATAACACTGTGTGATTTATAAAAATAAAATCATATCCATAATGGAGTTAATATGCACCCTTACTCTGTATCAGAATTTTGTGCCTTAATAATCCTAACTTGCACCCCGCAGCTTTCTTTAACGAACTCTATTCATCAGACATCACACGAATAATGCTTACCGTAACCCAGTCGGACGACAGGGCTTTCATTCCGAGTGGAACATAAGGCTTCAAACTTGGAAATTTGCGTAGAAGTGCTGTTTTGTACTCTGTGGGTTGAATTTCCTAGCCACACCACAAGACTTTCAATTTTTTTACGGGATTATTACCGGTTGATAAGACAATTGAGGTCTACTACAAATAATACCATGTTCTGTATTTTCACCACGTTGTTCGACTCTAAGCAGTAACCTTCTTCAGTAGATTATGTGACATACCCTGTATAACTCATGAAGTGACACCATTCGCAAGCCTCATGGTCGACATCAGACCAACTGGATAATTCTACTCATAATTTTTTTTATTCCTTCACGTTCCCAGTGGAACATAAGTCGCCTTCAAGCTAGAGGCTTGAAGTTTCTTTAGCAGTGTTTATTTTTACAGGATGGGGTTGCTAGCCTCATGCCCAACCTTTCCTCTTCACCAGCATTATTTCTGGCTTAGCGAGGTAAAGGAGTGCGTTGGTGGCCGGGGATCGAACCCCGGACCATGTGCATGGTCGACGAGCATCCTAACCACTGTGCCACCGACGCACTCTACTAATAATTATTTGGAGTAAAAATAAAAGCACTCTACTTTCATTGGACCCTATGTATGACATAAAGGCGGCCTGCTTAAAACTTGGGCTACCGAAAAATTCCATCTGTCTACCGCATATATATATTTTCTCATGTTCGGTCTGTTTTAAACAATTAAGATATGACCTCGAATGGTATTATCTACTCCTGCGTGTATTTAAAGTGTTTACAGGCTTCTACGTGTTTCAATACAACATGAGATAACTGTTCTTCAGTTATTTCCTTGGTTCTCAAAATGTACTTCTGGACATTTTATAAATGGCTTTGAACCAGATATTGTAGGTTTTATTGAAGGAGATAAAGCAGATATCTATGTGTAAAACTTGGGCACTGTGGTAGTAAGTAATTCCATATTAGTTTGTTTATTAGAAAGATACATCACACAGTGAAACAGTATTATTTCCTGGATGACACAGTTTTGAACAAAATTTATTCATTGTTCATAATCATTTCATCAATTATAATCACACGACTTTGACACTTGAGTTTTATAGTTTTCTTTGTCCTCTCCTATTTGTCGTCGTTGGGGTAGTAGAATTTTCCAGATGTCTGGCTGGACAGGTGTTGAATCATTCCTATTACACGTATTCTCTCTCAGTTGATTCGATAAACAAAGCTTCTGTTATCAATTTCTCCCTCCACTCTGTGACATTATATTTTAAAACGGTCATCTTATCCCATCCATCCTGTTGTATGGTTGTGTGTAGTTGCATATAGTAAGTGGCATAGGTGAACTATTCTCTATATTTCTCATCTTATTTGGGTCAACTGATCCAGATTTTGCTAGGTTTTTTGCGCGAGACAACACCAACAATAAGGAATCTAAATCACCAGTAGTAATTCCATACAAGGAAGGAACCTCGGAAACCTTACGCAGAATTCCTAACAGTGTAGGAATAAAAGTGGCTGGCATTCAAACCACCCACAAACTCAATTAGAAACAAGCTTTGTCGGTTAAAGGATCAGTCCTGTAGGGCCTTTAAGACAAAACAATTTAGTTTATCTAATACCCTGCCTGCAATGATTGTCAGGTCAAAAACATAGGTCAAACTAGTAGAACAGGTGCAGTCAGTCAGACTAACCGAGCATAAAAACTAGCAAAATCTAGATTGTTTGACCCGAATAAGATAAGAAATCCAGAGAATAGTTCAGCTATACCACTCACTATATACAACTACACACAACCATACAATAGGATGGGATAGGATGACAGTTTTAAAATCTGTCACAGGGTGGAGGGAGAGATTGATAACAGAAGCTTTGTTTACCGAATCGACTGCAAATACGTGTAATAGGAATAATTCAACACCTTTCCAGCCAGACATCTGGAAAGTTCTACTACCCCTACGACAAATAGGAGAGGACAAAGAAAACTATAAAACTCGAGTGTCAAAGTCGTGTGATCACAATTGATATGATCATGAACAATAAATTTTGTTCGAAACATCATCCAGTAAATAATAATGTTTCACTGACTGTGTGATACATCTAATAAACAAACTAATATGGAATTACAAAACAAATATATCATAATAGAATGGTTTGTGCTTCACCGCTCATAGACCATTTATTCACAGGATATACTACTGTTAATTGATATTTTACTTGAAGATATTGATTGCATGAAGGGAAAAATCATGCAATAAACTCGTCTGAAAATTCTGTACATTATATGAATACTGTCCAGAATAAAGATATTATTATTATTAAAACTAGTGTTACGAATCTAGTGCTTCGTTTGGTGCAAACTGAATTCTGTCAGTGAAGTTTGTAATGTCGCCACCCTTCTAGTTGTTAGCTCAGTATCACGATGCATTCTGAATTGTCGTTAGATGGTTGGAGGCGATAGGTAGGAAGCTTTGCCTGTGAACTAGGTTTAGTGCCTGTTGAGACTTACCAGTCAGCAAGACGTATCTGCATTCTTGAAAGAATTCATGTCGCCTCTGAGATTCAGACAGAAGTCATTTTGCATCAAACAAACATCCAAACATCCTGTATATTTTGTTATTTCTACATTTCTAACCCCCAATTGCACAATGCCAATCTTCTTAGTTATTATGCTACTTTGTTTGAGTTTTAGCCATCCCCCTGTTTGTTATGTCATTTTAATTCCTAATTGTAATTTTTATTAATTTGACCCCTAACCAGAAATTATTCTGGAACTTTCCCATCCATTTGATATAAATACACGAATGTACAGCCTAGATGATGACTTCGTCGAAAAGAAAATTTGCTTCGCTGCAATTGTCTTTTTAATAATTCAAACAAAGGACTAAGTGGATGACAATAGTTACTAATGTAAAGTCCAATGTAAGTATCCATTGACGTCAGTCCTGTAGAAGGTCAATAGTGAGTCGGAACATTTCAGCTGAGGAAACCGTAGTTCAGTGTCTCGTCGATTAAATTCAGGTAACCAAAAACTTTGGTGACTACTAAAGAATCTACCATTGCAGAAGTAGAATTTTTAAAATTAGTTTCCACTTTTATGCCAAATTGAGACATTGAACACGTGCTTCCTCAGCAGTTTAGAGGTGAGGTGAAAATTAATTACCCAAATAACCGACTGAAAGATTGTATACTGCTTCTCTGCCTTCCTTCCATTTTCTCCGTGGTTTTGAAAAGCTTCGTTCATTAAATCCGTCTGTCCACTATTGGATATTCTTGCAGATGTTATATACTTTTACATCTGTGTCTATATACTACTTACACATTTGTCAGTAGCATGCATCATAGCGGCACAACAGAAACTAGTTTCAAACAACAAAAAACAATTAAAATTCAGATGTCAACATCCGAAGCACGACATTTGACAGGTATCCATCTCTGAATAGTGATTATTGGATCATGCGTTTCAGCAGACAAGCGTCTTGATGATATTTCAAGGCGAATGATGGTTACACAAATGGATGCATGACACTATGAAATCTGCTAGCACTCTTGCAGAATACTCACGCACAGTACATGCTCATTCCATGCTCTCGAGTGGAAAACGAATAGAAAGCGATAAGTTCGGCGTCCTAGGGTGATACTGGAAGAGATGATAGCTTATGGAGGCAGATAAAGGGGACTATGGAGAACAGGGTAACACTGAGATGTGCTTTAAAGCCCTTTAATCTACTCAGAAACCATGGGAATAGCAATAATAATAATAAACTGAGAGGTACACAGAAGTTAGAAATTTCATGATCACATTCTCAGGGATATATAATGTGGATAATAAACTGAGAACGAAATATCTTGATGTAAAATAACACCATGTTATTCAGTATAAACATAATTAATGTGGTATTACACAGTAATGGAGTGTATTTCACTTATCCTTGTGTTTCCCACTCTCATTCTATAAATGTCTTGTAATTCCACATGTATCGTTAGACGAATGAATCTCGAAATGACAGAAATCCTTTTGTAAACGTCGTCATTTTACTACAAGAATATTACTATTTTTTGAGTTTGACCATGGATTGATATCATTTAGAGAACCAGGGAGAACTGGACACCTGTTTCATCCTAGTTTGGGAATCATCGGCGGTACGCACCCACTGGGGTTCGAATCCAGGGCCTTCCGGTTACAAGGTAAGCTCGTATATGATTCAGCCACTTCTGGGACCCGATTCAATGGCCAGACCATGAATTCTAACTTCTACCAATTTGTGGTTTTTGAGCGACCGCCAACCAATGTAACCGGAAGCTCGTGGGTTCGGATCCTGGCGGTGGGTGCATACTACTGATAATTCCCAAACAAGGATAAAAACAGTTGGCCAGTACTCCCTGTGGCCGGTTTCCAATGGTTCCCCAAAATGATATAAATCCGTGATCAACTTGCAAAAACAAATCGAATCCTTACAAATCAACTCTTGAGAATTTTACTATTCGTTTCTTAAATTCAGTTATGATTTTCCTGTTGATTGATTGGACAGAAATGTTCAGCCTCTATTGATCGAAAATGGTTATCCTGACAAATTTATTAAGAAACATATGACAAAGAAAGCGGAAAAGGACTACTCACTACCCGTAAACAAGAAGCCACTTTATATACATACGACTGCAATTTAAGGGCGATATACCAAGTGAGATGATTACGAGGAAATTAAAAAAATCAGTTCAAAGAACTTTTAATGCTGGTGAACTACACCTTTTATTCTCTACATTACCGATAGTGCTACCTCGACTGAAAGACGAAGTACCTACACTAGCCACTTCAAATTGTATCTACCAATTCAACTGAACTTGTGAAGTTATTTATATCGACCGTTGCTCTACGAACTTGACTTTTTGTGCTCGAGGACATCTCCCAGTATGGCTAAGCAAAGGTGTAGTAAAAACCATCAACAGTTCGATATTAGACGACCTGGTCCAAACCGGATACAAAGTCAGAATCCTTCTCTATAATATACCGGGTGCCTAACAAACTACCTAAATCGTCGAAGCACCGCATGCTCCAAACAGTAGAGGCTATTGCAATTCGCCTCAAACAACCAGTGCTCTGTGTTCAAAAGAAACAAGTCCAGCCAGCCCCTACTACTGCCCTGGCTGGCCTTCAGTAGAGACTATAAACTCATGAATTTGTACTATTATCTTTCCTAATTCTTCTGACATTCAGCTCATTTTATGTTGATGCTGTTCAGCTGTAATTTATCAGTATTATTGATTCGATGTTATTTAAACAACATTAATGTTGTTAATAATAACACTAATTCATTCATTCACTATAATGTATACACATAACTGTAGAGCCTGATGATGAATTTATCGAAAAGAGTGCTATTTGTTCCGTGTCCATTCTTTTGAAAAAATAAAAATCCATTTGACAAACAAATGTCAACTGTTGACCATTGTACAAGAGGTGGTTCATGTGGTCTGGTGGAGCGTTTGAAACGGATGGGTACTTGGTTTGATTCTCAGCGGGAATAACATAACTCACTAGAAATGCAAGTACATCCAGATGACGAGTCCCAGTTGGGACGCAATACCCATCCAAGATTCCACTGTTAGTCGTCATTCACCAAAACTGTTTGAAGAATGTAAATATTTAACGGTCGTTTATAACTGACTTGACACGATTAACTGACACTTCAAGTTGACGTATTGGCATTCTGCAGGATGGTTATTGGATAGTTTGCGAAAGTCGTGTAAATCACCGTATTTTAAACATTCGATGCCTGAAAAATGCCTAAGTCTACAAGCTCAAATCCCAACAGGCATAATTAGAGCAAGAATAGAAAGTCTACAAGAAGAATGCTTACAAGAAGAGATCCACAAAATGGTTAGCGGATCGATGATCCCAGTGAAAATGTCGTTGTAGTATTGTGGTAACAGCTGTCTGCAAGACAAAGATGTCGACAACAATTGACGTCAATGTTTACGTCCGACCCAAATCAGGGTCATGAGAAAAAACAAGAACAAAGCTTCGTAACCTTGAGGAACTCAACAACCAATCATAGCAAACTTTGCGTGGGTGGATACGATTCGCAGATATATCACCGGACTGTCTAAGAAACGGCGACAAAGAGATGACTGAATAACCTTCAGCAAGGAAACGACCAATGAGAGGACGTTGCTTCTCTGCTAACAATAACGAATAATAATGTACATAAAAACCAATAAATATCTGTTGATTTTAATAATAATAATTTGCTTTATTCCAGAAACAGTACTAGTAGTACAGTGTGGAATTTTCAGTACATATCTACAATATTTGCATCTAATTTTACAGACATTTAAAATAAGTATTAAACAAACAAAAAAATAAATCTGAAGACACCAACAGCAAAAAAAAAACAGGATAAACACAAAATAATTATAAATGCGAAAAAGTACCAAAGTCTACCAAAGTCTAATGCAGTGTTTGTGGTGGTAGTGTGAGTAATCCTGAATAATACAAAATTTTTAAGGTGGTGACTATGGCGTTCACAATCAATGATTATCAGTTTGATATTGCCGAAAGTGCAGAAAAATAAGAAAAAACAGCCACAAAACTAATAATTACATGATGGTTAATGACAGGACAATTTTGTAATACTCATAGTGCTAATAGAGTCGGAACCAATGGATACACAAGAGAAGGAATATAGTTAAGTACAAAAAAGGAAGCCAATGTTAATATTTTAGGTAGCTAAGTATGTTTGAGAAGGAGTTCACTAAAGAATACAAAATAAGAGAGAAATAAAAGAGCCTAAAATTATGTTGTTAATAACAAAGCAAGTCATAAGTTTCACGCTTAACATTGTCTCTGTCACTTAGAACACGGGCCAAGTATGGTATCGTTGAGTTCCTGTACTTGGTTGTACGAGCATAGATTATTTTATACTGATTTCTGGTTCTACTTGATGAGATACAAGGCGAGAGTTGGGAATAGAGGGGGTGTAGGGGGTCGGAGAGTATGGTTTTTGACCATTTTTCGCATGTATTCAACTATGCCTATCAACTAAAGTAGTGACGAGCTGACTGAGTTTTACACCACTAGTCCTACTGACTACCTTCAACATCCTTCTCAGGATGGCATAGTACTTTTTCAGTATCCCAGGAAAGACCAACGGGGAGCAGTAAAGTAGAATAGGTAAGATACAAGAGTTGACAAATTGTGAAAGTAGAGGTTGGGTGATTCCAGATTGTCTAAGTTTCTTAATGTAGTAGGTAAGACAGAACACTTTCTTAGAAATCATTTTCTCCATAAATGATCTGTTGCCTGGCCCTTGTCTTCCGTTTTTGCAGTATGATTGAATTCCGGAACAACTGTTGAATAAGTTCTTATCATATCAACCAGCATATCGATGATATACGACTATATCGAATATTCATTTATGTGCTCTTAGCAGTTTGTCTATTTCATCTAGATTGGAAGCATCACACAAGCATAGTAAACTGTTGCTGAACTTCTTGTTCTTTTCTCTCTGATGTCCTGATGGGTATTTTCAAAGATTTTCGAAAAATTCATTTTTTTTCTCATAAAGCTTCTCTTCAGCGTTATTTTGTCAGCATGCAGTCTTCGAACTATCTCATCAGATGACAGTATGCCTAGACACACCGACATCTAAGCTTTATACAGTACACTAATGTAGACAAACCCTCTCGTATTATGACGGTGATAATAACACAGGAGTATACGACAGATCACTCGACAACTATTCCTACTTTGAGAAGACAAACAAGATTGACTGGATGAGATGGCGAATAGTGCATTTCTTCATGGAGATGGCTAGGAATTACAGTTATTTTACAACAAATTACTAATTTACGGTACAAAAACCATGTTTCAACTTCTTGGTTAGCATGTGCCCGTGAAAATCTACTGACTGACTTGATCCTTAATCTACGTCTGCACGAAGCAAAAGACTACCTGTGGTCCAACCAGAGTATCCATTACAGTCAAGTCCTACAGAGGGTCAGTTGCGAACCCGACTGACTACAGTACACTGGCTGAGTGAAACCAGGTCCGACTTTTAGAGAGAGTATGAGTTCTTTCAAGATTACAAACACACTGCGTCGACTGGTTGAGTGCCAACAAACACGAAACCTAGATCAGACAGGGCTTTTTGTCAGTCAGTTGGCTCCAACCTTCTTATTGCAATGTTAGAGTCTAAAGTCCAGATTACAAGTCAAGTGAACACTCAGTCACCACATCTATTTTCTGTCCTGTGTTTCAGATTTAACGCGCCATTAAAAAGTTCGGTTTCTGCCGTTGAAAGGTCGACTAATGTATTTCATAGTGTCAGATTTCTCAAGGGAAATGTACACATCATAATCTGCGTAAACCGTAGAAATCTCCAAGCGCTGTTTACCTCACAACTCGTAAAACTCAGTAAACAGTTGTGGTTAAGAAGTCATATCACATCACCTGAACATCAATGTTCATACTGACAGAGTGCAGACCTCCACCAGTTTATGGAATTTAATTCTACATGCTTAGACTTTCTATTAAGTTCATCAATATTTTTCCTGACAACACACAAAGTAGGTAGATGACACTTTCATCATTTGCAACCATAGTTAATTGTTACAGGTATTTAACAACTGCCATCCGGCAATAAAATTCACTCTTGAAATGGAAAACGAATCTAAAATTTTCAAGTATTGGTTTTGTAAGGATTTTTTGTTTGATTGCATGGAGGATTTCATCATGAGCTGACATCAGTACAGGGTACAGCAGGTTGAAGATGAGGTAGTAACTCATCGAAGAAGACATTGTGAAATGGTTGCGCTATGTCGTGAATTGGCAGAAGTTAGAATTCAAGGACCATTGGCTCAATAGTCTACGAGCTCGCCTTGAAACCAGAAGGTCCTGGGTTCGAACCCCGATGGGTGCGCACTGATGATGAGTCCCAAACTAGGACGAAACAGCTGTCCAGTACTCCCAGGTTTTCCAGTGGTTGTCTAACTGATGTCAGCTCATGATGAAATTTTCCATGGAATCTAAAATTCCCTTAAATTTGATTTGGGTCTAACAATAAAACCTGTTGGAACCTTAAGAAGGTCAATCCATAAGAAACCCGCTACGAACGGTCAGCCAACAAGTTTCTACACTTGGATGCCTGTTGAACGAAGGTGAAATTTAATTGAATCCCTTGCCACTCAGATCCGACGGATCTGCAGTCGTGATGCCCTAGAAACCTTCATCCGCAATGGATACCCACGAAGATTCATTGATAACAATATGAAACCAAAAGTTCAGACGCACGAAACACTAATTGTTCCAAGAAAGGAACTTTACATAAACCTGGATTTCGCGGGAGACTTAATCTCTGATATCCTTAAGAGAAGAATTTCAGCATCTATGAGAACATTCATCGCAGCAACGCCAAGAGTAGTGTTATCCAGAGGTCTGAAGGACAAGATCTCGCGTCTGACCACTTCTAGGTGCACATAAAAGTTCACCTGTAGCTATGGAACTATGTACATTGGTTGTTCGATGTGTCTCACCTATCCAATAGGGTTCAACGGCACTACCCAGCATGGTTGAAGAAAGGTAGTAGTGGCTCTGTAAGGACTGCGACAATCGGACACCTTGCCAACACTGGTCATTCCATCTCAACAAACGCCTCCTCCTTCAGAGTAATCTACAAAGTGAAGAACAACCTACGCCAAAAACAATACGCTTTCGTCTCCTTTGTATTCCTGAAGTTATAGCCATTCAGTTAGAGAAACAGGAGCTATGCATACAGAATAAAATTATTCAACCACTTCTACTGTGGTGAGAGATGACTGCAAGCCAAAAATTGTAGACAACAATTTACGTCAATGTTCACGTCCCGAATCAGGGTCATAAGAAAAAACAATAACAAAGCTTAACCTTGAGAAAATCACCAGCCAATCACAGCGAAGTTAGTGTGGAAATATAATTTGCAGATATTTGGCTTAACTTTTTGAGAAACGGACACAAGCAATACAAATAACTTTCAGCAAGAAAACAACCAATCAGAAGACGCAGCGTCTCCGCTAACAATAATGTGCATAAAAATCTATAAATATCTGTTGATTTTCTCAATAAACGATCTGTTGCCTGGCCCTTGTCTTCTGTCATTACACCCCTATCATGATAACAACCTTGTTGATTTCTGCTGACTTGGTTTTTGTTTGTTAGGTTTTGCTAACTCCTAATGGCTATTGTATTACTTTAGAACTCTTGCATAATTCCAAATTTTACTTCGCTTCTACGAGTATCACGATTATAAGTCATTCGTTAAATTATCCACCTTATTACGTAACCCTAATACACTGATTCAACTCCTCTTATGAACTTACTAATATTAAAAACTATGATTGTGACAACTAATCAATCACTTTTGTTCCTACCCTCTTTCATGAGAAAGAGATTGTGTATAAGTGCGATTGTACACCTAAAAAAATGAATTCGCCGTAAACAGAGCCTCTTCGCTGAACTGCGTGTTTTGTTCCTCACATTATTAATACTGTCGAACAAAGGGCGTGTGTACTGCTCAGCAGTTTACACTATCCTCCTTTATGACTGTGGGACTGGGTCATTGAAAGTGAGAGACATGAAAAGGCGAGCTAATTGTCTTTGATCATAGGTGTCTGTGCATTCAATCTCCCGTGTGAATTGGTATAATAAAGTGAGCATTATTGAGGTTAGGCATCGATCGAGTGCTAGGTAAGTAGGTAAAATCAATCGACGAGGCTGTGAAGTTACGTCGATTGAGATGGTTAGGTTATGTGTTACACATGCATGCCTTGACATCTATCGCCTTTCCCAACAACGGGAAATGTTAGCTGACATATGATGAATCAGATTGTTGGAAAAGATCTAACGGTGGTAAAACCAAAACATGGAGGCATAACTCAATGAGATCCTCAACAGTTAGTTTAAGCCAGCAAGCCACATAGGAAGGTATAGACTTCCTAACTGTCTGGTTGGGGTCCTAGGGATTCTGAGTACCACTGACTGGAGACAATTAATGAGGTGGCGCAGATGTATTCACTCTTTGTGATTTGTCATATCATCCAATAAAACTCTATTGCTCTTCCATATTACTATTTATTCTTTTTCCCTCACTGACACTTCTGTTATAATCTCTCTTCACTGTCTCCGCTTGCTTTGTGTACTAAAGTGAGGGAAAGTGGTAACTCAGACTGGGGCACTTCTGTACAGAGTTTTGTGTTTAAAGCAATCAGTCAGTCAGTTGGTCAGTCCATTATTATTATCTGAATGGGGAATATTTACGAATTTCTTATAACTTTCAAACTTTACTAACAAGATTAAACAAATTCACAACACCGGGAATAAAAATAGAAGGATTTTTCTTTGAATATATATGACAATATTTTTCTGTTTTACTTCACCGATACGAGACTGGAAGATTACTGTATCACTTCACGTTGCCAAAAGTCTAGAGGAAGACAAACAACAGGGAAAACAGGAGAGTGAAATGTGAATGGGTAGGTTGTTAAAGGTAATAATAATAATAACAAAAAATATACATACTCCCTGTGATAACATTTTTTAACTGATTAAAAATGCCCATTAAAATTTTCAAAAGAATCGACACGGAACAAAGAATACTCTTTTCGATGACTTCATCATCAGGTTCTACAGTCATGTGTATACATTATAGTGAATGAATTAGTGCTATGAACAACAACATTAATGTTGTTTAAATAACATCAAATCAATAATATTGATAGATTACAGTTCAGTAGCATCAACATAAAATAAGCTGAATGTCAGAAAAATTAGGAAAGGTATTAGTGTAACAACAGATGACAAGGGCCAGGCAACAGAGCGTTTATTACGGAAAATCAACACATATTTATAGATTTTGATGTACATTATTGTAGGTTAATGTCAGTAGAAAATACAGTCTGCTGATTGGTTGTTTCTCACACAAAGTTAACCTTGCACCTCTTGTGGCTGTGTCAGTTCTGTATCCGCCTGTCCATCTTGACTTTGACCTCAATTACTGTCAACCACTTGGCTAGTAGACAGCTCTCACCATAATAGTACAAATTCATGAGTTTATAGTCTCTACTGAAGGCCAGGGCAGTAGTAGGGGCTGGCTGGACTTGTTTCTTTTGGACACAGAGCACTGGTTGTTTGAGGCGAATTGCAATAGCCTCTGCTGTTTGGAGCATGCGGTGCTTTGACGATTTTGGTAATTTGTTAGGCACCCGGTATATTATAGAGAAGGATTCTTCTACGCTGGCTTTGTGACCGGTTTGCACCAGATGGTCTAATATCGAGCTGTTAATAGTTTTAACTATACCTTTACTTAGCCATAGTGGGAGATGTCCTCGAGCACGAAAAATCAAGTTCATAGAGCAACGGCCAATATAACTCGCTCCACCACAAGCGCAGTTGAATTGATAAATACAATTTGAAGTAGCTAGTCTAGGTGCTTCATTTTTCAGTCGAGGTAGCACCATCGGTCGTGTAGAGAATAATACGTGTAGTTCGCCAGCATTAAAACATAACATTTTTTTCCATTTTAGAGGGATTCTGACTGTGTGTAAAGCTTAAAACCTTTGAGCATGAAGAATGAAAGAATTTGAGTAACTGCCGTCAATCTTTGCTCCTTGGTAAAAAACTCTGATAAAATTGGATTCTACTGAATACTTTGGGTAGAAATTACTGACTCTTTCGTATGCGATTCGCTTCTTTCGAATGTGAGATGAGGCCTACACAACTGGACAAAATGCAGTCCTAGCTTAAAGCTGGGCAGGAGTGAAGTGGTAGAGAGTGTTGAGTGGCTATATCAGCTCCAGCGGACTAATTCCTGGCAAAATGTCAGCACAGATACGATACGGCATCAGTCGTATAGGTGTAATATCCGCCTAGCTACCTATTAAAGGACGTGTCCTGCTCAGCAGTTCGCTCTGTCCTCCTTTATAGCTGTGAAACCTGGCCATTGAGAGCGGAAGACATGAAAAGATTAGCTGTCTTTGATCATAGGTGTCTGCGTTTTATCTCCCGTGTTAGGTGGTATAATAGGGTGAGCAATATTGAGGTTAGGCATCAGTCGAGTGCTAGGTAAGGAGGGGAAATCAATCGATGAGGCTGTGAAGCTACATCGACTGAGATAGTTAGGACATGTTTTATGTATGCCCAGTTATCAACTTCCTCGACGGGCAATGTTAGCTGACATAGAGTGAGGCTGGAAAAGAGCTGGCGGCGGTCAAACCGAAAAGTAGAGTCAGTCCATGAAATCCTTGACAGTTAGTTAGTTTAAGCCAGCGATGTAGGGAGGTTTAGGCTACCTAGTTGGAATTCTGGAGAATTCTAAGAACCAATTGGCTGGAGACTGTTGTTAGTGATATGGCTGAAAATTGTTCTCATTGGCGCCGTAAATGAATTCATTACTTGTCATTTTCTATATCTATGTCACTATTCTTTCACCATGCACCATGGTGTGGTGCAATTTCCCAAATAGGTGAAGCGGTCAACGCGCTCTACCACTTCACTCCCTATTTCTAAGCTAGGAGTCAGTCAATGTAGTCCAGTGCTGTAGCATCATCTTACGTTTCGTGGGAGCGAATCGCATGCCAAACATTCGAAGATTGTTTGTTGTCCAATATCTTCAGAAGACTCTGCATTTTGTCAGTGTCTTCACCACTCAGGAGGGAGGACTATATCATCTGTATATTCTAAGTCAACGAGATTATTCCCTCCCAGGTAACAAGTCAATTCTTGAGTCGCTGAAGTCAGTTAGGGTTAATTCCATTAGTACATCTATGCTGAAATTGAATAGAAATGGGGATAGTGAGTTGGTATCCCTGTTGGACACCATTAGTTGCCTCCAAGGCCTCAGGATGGTCGGAGGTGGGTGCCTTGCGCTGCGGGTTAGCCAACTCTCCGCACACCTCTTGAAATGCTCCCATATGACCGTGAGGAAGTCCTACTCACTGCCTTCACGTGGCGGAGGTGTTTTTTTTTCACCAAAGTGAGAGGGCGAAAGCGGATGCCCGGCGCTCTTCACCGGGTTGACTGTCCATTGGATGACAGTCTAGGGGAGATGGCTAAACCCTGATTCCAAATCTCCAACGACTGGCGTATGAAGCCCACTGGAGCTCACCAGCAGACGTATGGACAAAGGGCTTGTTGGATGTCCTGGATGTCTGGCCCCATTCAAAAAGGCGTATGAACCGAGCTCTGGTCACCGGCTGTCAATGGATAGTGGACTCCCTACTCCACTCCTACTGCCTTGTAGGCCACACTTGGTTGTGTAAAGGCTAGAACTGCACTCTCAAACAAAAGGCCGAGCGATTCTGGGGACATCACTCGTACCAAATTCCCATGAAACTTCATGAACTCTCTTGTGTCAGATCGCCGCGCCTGGGCAGCGATGATTCGAGATGTTCATGAAGCCGGCTCATCCTCCTGTAGGAGATAGTCGAAGTAAAGTAAAGTAAGTATTAGTTGTCACCACTTCAGATGGCAACCAAGTTCTATTCCCACATATATATCACCTAACTCACCTGTCTAGTTTATGTACTTGATTCCACTTCTTTCCAATAACCAATTTTGGTTTTGTCAAGTTTACAGGTGGTGCTGTAACCACTTCGTTGAACTTCACTTCATCTATAACACAGACAGACAGACGGAGGTGTTAATTGATGCAGAAAAGAAAAGCAAACCTTTCAAGTGTTCGAAACCTGTTAAACGTTTTTCTATGGCATGTAAACGCTTCACTTTCTGTTTTTCATTTAGTCGCCTAAAAGAATCAGAAAAAAATATTTGTGAAAATCACGGACAAAAAATATACACAACATTAGATCGTGAGAAATATTAAAAAGACACTTGATAGACAGACAAGCTTTCACTACTCTCAAGTCTGTGTGGAGGTCAACAGTACTCACCATGAAAATGAAAATAAGATCCGGATTTTCAACTCCAATGTGAAGTCAGTGCTACTATCCGAATCAGAGACTTGACGCGTCATAAAGAGCACCTCGAACAAACTAAAGACCTTCATTAACAGCTGTGTTCGCTCAATACAACTCAAGATCAGATGACCAGCCAGAAAAGATCAGCAACAGGGATCTTTGGGAGCGAACCAACCAGGAACTGATTGTGAAACAAATAGACAGGAAGAAATGGAGATGGATTGGCTGGACATACTCTGAGGAAACCATCAAGTGACATCACTAGACAAGCCATTGCTTGAGTGGAACCCGAAAGGGAAGCGGTGAGTTGGTGTGCAGTGCAAGGGTGACTTGGAGGAGGTCATGTGAAGAGGAGATGAAAGCGTGTGGGCAGACATGGAGCCAGGTGAAGACTCTAGCAGAGAACAGAACGCAATGGAGACGCACGGCTGAAGCCCTATGTTCGTCTAGGAATTAAAGGAAACAATAATATAATACCTATAGACAGACAAACAGACAGTGGTGAAGTCAAAATTTTATTTTCAACGAAGTCAACCATCAACTAGACTGTACATTCATGTAGACATGTAACTAGTAAATGAGTGACCAAGTTCCAGAACTATTTCCGATCAGGGATTAAATTAATAGGATTGTAAATAAGGATTAAAAATGCAACAATAAACAGGAAAATCGGATTGGAAGGCTAACGGGATAATCATTATTGAGAGAACTTGAGTTTTTATGATGGACATGGTAGAGACAGCAATAGTTCGGTGTATTTCTTTTGAATACATAGCGTGGGCTTGAACCTGCTTCAGCTATGTCCAGATGCTGCATTATGACTTTGAATGACTTTTCAAACAGAGCTGAATGCCCAACTGCATATACACCTACTTTCTGACTCTACTAGTCAGTCAGACTGGATAATATTCCCAAACATTCGGTGAACTCAAAACATTCAGAGCCATTTGAAAACTCCTTCAAAGTTTCGTATACAATGATTCCATCAAATCCCACAAAGGGAATGAGATCAAGGCGTCATGGCATAGATGGAACCACTAGCGATCCAAGAGTTTAAGCCCACGTCATGTATCCAAAAGAAATATGTCTAACCGTTGTCGCCTCTACTATGGCCATCATAAAAGGTCTTCTCAATAATGATTATCTTATTATGCAATCTTTCTGTTTATTTCTGTTATTTTTTACGTTTTTTAAAATCCCCGTCTGCACTAGTATGCTTTTTCATACGAACTTCTCGGCTGTTTTGTTATTCTTTAACGAACGGAATATTCCTATATTGAGTCATAAGGAAAAGAAAATGTAAACAGCGAATAAAATTTTTTTCAACTATTTCTTTTCATACTTGTAACACGTTGATAAAGTGTTTTTATAAAATTGTTGGTATTAGATGGTTGGAGGCAATCGGCAGGAAGCTTTGCCTCACCTAGGTTTTGTGCTAATTGGCACTCACCAGTCAGTCAGTCAGCAAGGCGTATCTGCAACTGCCTTGAAGGAACTCATATCCCTTCTGAGATTCGAACCCGCATCACCTAGTGAGCTTTGCAGTCAGAGACGTTACCACTGAGCTAGCTATTCGACCTCGCCATTGACCTCCTGTATTGGATACTAGTCAGTAACTAGTGCAATACCAACAATTTACAGTTCACCGTGATTGCGAGCCACCTAGTGGCATCGTGGCCACATTACAAACTTGACTGTGACTACTAGAATTCAGTCTGCACCAAAGATAAGACTAGACACATTACTCTAGTTATACTGACCAGTGTCCAATCAAAAATGTTTTTTTATAAAATCTGTATGGAAATGCAATGTTATTAGTAAACAATAATAGAGTGATAATAATATAAGGGTGATGAGAATAACAATAGTAATTAGTAATAATAATAGTAAAATTATGGTAAGAACGTTACTCCGGCCACAGTAGGGCGAGCCATTCCCTTCTACGTTACACCTTACATTATGTAATCTTTTTTCTAGGACAAATTTAACCAGTATCTGATTAGGCTTATGAATTCCTCGTTAAATATAATTACGATTATTGTACAGCACAGCTTATGACAATGAATCGTCGAAAAGGAGATTTTCTTCACTGTTTACGTCTCCGTTTTCTTATGACTCAATATGGGGATATTTTGTTCGTTAAAGAATAACAAAACAGCCAGGAAGGAAGTCCGGATAAAAAAGCATAATAGTGCATACAGGGATTGAAAAACGTTAAAAAAAATAACAGAAATAAACAGAAAGATCGGATTAGAAGGCTAGTGGGATAATCATTATTGAGAGAACTTGACTTTTTATGATGACCATCGTACAGACAATAACAGTTGGATGTATTTCTTTTGAATACATAACGTGAGCTTGAAGGTTTGGATTGCTAATGGCTCCAGCTATGCCAAGATGCCTTGATCTCATTCTCTTTTTGAGATTTGATGGGATCATTGTATATGATACTATAAAGGATATTTTAAAAGGAGTTGGATGTCCTAAGTTCATCGGATGTTCAGGAACATTATCCAGCCTGACTGCCTACTAAAGTCACAACATACATGTGTTGGGCATTCAGCTCTATTCGGAGAGTCCTTCAAATTCATACTACAGGATCCCATCTAACCTCACAAAAGGCAGTGAGATCAAGGCAAGTTCAAGCGCACAATACGCATTCAAAAGAAATACATCCAACCTTTATCATTACCATAGTCATTATAAATAACAGTCAGTTATCTCAATAGTCCTGGCTACTGAAGCTGAGAAGGCAGCAGGCAAAAGGGACCTGAGGACACTATATCAGATAACCAAGTCTCTATCCGGGAAGAGATCAACACAAGTGAAACCTATGAAAGACAGCCAAGAGAACACAATTACCAAAGAAGAAAGACAGATTAAACAATGGGCGGACCACTTCAAAGGACTCCCGAACCAACCACCACCTGCAACCCTTCCAGAAATACCAACAACGGCACGTACACAACTGCAAGTTGACACCAATCCTCCAACGAAAACTGAAGTCATGAATGCAATCAAGCTTCTGAAAGCTGGGGAAGCAGCTGGACCAGATGCAATACCCCCTGAAGCACTGAAAGCGGACCCAGAAACGACAGCAGATATGCTGACTCCATTATTGCAAAAGATCTGGAAAGAGGGAAAGGTGCCTACTGACTGGAGGAAAGGTTACCTCGTGAAACTACCAAAGAAGGGCGACCTGGGACTCTGCAAGAACTGGCGAGGAATCATGCTCCTGTCGACGCCAAGTAAAATCCTGAGTCACATCATCCTGGAGAGAATCAAGGACGCACTGGATACAGAACTCCGACCAGAACAAGCTGGATTCAGGAAAGGCAAATCATGTTCTGACCAAATTGCAACTCTACGCATTATCATCGAACAAAGCATGGAATGGCAATCAAACCTCTACCTCAACTTCATAGACTTTGAGAAGGCCTTCGACAGCGTTGACCGCGAAGTAATTTGGAAACTACTCGAGTACTACGGCGTACCCCAAATATTCATCAACCTTATTCAACAACTGTACGACAACGGCACATGTCAAGTGATCCACAACAGAAAACTCACCGAGGCGTTTCGAGTAAACACAGGAGTCAGACAAGGGTGCTTATTATCACCAATGATATTCCTAATTGTGGTGGACTGGATTATGCGTCAGACAGTGGGAAACGAGAAGACAGGGATATCCTGTCCTGACCGACGTGAAGAACCTAGAAGACCTGGATTTCGCGCGTGGATGATTTATGTTTGATGTCACACAAAATCGAAGACCTACAAGCGAAAACCGACAAACTGGTCGAAGAAGCAGCAAAGACAGGACTCCAGGTGAACATAGACAAGACGGAGGTCATGAAAATAACCAACCAACAACAGCAGCAGCAACATCCAGTGCCAATCACCATCAACGGGGGGGA
Source organism: Trichobilharzia szidati (assembly GCA_944472155.2). Lineage (NCBI taxonomy): Eukaryota > Metazoa > Platyhelminthes > Trematoda > Strigeidida > Schistosomatidae > Trichobilharzia > Trichobilharzia szidati. The sequence goes on along the minus strand of OX235277.1, from coordinate 59,193,089 downwards.
TTTGAAAGAGGTTACTTCTTTCACTTATCTAGGGAGCATTGTCTCAACCACAGGAGGAAAAGACAAAGATGTCAAATCGAGAATCGGGAAGGCGAGAAACACATTCATCAACCTGAAACCAATCTGGAAATCTTCGTCAATCAGCCTGCATCAACAACAAAATTCGGATTTTCAATACAAACGTCAAGTCAGTCAGTTCTTCTATACGGATCAGAAACTTGGCGGGTCACAACGAATATTTTCAACAGGTTGCAGACCTTTATCAACAACTGTCTTCGCTCCATACTGAAGATTAGATGGCCGGAAAGAATCACAAACAAGAAACTATGGGAACAAACGAAACAGGAACCAATTGCCCAACAAATATGCAGGAGGAAGTGGAGATGGATTGGACACTCGCTGAGGAGGCCGTGGAGTGACATCGCGCGTCAGGCCATAGCTCGAGTGGAACCCGAAAGGGAAGTGGCGAGTGGGACGTCCAAGGGTGACATGGAGGAGATCGTGTGAGGAGGAGATGAAAGAGTATGGAATAACATGGACGCAAGTGAAAAGTACAGCACAAGACAGAAGCAAGTGGAGACGTGCAGTTGAAGCCCTATGTTCCACTAGGAACCCAAGGGAACAATAATAATAATAATAATCTCAATAGTCATTATTCTACCACCTCTCTCATTTAAAATTCCCGTCTATTTGTGTTATTATCACAGTTTAATTCATTTGCCGCTTGACAGGAAGTAGTTTTGGACCTTTTTCACCCATTTACTAAATATAAATTTGTTTATTTTTAATATATTTTTAGGGCGTTGAAGTTTATCTGGCAGTTTGATAGCTTTTGTGGTGTAGGGCTGCTAGCCCCACACCCAACCCTCCCTCTTTACCCGGACTTACGACCAGCTAGAAGACTAACAAGCTAGTTAAATAGGCATAAACAACAAGATCCGTTTTTTAAACACAAATCTGAAGTCAGTCGGTCCTTTTTTATACGGGTCAGAAACTTGACACGCATGTCACGAGAAACGGATTTCCAACAGCCAGCTTCCGAGTTTTATCAACAGCTTCCCACTTCGCTGGTAGGAAGAAAAAGACTCTAGTATTTTATCTCTAGACGTCCTTATGACCAGAAAAGAGGAGGGCGCAATAAGAAGAAGTGTATATAGGAAACCTACATCAACTGACTGTCAGTATACTTATTTTTTCAGCTTCGTGCTCTTGAAATACAAACGCAATCTGATAAAGTGCTTCGTCGGCCACAGAGCAAGAGCAGTCTGCTCGGATGAATGTCTTGATGAGGAACATGATAATATTAAATGGTTGCTGAGTGAAAACGGTTATCCAGAAAAGTTTATTGATGAAAGTATGAATCTGAAATCAAAGTAGCCCAAAGTACCAACAGTTCCTAAAAAGGCCTTATTCTTACAAATGCAGTCCCTTGAAGACAACATCAGTGAGATACTAACACAACGCCTTAGGAATGCGGTAAAATGGAGAGCATTCCCTGCCGCTGAGTTACGCTGTGTCTTCAAAACCACCACTGTTTTGCGTTCGGGAGTAAAAGATAAACTGCATAATTTCGCCTCTTCCATGTGTATCTCCCAGTTAAACTGCTCCTGTGGAGCCAGTCACATAGGCCGCAAAATTAGGCGTGTCCTTACCCCACTGGTCATCTAGGTTTGAATAATCCTGAATTTTTGTGGAATTTTCCTAATTTTAGTTGATATTCTATTTGCTATTATATTTCTGCTATTATTATAATAATTTATGCATCTTTAATGAACTGTAGTAATTCCATTGTGATCTTGCTTTAAAAATCGATATTATTTAAAAAAAACACTAATATTGTTATTGACTACTAATCTAGAATATTCTATGTATATAAACATATGTATATATTATTGTAGAGCCAGAAGAGGGGGAAATTATCGAAAAGGATATTCTTTGCTCAATTACCTTTGTGTTTTAAAAATCAAATGGTTACAAAGAATCAGTAACAAGAAACTCTGGCGATAAACAAACCAACAGGCAAGAGCCGATCGTTCAACAAGTGGATATGTAGGATAATGTGGAGACGAATTGATCATGCATACACGCCACTGAGGAAGCCGTCGAATGACATCGCGCGCAGTGCTAGCCAATGCTCCAGTGGGAAGCGACGAATGGGTCATCAGTGACTTTGAGGAGATCGTGCAAGATGGAGGGGGGATGAGAGATTATGCACAATCTTGGTGCCAACCAGCTAGCTGAAGAGGACAGCAGAGAGAATAGAATAAAGTGGAGATGTGTTGTTGAAGTCGCCTATGTTCCACTTAGAACCCAAGGGAATAATAATAGAGTAACTACATATATATACACACAAATGCACAGTCTAGTCGATGACTTCATCTAAGAAGAAAGTTTTGCTTCACTGCTTGCTGTCTGTCAACCATCTTTTCTCACATAAAATGCGAAAATGTGCGTGCACGCATGTAATTACCTCACTGCTTTCTTTTTCTTCTTACTCTTTTTAACTTCTGTAGTAATCAGCTCTGCCTATTTTAAAATTAAAAAAAAAAAGAATTCGATCAATAATTCATACAGATTACTTTTTGCTTCCTTGCAAATTCCACTCTGTTCAATTCATCTTCAACTTCCTTGTGAATTCGTCCCAGGTAATGAGCATCCGATTCATATTTGCCTTGTTTCAGCACAGGAACAGGATCGTCTTTCTTTCTCATGCCTTTTGTATCTCCGACAGCTAGAATTCATCAAATAGTAATAATGATAATAATAATAATAGCTATTTGATATATATAGCGAAAATATTCATTCAGACATTTAAAAATTGAGCAAAGAATATCCTTTTCGATAATTTTCTCTTCTCGCTCTACAATTATATGTATTGTTAATATACACATACCAGATCGCCACACTACGGATCATCATTGAACAAAGCTTGGAGTGGCAGTCACCTCTCTATCTCAACTTCATCGACTTTGAAAAGGCCTTTGACAGCGTCGATCGAGAGGTGATTTGGAAACTACTTTGCTACTACCAAGGGGTGCCACCGACAATAATACATCTCATCCAACAGCTATACGACAATGCTGCATGCCAAGTAATCCACAATGGGAAACTTACGGAACCCTTCGAAGTGAGGACAGGAGTAAGACAAGGCTGGCTGACTACTATCGCCAATGATTTTCTTGATTGCAGTAGACTAGATAATGCGACAAACAGTGGGCAATGAGGAAACAGGCATAAAATGGACTCACACAAAAAACTTGGAGGATCTGGACTTCGCCGATGATATATGTCTGATTTCCCACAAACTGGAAGATATGCAAGCGAAAAGCAACAAGTTAGCAGAAGAAGCATCCAGAGAAGATAGGACTTCAGGTGAACATAGAGAAAACAGAGGTGATGAAAATTCCTGGGCAACACCACCAACAGCAACAACAGCAACAACTGACAACAATCAGCATAAATGGGAGGAACCTGAAAGAAACAACCTCTTTTACCTACCGACCCGGGAATCATCGTTTCAACTACAGGCAGACGGAACTGACGAAGATATCAAAGCAACAATCGAGAAAGCAAGACAAGCTTTCACTACTCTCAAGTCTGTATGGAGGTCAACAACACTCAGCATCAAAAATAAGATCCGGATTTTCAACTCCAATGTGAAGTCAGTGCTACTATACGGATCAGACACTTGCACTGCGCGTCATAAAGAGCATCTCAAACAAACTACAGACCTTCATTAACAGTTGTCTTCGCTCAATACTACTCAAGATCAGATGGCCAGAAAAGATCAGCAACAGGGATCTCTGGGAGCGAACCAAGCAGGAACCGTTTGTGAAACAAATAGGCAGGAAGATATCGAGATGGATTGGCTGGCCATACTCTGAGGGAACCATCAAGTGACATCACTAGACAAGCCATCGCTCGAGTGGAACCTGGCCGAAAGGGAAGCGGCGAGTTGGTCGTCAGTGCAAGGGTGACTTGGAGGAGGTCATGTGAAGAGGAGATGAAAACGTGTGGGCAGACATGGAGCCAGGTGAAGACCCTAGCAGAGAACAGAACGCAATGGAGACGCACGGCTGAAGCCCTATGTTCCTGTAGGAATTAAAGGATACAATAATAATATACACATAGACTATTAGATAGTTGGAGGTAATCAGCCGCAGGAAGCATTGCCTGACCTAGGTTTCGTGCTAGTTGGCACTCGTCAGCGAGGCGTATCTTGGACCGCCTTGAAGGAACTCATGTCCCTCTTTCTGAGATTCGAACCGGCGTCACCCAGTGAGTACTGCAGTCACAGACGTTATCACTGAGCTAGCTATTCGGGTTCGCGATTGACCTAGAACCAAGGCTTCCTGTCGATTGCCTCCAACTATCTAATATCTTCAAATCAATGTGTGCACCGTGATGGCGAGCCACCATGTAGCATGGTGACGACATTGCAAACCTGACTGATAGATAGAATTCAGTCTGCACCAAAGAAAAGACTAGACACATCACACTAGTTACTAGTGTCCATAGAATATTCTAAAATAATCATTATTAACAACATCGGTGTTTTTTTTGAATATTATCGATCTGTCAAGTTGACAATGAAATTACCACAGTTCATGAAAGATGCATAGATTATAATAATAAGCATAAAAATGGAATGCCAAATAGAATATCAAATAAAATTAAGGAAATCTCCACAATAACAAGCTGAGGATCATTAAAACTTTGATGGTCAAGGTAAGTATGGAGGGTGTCTGAACCAACTAGCTTTCTTTTGGATACATACATAAGTTAGGTTTCCTAATGTGGATCCCAACAGCCAGCCTCAGTAATATTTAGTAAACGAACTCCTACGGCGAAGTTAAGATATGTCGGTATGAGGTGTATGACTTTAAAAGCTGCCTCGTTGACATCAATCTTGTGTTCTGTATCTGCAAGATGAGATAGAATAAAGCTATGTGTGAATGGATTTTGTTTGTCCTTTACCTAACCACGCAGAATGATGAGTTTTTATAGTCAGATTGTTGGATACCATCCTGCGCCGTTAATTAAAGAACAAACAGAACCCATTCAAGCTCTATACCATTTCATCTTGTGGCTACAGAACGCAAGATTGATGTTAACAAGGTGGCTTTCAAAATCATCTACCGCATACCGGCTAATCTTAACTTTGCCTTAAGGATCCGTCTATTACACATATTGCTGAGTCTGGCTGTTTGGATCCACATTAGGAAACCTAACTTTTGTATGTATCCAAAAGAAAGCTAGTTGGTTCAGACACTGTCCTTACTTACATTGACGATCAAGGTTTTAGTGATCCTTAATTTGTTATTGTGGAAATTTCCGTAATTTTATTTTAATATAGCGAAAATATTCATTCAGAAATCTATAAAACACAAAATAATTGAGCAACGAATATCCTGTTCGATAATTTCCTCTTCTAGCTCTACAATTACATACATATGTTTATACACATAGAATATTCTGGAAAAGTAGTCAATAAAAATATGAGTATTTTTTAAATAATATCGATTTGTAAAGTAAGATCACAAAGGAATTACAGTTCACTAAAGATACTTAAATTATAATAATAATAAAGATATAGTAGCACATAGAATATCAACTAAAATTAGATAAATTCCACAAAAATTCAGGATCATTCGAACCTAGATGGCCAACGGGGTAAGGATAATGTCTGAACTAACTTCTTTTGGATGCACAAATTAATAATAATAATAATAATTTGCTTTATTCCAGAAACAGTACTAGTGGTACAGTGTGGAATTTTCAGCACATATCTACAATATTTGCATCTAATATGAATCCCAACAGCCTGCCTCAGCAATACTTAGTAGTCGAACTCTTAAGGCGAAATTGAGATTCGTAGGTATGCGGTAAATGACCCTGAAAGCATGGTTAACGTCAATCTTGTGTTCTGTCTCCACAAGATGAGACAGAATAGCGCTGTGAATAGATTTTGTTTGTCCTTTGCTTAACCAACGAAGCAGGGTGATGTTCGGAAATCCGACGAGAAACACGCCTAATTGTACGGCCTATGTAATTGGCTCCACAGAAGCATTTAAATTGGTAGACACACATGGAAGAGGCGAAATTAGGCAGTTTATCTTTTACTCTCGAACGCAAAAGAGGAGTGGTACTGAAGACAGCGTAATTCAGCAGCAGGAAATGTTCTTTTTCCGCATTCCTAAGGCGTTGTGTTAGTATCTCGCGGATGTTGTCTCCCAGAAACTGTAATTGTAAGAATAAAGCCTTTTTAGGAACTGTTGATACCTTGGGTTGCTTTAATTTTAGATTCATATTCTTATCAATAAACTTTTCAGGATAACCATTTTCACTTAGCAACCGTTTAATATTATTAAGTTCCTCATCAAGACATTCATCCGAGTAGATTGCTCTTGTTCTGTGGCAGACAAAGCACTTTATCAGATTGCGTTTGTATTTTAAGGACACTAATATTGTTATTGACTACCAATCTAGGATATTCTGTATATGTAAACATACATATAATTGTAGAGCCAGAAGACTGTCTGTCTGTTTTCGACATAGAACTTTGCACCGATGTGCCGCAGTTCAAGTCGCCACACTCCATGTAGCACACAAGGCAAGAGAAGAAAGTAACAGGGAATGCATAATAGAGACAGTAAACAGAGGTGTGAGACAAAGGAATAGTAATAACGAAGAACAATATAGTTTCATTGGAAATGATAAGTCAAAGGAGTGGATGCATCTGCGCCGGCCATTGAGAACGATCACTTTGAGCCATATCACCAATTGTTTCCAGCCATTGGTTTTTACCGTCCCGAGGACCCTAACCAGGAAGCCAGTCTACATCTTCCTACGTGACTTAAACTAACTGTTGTGGATTTCATCGACTGGTGCCGTGACCGATAGCTGCTACCGTGACGTAGTGGTCGGGCTTGTACATCGCAATGACCCAACAAGCTACACTGGCTGGAACCAATGTTTCTGTAGGTCCTACCATGCCAGGAAAATTGTTAGGATAGCGATGAGACTAAAAGCACTTACCGGCTTAGTGTAAGAAGTTTTCTTTTTTACACAATGTTTGGGGGGGGTCTGTGGGCGAAGTCTTACTGCTGGGGAACAGAGATGTAACAGCAGTGAGGTGTTTCCCTCAGATGACTAGTATGCCAGCTATGCTGTCTCTCCACTCTGAAGAGAGGGGGTTAGAAAAGGTTGACCCCAAAAATTGTACATCCCGACTTACCCCACCTACGGTGGTCCGTAACTGGTGGTAAGTTTCCTAATACGGAACCAATCCAAGAAACCAGTTCATACAGGCCGTGTGTGACCGGCCAGCATCAAGCAGTTGTCCCCTGGGCTCTGCGGTCATGCAACACTAACCCTCTTTCTGTTTCAGGTACCCGAAGAATCAGGCAACTTCCACGATGTGGGCAGCCGGGAAGTAACAACCGCCCACACACTTCCAAAAGAGCCCGAAGAGGAAATTATCGAAAAGGATATTATTGCTCAATTATTTTGTGTCTAATTTTATTTGATATTCTATTTACTATTACATTTTTATGATTATTATTATAACTTATGCATCCCTTTTTACAATTTTTTTTATTCCTTTACGTACCCAGTGGAACATACGCCGCCTTCAAGCTAGAGGCTTGAAGTTTCGATAGCAGGAGTGTCTTTTTTTTACGGGATGAGGTTGTTAGCCAGCCTCATGCCCAACCTTCTCCTTCTTTACCAGTCTTATTACTGGCTTAGCGAGGTGAAGGAGTGCGTCGGCCGGGGGTCAAACCCCGGACCATATACGTGGTCGACGAGCATTCTATTGCTGCGCCACCGACTTATACATCTTTCGTGAATTGTAATTCCATTGTGATCTTACTTAACAAATCGATAGCATTTAAAAGACACAAATATTGTTAATGACGACTATCCTAGAATATTCTGTGTATATAAACATATGTATAAATATACTTGTAGAGCCAGGAAAAGTGAAATTATCGAAAAGGATATTCTTTGCTGCTCAATTTTCTTTTTTTTTTCCTCTTCTTAATATCTGTAAACATTACCCGGATCAAGAGGCGACTTCCACTTTCCTTCTTTCATAAGTAGCATTTCTTTAAAACTTGCAGGAACATAATCATCTTCATTTGGTCCAGGTGGACGATTACAGGATTCTGAGTGAAAAAATAAGGAACAGAAAAATAAGAGAAAACATACTCAGGTTTGTATTGTGTACACCGATATTCTTAAGCTTCTTATGCTTGTTAGTTTTTAGCCGACGTGTATACTGCACCGGAGTTTTGTTGACTATCCGAGACTGGACAACTTCTTGATACTTTTTCTGACGACTGGTAGATTTACGGGCTTAAAGAAAAATTAATAATTTAAAAACCAGATAGATAGAAAATATTATCCGATGACTACCTTTATGTTTAGTCATTTTACTTTAATAATAATAATAATGTCCTTGATGAATGACGATTAGCTCATTATCATGGAGTTAGCAGAGCAGTGGAAACCTGAATTTTTCTATAAAATAAAAAAATAAAAAAAACAATAACAACATTATCGATTTGTCAAGTTGACAATGAAATTACCACAGTTCATGAAAGATGCAGAAATTATAACAATAACCATAAAAATGTATTGCCAAATAGAATATCAAATAAAATTAAGGAAATTTCCACAATAACAAATTAAGGATCATTAGAACCTTGATGGTCAAGGTAAGTAAGGACAGTGCCTGAACCAACTAGCTTTCTTTTGGTTATACATACATAAGTTGGGTTTCTTAATATGCATCCTAACGGTCAACCTCAGCAATATGTGTAATAGACGAACTCTTAAGATGAATTTAAGACTAATTGGTATACGGTAGATGACTTTGAAGGCCGCCTCGTTAAATTAAGGTCTGTCTGTCTGTCTGGATTCAACGTAGAACTTGGCACCGAAGTGCAGCAGTTCGAGTTGCCACGTTCCAAATACCACACAAATGTAGACAAGAAAATGAGTGAAGAGAATCAATAGAGTTTTGACAGGTATAAGAGTGAAACAGAATGGGTAATGGTAGAAAGGAATATGAAAGATTGCAGAGACTGAATATATCTGCGTAAGCCATTGACAACGATTTTGAGCCATGTCACCTAGTATCTCCAGCCATTGATTCTTAGAGTCCCGAGGGCCCCGACCCAGAAGTCTGCATCTCCCTACCTGACTCAGTTTACTGTCAGGGATTTCATGGATTGATGCCATGTTATTGTTTGGCATGGCACCACTTACTCTTTTCCAACCTGCACCTATATCAGCTAGTAATGCCCGTCGGGGTGCGGGTGGCGATGGTTAGGCATGCGCAGCACGTGACCTAGCCATCTCAATCTATGTAACTTTATAGCCTCGTCGATTGATTTTCCATCTTTGCCCAACACTCTACGCCTAACGTAGGAATTCCTACAAAACATGTTGAAGATCATTCGAACCTAAATGGTCAATGTAAGTGAGGACAGTGTCTGAACCAGAATGATACATTATGTTTAATGAATTGCAAATACTTTTAAGGCATACAAAGTGGATATTAAATCTTAAACTGAAATTGTCTTTGATAATTATAGCATGTTTTCAATTCGATCTCATCATCAGGCCTAACTCTAATATTAAGAACACAATATTCAGCGAAGAGACTCTTTTCAACGAATTTATTATCAAGCTGTCAACCCTGACCATGATTTTAAGATCATCTACAGAATCCATGCTAACTATCTGGCCGCGTTTTCTTCGTTACAGACATCTAAAGACAGCTAAGGCCTTGGCAATTCATGACTTTAAGCCGGACCTTTGTGCACGAAAGAAGTATGTGCAATCCCTACTTCTAACTTGGCCGTCGAGGGATACACATTTATTTATTTTGTGGTGGTCAAACGAAGACATTGCTTCATCAGTCAATGAAATCCATAACAGTTAGTTTATGCTAGCCAGCCAGTCAGTCAGCCACGTAGGGAGGCTGGGGTCCCCAGGATGGTAAGAACCAATGAAGGCTGGAGACAATTATCGGTGATAAGGCTCAAAATCGTTCTCAATGATGGCACAGATGCATCCACTCCTTGTCACTTATAATATCCAATAAAACTATATTGTTCTTCCATATTACTACTATTATTTTCCGCTCACTCACATTTCTGTGTATAGCCTTTCGGTCTTTCGAATCTATCTTTACTGTGTTGTCTTGCTTTGTGCAATACATGGAGGGAGAGTGGAGTCTCGAACTGGTGAACTTCTGTGCAAGGCATTTTCAAAGTCGATGAAGTTGAGGCGAAGAGTTGACTTCCATTCTATGCCCTGATCGATGTTGATACGTAGCGTTACAATTTGTTGAATACATGAATTTTTTTTCTGAATCCAACTTGTTTCGAAAGAACTGAGTTTGCCACCTAGCTCACCTTTACTTTCTCCCTCTCTCTCTCCCTTTCCAGGATGATGCGAATTGACATGGAGAGGAGCATTATTCCGTGCCAGCATTTTGCAAACGTCCAAGTTTTAATCTCTCTTCTAATCACAAGAGGTGATCTTCCTTCCTTCCTTCCAAACCTTCCGCTATACTGTCGTGAACATATCCGTCGAGATTAATTATATACCCCTAATTAACAGTCAAACAGAATTTAATTGGTGGATGCTGACTAGCAGTGGAAACCAGGATGTGCATTTCGTCCTATTTGGGACTCGTCATCTGGATGTATGACCCGTTGCACAAGATGCGGCTCTCATGGCCCAAGTGGTGTAGTGGATAACACTTTGGCGGTTGAAACTATGAGCACTGGGTTCGAGCCTCGGTTTGGGGAACATCATCCAACACTCACTGGGGAGTGCAGGTACATCCACTGGCTGACGAGTCAATCCCAAATAGGACGAAATGCGCATCCTGTATTCCCCTGCTAATCATCATCATTCACCAATTAAATTCTAATTACATGCCCAGATATCGTCGGCATGTGCATGTGCACAAAGAGACGCCGACATGTCAACCTGAGACGGAGTACTTCGGTCCAATCAGTCGCTGGGGAAATCTAAATAAATTCAATTTTTTTTTGATTTACAGCTTGATTCCACACCGTATTTTCAGTACAAGTATGGAATTTTAAGCATGGATATCGGTAGCCCAAATTCAGGCCGACCATAGATATCGGGTGTGCGCCGGCAGGGGATCGAACCCCGGACCATGTGCATGGTCGGCGAGAGTCCTAACAGTTAAACAGTTAGACGACAGCTAAAGTACATAACCAACCACCAACCAATCAATTAACCAACGATTCAAAGAAAAAAATCCAAAAAGACAGAAATAGTTTAGAACAACACATTTAAGCGAACAATGTTGTTTTCAATTAGATCTCATCAGGCTTAACTCTAATATATATATATATATATATATATATATATATAAGTTAACAAATAAAAATTCATAAAGAAACATATGAAAAAATCGAAGAGAAAACCTGAGACTCTGACTGCACGTAAAAAACCTCTATTTATTAAGTTGCAACTTAATGGTGACTTATCAAGTGAGATTTTATTCTAGAGACTTTCAAGGAGTATACGAAGAAAATTTTATGCAGCACACCTATGTTTGTCATTCTCTAGTCGACGAATGATTGGGACACAAACGAAGGATAAGCTAGATAGTTTTGCCAGACATCTATGTGCATTTATCAATTCAACTGCACTGTGGTGACAGTTATGTTGGGCGTACGACGTAATGGATAGCTTAGCCAACGTGTTAGTGAACATCTTCCATCGTGGTGGTTTGGGAAAGGACAAACAAAAACAATCCGTATCTCCGTTTTGTCACATTTAGTTGATAGTGGTCATGTAGTGGAGAAAAACGAGAGCTTTCAAGGTAATTCATCATATCCCACCGAATATTTTCAATTGACTTCGTATTCGTCTACTCCACACAGCTGAGGCGATAGGCATTTGAACTATTAAGCCTAAACTATGCATACAAAAGGAGTTTGTACAGTCATTATCCCGCCCTTGTTGGCCTAACCAATTGATGATATCACCCCCCACCACTCCTTACTTATATTTTAAACCCCACCCTCTTGTCATCCCTTAATCTTATCACATCTTCATTAAAACGTATTTTATTTACTTTCCTTACAATCAATCTAGCATTACTTAATCGAACCATTTGTTTTTATCAGTATTTATAGACTACTACGTCCGCCTGAACATATGCTTGTTTAATCATGTTGGTTTTCGTTACTCTTGTTATCACAGATTGCCTGACTTTTTCATCCTTGTTATTGATGGGACCATTATTATTATCACTGCTATTATTATGACTGGAAGTGACTCACCGATTTCAAGGAGTTTAAGTATCACTTAAAGGAAGACAAAAGACAAACAGAAAAAGAAATTCAAAAAAACGATAATGAGCAGAAATGTGAGTGGAAGAGAGAGAGAAAAAAGCAATAACGACATGCGTAAACAACAGGGTTTAATAGATATAGAAGTATACAGAGAGTGAATACCTTTGCCCTACCGAGCCATATCAACAATCGTCTTCAGTCTTCATTGGTTTTGAGAATCTCTAGGACCAAAGCCAGACAGTGTACACCTTCCTATATAACTGGATTAAACTAACCACCAGTGATTTCATGGATAGATATATCTTTGCCTCCTTCTATAGCATTAACTGAGTTGATGAACGTATACTAGGTTCAAGAAGGCAGGTCAAGTAAAAACATTTTTCTAAAACTCAAACACAAAAGAGTTAATAAATTCACTTGATTCCAAAATTTGTCGTCACCTAGACCTGTCTCATATCTAAAATCAGTAGCAACAAAGTGACTTTGAAAAGACTTTGCTCCATTCAGCTGGCATATTAGTACCAAACATTATCTACTTAGTCTGTACGAGATATACACACAATTATAGTCAATGGTCAATTGCATGATATCATACAATGCCGAGGAAAAGATGTTGATTGGGTCGTAGTACACTGTTCGAATCCGAATCTAAGAACACAAGCTGGCTGTAAAATGGTATGATATATATTCCTTAATATCAATACTTTACTTCGGCTATCTCCTACGGGAGGATGAGCCGGCTTCATGAACATCTCGAATCATCGCTGCCCAGGCACGGCGATCTGATGTAAGGTTTTGCGACAGGGTTATCCAATTCTTGTTCCACAGACGGAGTCCGTAGACGGTTTGTAGCCCCAGGCACTCCATATCAGCCTTGACTGTACCACGTTTGTAAGAGAGTTCATGAAGTTTCACGGGAATTTGGTACGAGTGATATCCCCAGAATCGCTCGGCCTTTTGTTTGAGAGTGCAGCTCTAGCCTTTACACAACCAAGTGTGACCTAAAAGGCAGTAGGAGTGGAGTAGGGAGTCCACTATCCATTGGCAGCCGGTCACCGGAGTTCGGTTCATACGCCTTTTTGAATGGGGCGAGACATCCAGGACATCCAATAAGCCCTTTGTCCATACGTCTTCCGGTGAGCTCCAGTGATCTTCATACGCCAGTCGTTGGAGGTTTGGAATCAGGGTTTAGCCATCTCTCCTAGACTGTCATCCAATAGACAGTCAACCCGGTGACGAGCGCCGGGCATCCGCTTTCGCTCTCTCACTTTGGTGAAAAACACCTCCGCCACGTGAAGGCAGTGAGTAGGACTTCCTCAGGAGAGGCTATGTAAGACGCCCGGTCATATGGGAGCATTTCAAGAGGTGTGCGGAGGGGTGGCCAACCCGCAGCGCAAGGCACCCACCCCCGACCATCCTGAGGCTTTGGAGGCACCGATTTGATTGGGATGACGTAAAAATTTTTAACAGAGGGAACACCAAAAGTACCAGCGAATTTCTAGAAGCCTGGTTGTCAAGTGAATCTCCAAGCGATTAACAAACATATTAATAATAGACAAAATTTATCAGCCCATAAAAAGTAAATCACGTGACAAAAAAAGTTCAAATCCTAAGTCAATAGAGATGTAAATCCACTACCAGTCACGAAGATGGTTACCAGGAGATACAATTACATCATTATTCATGGGGAGAGAATTCAAATGAGCTCATTTTATACTAAAACATGCGCTGAAAATGTTGTTCAAAAGGATGACGAAAGCTTAGCAATTAAATTGACCAGCTGAGAGAAAACAACTAATTCAAAATGCTGTAACCCACAATATGGCTTGGATAACTTTATGTTATATGAAATAAACGTCTAATGCAGATTTCCAGTTGTAGATGGATTCAATGCATTAAAGTTAACTAAGAACGTTTGACAGTAGACACAAAAAGGAACTCGTCTAGCTTTAAGGTATGAGGAACCTCAATACCCCCGATACTCGTCAGTGCATTCTTACAGTCAATGGTTACAACTTTTTAATTTACCTTTCACAAGTGACAATGACGTCAGTGTCCAGCAATACTGTTCGCTTCTAAGCGAAATACACTATGCTATACAGAAATTTCAGTTTAATACTGTTAAAGTACACCAAGGTAAATGTATGACCTGACAAATTGTGAAGAATACATAGGGAAGAGTGGTCACACTGTGCTCACTTTAAGGTTGATAGCTGCTGCAGTATCCCAGGTCAATACCCTAGCTTGACGAACCGTATAGGAAGCCAATATAAATGCCATTATTTCTAGTTTCATTAATCGACTGGAGTATAAAGTAGGAAAATCGTGTGAAAGCTGCGTGGGGTCAATCCAAGCAAATAAACGTGTGAGTGACCCAACCCTTAAAAATAGGGCTACGTGTTTAACATGCTCGGTGCAACAAATCCCCGGAAGCTTTATGCAGCAGTATAAAAAAAACCACTGCAAGAATTCACTAGTCACAGAAAAAAAATTCAACGTGCATGTGGCTCAAAATACAACGGTACAACTCAAGAAACTATCTTACTACAGATACTTTAGGAATAAGAACTCAAACGGAGTGCCAAACGGGATTACTGACACAGGTACGATCAAAGAGGATGAGAGCTGTTTGCACTTAAACCACCTCCAGCTATATCTTCAGCTCTGATCGCACCACCAGGAAACAGACTATATAGTATCGACGTCGACCAAGACACTGTATCCTAATTCCTGAGCAAACTAAACACAGGGAAATCACCTAGGACTTCTGAAGGAGCTTATACCTGGCTGTGTCTCACATGAAGTGTTGTAGTGTGGTTGGAAGGATTCAAAAGTGAGGATCTAAGTGGTATCCTTCACATTTCAAGACAGTGGAAAGAACAATCACGAAAGTGACCATGACATATCAACAAAACAGTAAATTGTTATTCGGCGCTACAAATAGTTTCCCAAGAAACTTCTTGCATCTAACAAGCCTTCTTACAGCAGGGGAAACCTGGGCCACAACTGGGGACAATAAGGAACCTATCAAGGTTTTCATGGATTTTAGCAAAGCTTTCAATGAATTGCTTCACATAAGACTGCTCAGAAAATTGGAAAGTTTTGGAATGAAAGGGGGCAACCTGCTAAGCTGGATCAAGGAATTCCTCGTAGACTGGAGACAGAAAACACGACCCAAACTTTCATCTTGAACAGAGGTACGTTACTGTGTAGCACAAAGCACCCCCTGTAATTAACTCTGTTTATCTGTCTGAGCTTATTAAATCTCTCTCCGCAAAATGGCCCAAATATTTGTAGTGAACTAAAGGGTGACAGAGTCATAATTGTTGCAAGGAAATCTAAATAATGAATGCTCCCTACGCGTAAGATTCTCTAAATGACCAATTTACCATACTCAGGAAAACTTAACAACTTAGATGTATACCTTTTATTATAACGTAAGCGAAGAGATCTCATTACATCGAAAATTCTAAGAAATGCCCACATAACTGATCTGTTTTTACTTTACCTTTCTACCAAGTCAGAATAAGCATAAAAGTTCAAATGCCGAAAAGGGACTATATCTCTGTGGAGTACTGGTTCTCTCAACAAGTCATTAACTCTTGGAACCGACCCCTACAAAAAATCGTGTCCAAGCACTCAGTCGATGCTTCCAAGAAGGTATTGGACAAGCTCAGATACTTATTAGAAAATGAGTTGATGTACATCTAGAGCCTTTTGTTTTTAACCGAAGCCCTAATTTCTGTAGCGCTTTCATCACATTGAAAGCTTTCCGAGAAAATTTCAAAGGAGAATAACGGTCGAATTCGGTTTGCATCTACTTTAAGTGAATATTTTTCAGGGTATTTCATGCTGAGATATGACTTTCCCCTATTATATTTAAAGCAGACCTATAATTCAACCAAGCATTTCTCCCGCTAAACCCTCTAATACCCTAAAGTGTTTATTTGAGAATTGTTAAAGGGGATTTTGAATATGTTTTCCACCTGTGGTAGCTACACCGCCTTCTTGAGACCTCTCTCTTGCTGACACAAGTGAATATTCAGGCATGAAGTTTTATGTTTACTGTCGTCAAAATACAATGAGATAACCGGGATTTGTATAGGGAATAATACTGATAAGCTTTATTCACTCTACACATAACTAGCTTGACGCCTACTGGAACTCTGGAATAGCGAAGTTAAAGTGTCATAGCTTAAGCCAAGATCTTTTAAAATATGACCTTCAAGAACCAATTAGTTCCAAGGAATGCCGTGAAAGGTCATCCCAAATAAATTTAGATCTAGACAGCTGTCTTTGCTGGGCTTGGTGAAGGCAGACACTGTAGTATAGTATATTATGTGATTTATTAACTATTCTTTATTTCCAGTCGCTTAAAGTTTGTTAGTGAGGACTTAACACCACAACACGTGAAAAAAACACCCACTTGCAACGTACGCTCTGAATAAAGCGCGGTATTTTTAGAATTGTACAATGGCATGACTATGTGTCACAACTGTCCGGCTGAAATTATCCCGCATGTTCAAGGTCATTGATGGAGTGAGACGCTCAAAGGTCATTTTCGTCCATGTTAGTCGGTTATGTTGGATTGCAGTTCCACAACCGTTCGTTTACACATTGGTTTTATGTTCTGTTGGCATTTATAGGTGATTCCCATGTACTGATAGCATTCTTTTGTAAAATAGTACTGTTCTTCACACGAAAATAGCCACATTTTGACGTAGTCTTCATTGAATGACACTATGTCGAAAGCTGCAGCTTCTACAAGAAATAAACTATTTGTGTAGATGACATTACCCCCCAACTACCCCAACTTCTTCATTGTAGAGATGTTTTGACGCATTCAGCATGAAACACTAATCATTACAACCAATATTCTAAGTGTGTCGCAGTCAGATTAAATGACGCAGACACCAACATAACTAGCCAGGAAATGAGAATCCCTATCAATCCAGAAAACATACAACAAAATTTTATTAAAAACTATTGACAAAACAAATTTGCCGAGCGAAATTTCAACCAACATGCCGGATAAGTCCAGCCCAACTGTCCCTTTTCAGAAAAGATTTGAGTTTCTTCAAGGTTGCAGATACGCTGTGATGACTGGTGAGTGCCAGGAAGCACGAAACGTAGGTCCAAGGATTCCATCAAATAACAACAGTTCTGAGTGCATAGTGATGGCGAGCCAACTAGCACGGTGGCCACGTAGAACTTTCGACTTTCAGATATAAAGGACTGTATGCATGAAAATAGTTGATGCCCGGTCAAAAAACAGTGAATTAGTTATTCAAAATAGAAATAAGCAAATAGGGAGGGTGTTAAGGCCATGTGTAGTGACCCATTTTATTACTCATCATCGTACTATACTTTCATTGTGTAATTGTACTTCGATTTGTTTATTACTCTAAATCTTGCATGTTAACAATTGATACATTTGTAATCGCTCAAGTTTTGAATTTTGATTACGGCGAGAATACACATTCCTACACCTTCTCAAGTGTCTTCTGATTTACGTTGTGTGTGTCGAGTAAGCACAACGTTAGGACACAATTATAAATGAGAAGAAGTGTTAGGATGTACGTATACGCTAGTTTAACCAAAATATAGCAGCACTACACATGGTATAATGACAGACTGAGCAGAGGCTTTCTGCACACAAACTGCACGGTTAAAGTAACCAATCACTAGCGCCTGTGTCACACGCGCTATCACAACACAACTTCCCCAGTACTATTTTTGACATACACATTTTGTAGTAACTCTTGTGGATCCGCGTGATGTAAGTTCGATGGGCTAGTAGGTGACTTTCACTACCCTCCAGATAATCATGCGACGCGGTGTTTTAGAAAGTGTTCGAAATGCCGATATAAACGGCTCCCTGGGAACTAGCGATTTTAAATTACTTACTGCAGTGGCTTACAAGACAGTTTGAACTCCATGCATCTGTAGTGCACATTGAACCTTCGAACTTTTGTTTGAATGGACTCATCTGACCTTTATCACCACCTCCTCTTTCGATTCGTGAATCTCCTGTACGGTTTTGGTTCGCTCTCTCGTTGTGCTTTCATCCGGCACACTCTCCGAGCTTACCACCTTCTCGACTGCAGGTAAGTGTATACCCTCTTATTCTCTATCAAATCTCATATCGTTTTTGTGTAAATATAGCCCTGTTCCAGTCGCGCTAGTCATCTCAAGTCTTTTTACCTTAATTCAGTTCGTTAGTATTTGCACATTAGGCAGAGTACAACTAAGGCCATAAAGCGGTGAAGAAGTTTTTGTAAGAGTGACCAATTTAGGTCTAAGTTAAGCCAAGTCTAACTCTTACACATCCACTAAACATTTACCGCCTGAAGAAATGTATCCGTAGGCTTGCAAATGGCAAAACTTGTATCAACGAGGTGAATAGGCGGTTCTTCACAATAGTTACTGTATCATCACCCTCGAATTCAATATTTATTAATGGCAGTTAGTTAGACACTGTTTAGATTATTTTGGGGCTTCTGTTTGACTCCTTGTTTCCCAGATGAATTATGCTGAGTATCCATTTGTATGAGTGTAGTCTTTAGAGAGATTCAACTATGAAAATTCTCACAACGACCACTTTATGTCAGCTTTCTGTTGTTCGGTTGGGAGGTTTAGATCTTCTTCAAAATAAAGCATTGAAAAATTGAATTCTAAGTGAATTCTTTGCTCTGAAATGAACGTGGAACAAAGGTGACAGTTAAGTTAGTGAGCTCCTTGATTATAATTTGGATGTCAGCATGCTTGTCACACATAAAGAGGTGTTATCTGTTCATGATCTAAACCCGTGAGAATAGTTCATGTTGCTGCGTCGTGACGCTATAATTTCTAAATCTGTCATGAAGTGTTATGCAAACACCCACCGGTCCTAGTGGCGAATCCACTGCCAGTCTATATTTGTCTCTCACTACTTCTAGATGAACAGTGGATGGTTTATTGGAATCCATCGTTTTGATGAAGCCTGCAGACTGAAGCCACGTATGTATAAAATAATGACTTACTCACTTTACTTCGGCTATCTCTTACGGGAGGATGAGCCGGCTTCATGAACATCTCGAATCATCGCTGCCCAGGCACGGCGATCTGATGTAAGGTTTTGCGACAGGGTTATCCAATTCTTGTTCCACAGACGGAGTCCGTAGACGGTTTGTAGCCCCAGGCACTCCATATCAGCCTTGACTGTACCACGTTTGTAAGAGAGTTCATGAAGTTTCACGGGAATTCGGTACGAGCGATGTACCCAGAATCGCTCGGCCTTTTGTTTGAGAGTGCAGCTCTAGCCTTTACACAACCAAGTGTGACCTAAAAGGCAGTAGGAGTGGAGTAGGGAGTCCACTATCCATTGGCAGCCGGTCACCGGAGTTCGGTTCATACGCCTTTTTGAATGGGGCGAGACATCCAGGACATCCAATAAGCCCTTTGTCCATACGTCTTCCGGTGAGCTCCAGTGAGCTTCATACGCCAGTCGTTGGAGGTTTGGAATCGTTTTCTGTCGTTTTCAGTGCACACAGAGTGAAGAGGAAGTGAAGAGCCATTAAGTAGAGAAGTTGCATTAGTAGAAGGAGGGCAAGATAATAGAGATGAGGATGAAGACAAAGGTGAGTGAGGATTAGAGAGGTTTCGCGTGCACTTCGGATTGTGAGGGCTATTTTTACTTCCCGGCTGCCCACACCGTGGAAGTTGGTTGAGTCTCTGGGTACCTGAAATAGAGAAAAGTTTAATGTTGTGTGACCGCAGAGCCCAGGGGACAGCTGCTTGAGGCCGGTCACACGCGGCCTGTTTTTGTTTGTTCTTTTTCATTTGGTGTGTCTCAGTAGCGTATTTATCACTTCTGCCCTGTGACACGGCAGCAGAAAGCGCGGTCGTTGTTAATCCGGGCCCCGACTGTTCCGGCATGATATTTTGTGATTTATTTGGAGTCATAGGATTGGATTGGGTAACTGCTTTTAGTCTAACCGCTATCCAAACAACCTTTCTGGCATGGTAGGACCTGCAGGAACATAAGTTCCAGCCAGTGTAGCTTGTTGGGTCATTGCGGTGTTCGAGCTCGACCACCACGTCAAGGTAGCAGCTTTCGGTTGAGGTTTGGAATCAGGGTTTAGCCATCTCCCCTAGACTGTCATCCAATGGACAGTCAACCCGGTGAAGAGCACCGGGCATCCGCTTTCGCCCTCTCACTTTGGTGAAAAACACCTCCGCCACGTGAAGGCAGTGAGTAGGACTTCCTCAGGAGAGGCTATGTAAGACGCCCGGTCATATGGGAGCATTTCAAGAGGTGTGCGGAGGGGTGGCCAACCCGCAGCGCAAAGCACCCACCCTCGACCATCCTGAGGCTATAAAATAATGGGCACAGATATTATCTTTATTGTCATATGAAGGGTAGAACTTCCTCTATTGTTTATCCTTCAAAACTACTGAAGGTTCATTGTTTATGATGGTTTGAAGATTCTAAGGAGTAAAGTTACAAAGAATGATGACTTAATTATCATTGATTCAAAGTAAAGCAACTAAATTTCATCTGTGATTTTACCAAGTTTAGGATGGATCAAAACTAATTATCTTGCATGACACACTGATTGCCTAAACCTATGGCGGGTTTACGTCCGTCCTACAAAATGAATTGAAACATGACACTAGTCTTTCAAAGTTGTTTGACTTAATCGCATTTATAATATAGAAACTGAACTTTAAAATCAAATTAACCTGAAGTGAATCCGACAACATAGCACACATGAAGTTAGAGTGCAGTAATGGTAGTCGAAGGCGCATCATGTTGGCAAGCTCGTTGGTAAGCGACATGTGTAGTAAAATATGCGGGGGATTCTTCGGCATCCTATACATTTCAACAGCACAGAGAAAATTGAAGAAATGTGAATGAGATATAGCCCTCATTTTTCATTAATGCGATTATCATATAATCATTACACTAAACTTCGAGAATCACATCTCGCGTGGACTAGGTTCTTTATCGTTGCTTTCAGTTGACTTGTGAGGCAAGGATGTTTTTATTGACTGACTAACTACACCATACAAGCCCTTACTAAACGTAGTTTGCAAATTATCATTATAATTACTGATTACCCAGACATCCAGCCTTCTACATAATCTGTAAGTACCGATAACAAATTGCGAATCTCAAACACTCAGTTGTTTAGAGATGTGCTCTGATGAGCAGTACATTTGAATAGAATAAAAAGTTAAGGTTATTTACAGAAAGGAATTTAGAACGTAAATGGCTGGTATGACTCAAATACAGATTCCGAATCTTCGCCTGCTAATGGCGCAAGAAAGGAAGACAAAGGAGCTCCCGAATGCCTGGATGTGTCCCGTTAAAATACAATTTAAAACGCCCACAGAGTCTATAGGTGTGGCCTAAACGTTTATTGACATCAAGTCATTTCGGTTTGATCCGGTGATTTTAACTCTAGGTTTATATGGAAAGCGCATCCCCTTGGGATGTTTGTGGAACAAAGGTGACCTCTAACCCAAAAATGGCAATTGTGAGGTGGCCACACAACAAATTTTCACGTTGGCAATGGCCTAAGTGAGTTTCTGTCTTCGTATTTATTCAGGCGTGCTGGATACTGAGCATAAGTGTGAACAACAGAAACGCCGGATTCACAGTCTTCTGAAGAAACGAGTTCGACAAGTAAACTGTAAACCACTGCTGTCTATGTGCACTATATATCAACTCTGAGAGTAGAACAACCACTAAGAAGGCTCAGAGGAAGAGAATCTATCCATTTGATGTGATCGACGGCTATCAAAGAAGCTTTGATTTATCGATGGAGAGGCTCTACCAATCCATTAGCTGATGGGTGGTATGTCATGGGTTGAATTCGTTTGGATCTTATGGTTACAAAATTTTCCTCAAGGCTATGGATTTACTTTGTGGCCCAGGGTCAACTGTCACCGTAGAAGGGCATCCAAACTGTGCCACCTATCTGCACTGTTGTGTTAGCCATTGGGATGGCTCCTGATCAGCAATTTAAGGGCTCCATACATGTGACTAAGTACCTGCGTCCATGGAGGGAAAGTAATGGACCAGTAATTTATGGATGGACATCACCAAAACGTGCATCATATGTGCGGAGTTATCCAACGTCGCACTTATGCACTTTGGAGCGTTGGCATTGTATGCAAGGATGCTTCCACGTACGTACATCACAGTTAGTGCCAGACCAGACAAAACCAGCCGATGTCACTTTGTCTGTGGCATGATTCCGGGATGTAAAAGATTGTGCAGGCATTTAAATACTGCACTGAGTTTAGGTAGAGGAACAACAGGTCTTGGGGTGCCTGCGGACATGTCGCGAAATTTGGTACCCTCATCATTGGCAGGAGGCACACTTCCAATATTTCGAGAAGGTTTGTGATGCAGTTTATATACTTTCACACCTCAAGTTTGGAGTTCTGCTATTTTTCTCAAGCCGTTGGTAGGCGGAACTTTCATGGAGAAAATCCTTGACAATGCATTTACCACTTGGTTATTTGCACCAGAGACATGTTGGTTTTCCGACATGAACAGTGACATACAGTCTAAATGACGTAATTTGCGCGGAAAGTATCTGTCAATAGTGTTATGTGAGTCATAAGTCAGAGGTTTATGGTCAGTAAAAACAGTAGGCCGGAGACCTTTGACAAAGTAGCGAAGGTGTTTGACGGAAGTATAAATGGCAAGGTGTTAGCAACTGCAAGTGATATAAAGTATTTCACACACAGACAGCTTCCAGCTAAAGAAAGCCATGGGTGTACAAGTGTCATTCATGAGTTGTGGCAGGACAGCCCCGATAGCCATGCTGTGTGAATCAGCCAAAATACTCAGAGGAGACTTAACATCCATATTCACCAGCATAACAGTCTCCAAAAGATATCTGGATTTTCTTATATATTTCCAGTGCTTCAGGGGTAAACATTAGTGTTTCGCCCTCACCTTTTAGAATATCAGACGCTACCGTAAAATATGAGCGCCCCGAGGGACGAGACGACGATAGTAGCTTAACACTGTGATAAATATTTGTGAATATTTCAGAGGCGATGACACTTGGAAGTTTGGGACCTCTTGTACACGTAAATAGATAGACGACTACCGGATTTTCTGGGAGTTGGCGGAAAGCTTGTCGTAGATGACCACCATGAGTCGCTTCATCTAGACAAGCTATCAGAATATCGCTCAGACAGTCATAAGCAAAACCTAGTCATTGCAAAATATCATGAATGACATGCCGGAATGTTTATGCAGCACTCCATGGACCGATAGGCATGCGAAGAAACGAAAAAAGATCAAAAGCGGTAGTGACTACTGCTTTTGAAACGTCATCAGAGTGTAAGGGGATTTGGTGGTAAGTACGTGTCAGATCAAGTTTGTTGAATATAATCAACCCTTTCAAGGATCATGTCAAGTCGTTTGTGAGAAATTGGACAGCGGTCTGAGACTGCTTGGATGTTGAGCCTTCAGTAATCACCACAAGGCCTCCAGTCCATACCCCTGTTATTAGGCGCCATTTAGGAGGCGAAGACCGCGGTCTGTTGGATGGTCTGATTATCCCCAATTTGATCATGTGTCCAAACTCACCCTAAGAAGCTTGGAAATGTTCAGGAGACAATTGGCAAAAATACGTGGGCCACTAGTCGTCATGTGATGAGTGACACTAGAAGTCACACAGGAGACACCACGGTTAGCTTTTGGAAGTGCTGCATTATGGTAGACTGCCGACTTGAAGTGTCAGGGGTTGAATACGCTGTGCTGAGAGGGGATCTGCGAGCGAATGTGCCGGAGATGGAGAGACGTGTGGTAGAGCCGACCAACTAAAGCTTTTCAGCATCTACCATCAACTGACGGTTTTGCAAGAGATCCATAGCATTGATGCCAGCAGTCAAACGGGGCACACCGAAAACCAAGCAGAAATTATTGAGAAATTCGAAAGTAGATGAGTCATCCGTTGAATGGAGATTGTCGTGACGTAGAGTGTAGGTAGATAAAGTTGCAGAAGTGTTTGTCGTGGCCTTGACAGCTCCATCAGATGCCTTTGTAAATTCCATCATAGGTGGTTTACAGAAAGCTGCAAGGATTCCTTGCACTGTCTGAAGCAACCATCGCAAACACAACTGTCTCACAAAGGTTTATCAATTTCGAATTTAGCAACTATCTGTTTCGTCTGATGAAGTGCTTGTGAGGGTTTACGATCCCCAGGTTGAACGTCTCTGAAAAGTGCTTCCACTTTTTGGTGGTCAATATATGCTACTCTCTTGATTAGAACCCCTCTCAAACCACCGTAAAGATCTATGGAGGGGTCATCAAAATTATCTGAAACGTCCTCCATCATGTTTTCAAGGAGGCTCACAATAACTAATTTAGCCTTAATTCTTTTTGAGCGAACATGCCTCAGAGCGAACGGGGCTTCAACAAGTGAGGACCATGAAGATGGTCGGTCCGCCCAGAAGGTGAGATGTTGCAGCACAACCACCATCTGCACAGGGCAGTCGTTTTCAGCCATCGTACGACTAGCCACACAATACACATTAGTACTAATAATAACTCGGCAGTATGAAATAGCACAAACACCTAGGTAATAATAATAACCTGTTATGAGAAATTATGCAAGAAATAGTGAGATTTGGGCACACTAGTTGTAAGGTGCTGGTAGTGCAAACAGTTAGCAACACTAAACCAGCCCTTACTAAACGTAGTTTGCCCAATTAATCAATGAATCAAGGCTCCACTTTGCTTGTAAGTACTAACAACAAAGAGCAAATCAAGATTATCATTATTATTGTTGTTCCCTTGGGTTCTGGGTAGAGCATAGGGCTTCAACAGTACATGTTCATTTTGTCCTACTTTCTGTGGTCCTCCTTACCTGGCACCACGACTATCCGTAGCCTCTGCTAACTTCCATGTCAACCTCAGACCCACGCACAACTCGTCGTTTCTCATCCATATTCCACTCGAGAGGTGACCTGGCTTGCGATGTCATTAGACGGTCTCTTCAGCATATACACTATTCATCTCCATTTCCTCCTACATATTTGTTGAGCGATCGGCTCCTGGTTTGTTTGTTTCCAGCCAGAGTTTATTGTTGTTAATTTTTTCTGACTGGCGATATGACCTTCACTATGGAGACAGTGAAGGCAGCTGTTAATACAATTCTGAAGTTGACTGTTGGAAATCCTTTTCATCACACTCAGTACAAGTTCTTGAACCATGATGCTAATATACCGGTGGATGCCATATTCATCGACCTTAGCAAGGCGTTTGACAGGGTTTCTCATTCAGGTTTTCTAGTAAAGTTAGGTAGTCTGGGAATCAATAAAGTGGTTGCCGACTGGATTCAAGACTTTCTAAAGGACGAAAGACAGACAGTACGAGTTAACGGGGTTTTATCAACATGGGAATCGGTTAAGAGTGGCGTTCCTCAGGGTACAATTCTAGGCCCACTTCTTTTCCTGATTTATGTTAATGAGATTCCATCGGTAGTTAAGTCATCCTGCTTACTGTTTGCTGATGACATCAAGATATGGAGGGCTTTACACGATGACAGTGATCAACTTGCTTTGCAGGAAGATTTAAACTTGTTAAGTGATTGGTGTAAGCACTGGGCCTTGGAGATTAACTTAAGCAAGAGTGTAGTTATACATGTATCTCATAGTCACGTGCACAATTACTCAGTGAATGGCATTACTCTCCTAGTGGTCACTGAGTACAAGGACTTGGGAGTGGTTGTGCAGCATGACTTGAAAACAGTAACAAACTGTAGAGCTGCAGCCACTAAGGGTTTTCGAATATTTTGGGCCATACTCAAGGCTTTTGCGAACTTTGACGCTGATATATTTCGTATATTATATCCGACTTATATCAGACCTCATTTGGAATATGGGATCCAGGCAGCGAGTCCGTGTTTCAAATACGAAATAGACTTATTAGAAAGGGTGCAAAGAGTAGGAACTAAGCTAATAAAGGGTTTCTCAACCCTCTCATATGAGGAGAGGTTAAGTCGACTGGGTTTATTTCCACTGTCATACAGACGACTTAGGGGTGACCTAAAACTAGCGTACCGTATCCTAAGAAATGATTTTGGAGCTAATTTATCTAATTTATTTCTTCCTTCTAGCACCAACCAATTGCGAGGACATGACCTCAAGGTCCAAAAACCACGATCGAATCGTCTGCGTCTGGAGGTCCGTTTTTCGCATCGAATTGTGAACCATTGGAACTCCCTACCGGAAGACGTCGTATCAGCGCCATCCGCTGATTCATTTAAGGAGAGATTGGACATTCTGTGTGTAACAAATCGAAAGGATTAACACAGGCATATAGCCTTCTATCCTAAATAAATTGTAAACTGTAAACTCTATATAGAAGGACTGACTGGTTTCATATTTGTGTCTCAAATCCGAATCTTCTTCTTTTTTATTTGTAATGCAGAAGATTTACAAACTGATTTCAGAGTGGTAAAGCTCCTGATTCTGGTCTTGACATCTTCACCCATACTGTCGTTTATAGTTAAAAGGATGCTTCATAAATAAGTGAAGGAAGTTGCCTCTTTTAAATTTCGCTGGTTGAGAGTGACTGGTGCTTGTTGCTGTTGTTATTGTTGCTGTTACTTGGTTATCTTCGTCACCTCCGTCTTCTCGATGTTCACTTGAAGTCCTACCTTCAGCCAGTTTGTTGCTTTTAGCCTGTAAGTGTTCTAGATTGTATGACATTAGATATAAATCGTCTTCCATAGGCTTCTTATCGGTCCAACGCATTCCTCTTGTCTTCTCGCTCCCCACAGTCTTCAGCCTTAATCCAGCCCACAACAATTAAGAGTGTCATCAGTGATAATAGGTAGTTAATTAGTGATCAGAAGTATATTTGAATAAAAAAAGTTAAGAGTTTTCAAGGAAAAGGATTTATCTAACTTGTATGGTTGAATTATAAACTCCAAGAATGTTCGTGTTAACAGCACAACGAAGCAGTGTACATGTACAAATTAAAACAAAACTTAAAAGACCGGAAGGTATGCTGAAATTAATAACGATGAAGAAGTTGTCCTTCAACAGAAGATATAAGCACCCGAAAATCAACAAGCAATTTCAATATACTTAGATTTGTTTTCTATTAATAAATGAGTTTTCCTGCTTAGAAATGAAAAGGCTGGGACTAACAAGTACAAAAACTTCACAATACTTTATTTGGCACAGGTGTTATGTGATGAGAAATCCGTTAGGTATGCCACGATCAACTTACTGTGGCACTGCCATTAGTTTTTGTTTTCCTTTCTGTGTTACTATTATATTATTGTTCACATCTTCTATTACACACTAATTTTATATTTCATATTCCTGTGGTGCATTGTTTAAAATGTGAATGCAACGCTGTTCTTTTTTTATTTCTTTTTATTTATCTGTTTTTTTGTTGTTGTTGGTTTTTATTTTTAAAATCTTATAAAATTTATGAGGTAATTAGATGCAATATTGTAATGCACGCTGAAAATTCCATACCTGTACCGCAAATTCTCTTTGGAATAAAGCCATTATTATTATTATTATTAAAAAAGCCACAGGTTATTTGAGTGTGAGTAGGTGTTTGTTAGCCGGCACGACATAATGGATGGGCTTGGTCATATGCTCATCTAGTGATAACTGCCATCTAGCTGTAGATTTAGAAATCCTCATTTACTCAGGTATTGTAATCGTTGGTAAAAAACATTGAATTTAGGCAGTATGGTGGAGCATAATTCCATCACTTAATGATTTTGTTTGATGTCACCATGATATGGCTATGAATAATAAATAATGTTCAAAACGCCCTCACTGCGGCAAAGGAAATTATTTCAATTTGAATAAAGCAAGAACAACAGCGGTTTTTGCAGAATAAATTGGTACCATCATCTCTTATTTCATTGGCTTCTCATCAGCTGCTTGCAGTCCAGGGACATTATTAAGTATATCTACAGAAACGGTTTTAACATACTCACACAAAGTTCATTTTTAAACATAAGTCAATCAATATATGCATGTTGTGCTGATAATAATAATAAACAATAATGATAATATTGATAGCATTATTAGAAGATGAAGATTATCTGAAAAATGTGATGTATTAGCGCTATACATTTCGAACAATCTGATCACACATTTACTTGTCAAGTCAATATATATGGAAGAGTTAAAT
Organism: Trichobilharzia szidati; assembly: GCA_944472155.2. Taxonomy (NCBI): domain Eukaryota; kingdom Metazoa; phylum Platyhelminthes; class Trematoda; order Strigeidida; family Schistosomatidae; genus Trichobilharzia; species Trichobilharzia szidati. The sequence goes on along the minus strand of OX235277.1, from coordinate 59,164,559 downwards.
TAAACAAAGTGACAAAAACAAAGAATTAAGAATAATTAACACAAACGTTTGGTAATCCAATCAAATAAGGATTACCGAGGTAGTTGGGTTAAGAGTTATAACAACAGTAAGATTTTGAGGCAAAGGTTGAATTCGATCATCCGTAGAACCTACTATGCAGCCCAGCTTGTAATTGTGGAAAAAGCTAAAAATAAGCTTCACTACAAACCTCAAAAGTGCACAAGTGATTATATCACATCCCACACAATTTACCAAATTTCGTGTGTGTGTGGACATACATACGTAGGGAGGAGTAATCGCGCGTTGCATCGGAGAGCATATCCCAAAATGGTTAGAAAAACAGATGAATTGTGACAAGCCAATAGATGCAGGAATCAGACTACCAACTTCGTCTGTAGCTAAACATTTAATCGAGGTGAACCATAAGGTTGATGTTAACTCAGCCTTTAAGGTCATCTATAAAAACGGTCAAGGACGTTTACTGAAATACGTTGAGGCTATAGCCATTCGTAAACTTAAGCCCCCCTTGTGTATTCAAAAACAGTTTGTTATCATTACTCTTAACCTGCCTTGGTAATCCTTATTTGATTGGATTACCAAACGTTTGTGTTAATTATTCCTAATTCTTTTTTTGTCACTTTGTTTAATCTAACTTTTCCATATATATTGACTTGACAAGTAAGTATGTGATCAGATTGTTCGAAATGTATAGCGCAAATAAATCACATTTTTCAGATAATCTTCGTCTTCTAATAATGCTATCAAAATTTATAAAAGGGACTAACTGTTTTAAATAATGATAATACACAGTGATAACTTCCGACATTACGTAATCAGATGAAAGAGAGATGAAAATATCCAGTTAACAGGCAGCAGGGCAAGGAAGGACTGATAACTACTTCTTTCTGAAAACGTAAATTGGGTTTCAGACGTTTGGTAGAGATTGATTTGGCAAACTGGAGGAGAGTTGAGCTTGATCGTCTATTGATAAAATTTAAAGGATTTTGCGATTTCCACGTAGGCTTTTCGGTACATGTTCAGAAAATCGCAGGTGTTTATGCCCTTCTTTCTCTTCTCCCAATGGAACTGCTCCAAAACATACACGTAAATTTGTATATACAGTTGGAGTTAACATGAGAAAGGTTGGTATCTGTCGGCTTTTGATTGCACCAGAGAGCAAGCTTTTCGATAGATGGGAATCACCTTAACCAGCTGCAGGATGGGCTCTGTCTAGTGACGTCCTCAGTCTTCTGTTGACTATTGTTGCAATGTTATCACCTTTAAAATCAAGTTGAATGAATGCAGACGTTTTTCATCCTGTGATTTGTTTAATGTTTGAGCCTTCACATCTTCCATACTCGTTAATAAACCTTTGAGAGTAAAAGTTGCTTTTCAGCATCTTTTCCAGAAGCAAAAATTATTCCTCTAATCTCTCTGTATAGCATGATCTCCTAGCTCTGTAGTACAGAGTCTTGACTAGTTCTCGTTTAAAGCCATTTGGACAAAAACTATTAAAGTGTAGGTATCGTTCTTTCCATGTAGGCTTTTGATAAATTGACTTCTGAAGACTACAGTCTTTTAGGCGTTGCATGGCAACGTCGAGGAAGTGGAACTTTCCATCACTTTCATGTTCCATAGTAAATTTAATATTTGTATATGCGTCGTTGAATAGTCTGAGTAGATTGGCAGGAAGCATGACTTTCATTGTTGCACACTACAGTATATATATAACTGTAGAACCTGATGATTAAGTTATCAAAAAGAGCGTTCTATGTTCAGTAACCATTCTTTTGAGAGTTGATTGAATTTAGAATTCATAAGCTGAGTAAACAGTCGACCAGTTTGCTTCGTAACGTGAAGTTCCTGATTCCGATAGCTCAAGGTTGGGGATGTGTAGTTCTGAGTAGTCGCAGACTCGTACGAAACGACCATCCAGTACACCATGGTTCACAGTGGCTCTCTGACCAATATCACTATGTGATCGAAATTGAAATAATGAGATCTGTTACTGCCGTATCGTACCAAGAAGTGATGATGTAAACCAACGGTTACTTAATCCATGAATTCAGTGTAAACGTTTAACTACTGATAAAGGTTGTGAGTAGCATAATTTAACATGAAAATTATTGCTTATTTTCATTGAAAATACCTCATTTTGGATTAACGTAATATGTGATTACTGGGTCTCAGGTGATTTGAAAGTCATTTACAAATAACATCTATTGGGGAAGATTTTCTAGATGAATGCAGGAAACATACTAGCGGACAATTATTCCTTCTTAGTTTGGGAGTCATCGTCAGCACCCACCAACGGGTTTCGAACGTAGGATCCTCAGGTTACAAGGCGAGTGCGTATACCATTGAGCCACTGGGACCGGACTCACTGGTAGAAGTTAGAATTCATGAGCCGGCCACTGAATAGGGTGTCAGTGGCTGATTGGTATACGAACTTGCCTTGTGACCGGAAAGCCAAACCAAGTTCATTTAAACAGTCTAAAGAAATTCGGGCATTGGGTATAAATAAAGGTTTTCTTGTATTTCCCAGTGAATGAATGAAAAAGAGCTAAACGATATTGTTGTCGTTTGTACTGACGTTTCACTATTTAATGCTGCTGCTAATAACTTTATCAAAGTAGTATTGTTTGAACAAGAAGAATTTACAAAATCCACTCAGCTTATATTAAATAATAACTTAATCATCATTCCTCAGCATGGAGGCATTTTTACGTTGTCAAATTGGCCAGTTGGTAAAAGATAACAAAACTATGTGTAGATTGTTGAATTTGTTAAGTGTGTAAAATGCTAAAAGCGGTATGTGTTCACATAATGAAATTGCGTATCACATTTGTGCAACCTTGTCCATGTAAAAGATAAAATCACTTGAAATGTGAGGCTACATACTTTGGACAAACGTCGCCAGAAAGAAAACAAAATCAGAAGACATGAACACCGTAGAGTCGGCTCTATTCGATAAATCCAGTTGAACTAGAAAAGCTTTAAAAATCATCAGTCATAGCTTGTCTACACGCTGCAGAATTAGATCACAAAATAATTTTGACAGTACTGAAATAAACCAGAAAAAAATCTTCAGAAATCACAAAGCAATTCATATCAAGTGGAATCCGTATTGTGTGAATTGGAATGATGGACTTAAACAGAATCTGACCTGGTTACAACACCTCCTTCCCCCATGAAATAACAAAATGAACAGGAATGTGATAAGCAATTTGATTATGTGAACACACGCTGCTTTTAGCATTTTACACACTTATCAAATCCAAGAATCTACACATGGTTTTGTTACGTTTACACCAATTGGCCAACATGACAACCCAAAAATGCCCCCATGCTGAGGAAAGATGATTAATTTTGTTATACATAAGCTGAGATTTTTGTAAATTCTGGTTAAATATTACCTTAATAAGGCTATTAACAGCATTCAACAGCGAAACATCAGTAAAAACAACGATATCGTTTTGAATGATTAAAAATGCCGATTAAAATTTTCAAAAGAATGGATACTGAAGAAAGAATACTCTTTTCGATGACTTCATCATCAGGCTCTACAGTTATATGTACATTATAGTGAATGAATGAATTAGTGCTATGAACAACAACATTAATGTTGTTTAAATAAAATCGAATCAATAATATCAATGGATTACAGTTCAGTAGCATCAACATAAAATAATCTGAATGTCAGGAAAATTAGGAAAGATAATAATACAAATTCATGAATTTATAGTCTCTACTAAAGACCCTTCAGGGTACACAAAGCACTGGTTGTTTCACGCGAATTGCAATAGCCTCTGCTGTTTGGAGCATGCGATGCTTCGATGATTTTGGCAATTTATTTAGCACCTGGTAGATTATAGAGAAGGATTCTTCAACGCTGGCTTTGCGGCCGGTTTTGTCCAGGTAGTCTAATATCGAACTGTTGATGAACTTCTTACTACACCTTTACTCAGCAACATTGGCAGATGTTCCCGAGCGAGCACGAAAAATCAAGTTCCTAGAGCGACAGTCGATATAACTCGCTCCATAAGCATAGCTGAATTGGTAGATACAATTTGAAGTGGCTAGCCTAGGTACTTCATCTTGCAGTCGAGGAATCACCATCAGTCATGTAGAGAATAAGACGTATAGTTCGCCAGCATTAAAAGTTCTTTGAACTGATTTTCTTAATTTCTTCGTAATTATTTCACTTGGTATATCGCCCTTGAATTGTAGGTGTATATAAAGACGCTTCTTGTTTACGGATAGTGAGTAGTCCTTTTCCGCTTTCTGTGTCATGTGTTTCTTGATAAATTTCTCGAGAAAGCTATTTTCAATCCAAGAATCATATACAATACTTAATTCATCTTCAATTACTTCTTGTGAGCATATAGCTCTAACTCTGCGGCTGAGGGTCTTCACTAAATTTCTTTTTTACTTGAGAGGGATGAAGCTGTGAAAATGTGTATATTGTCCTGTCCATTTACTTTTTCTATGCAAATTTCTCTTTATGCTAACATCTGGTTTTCTTGTAAGGAGGACATCCAGGAAGGAAATTCTATTCTATTGAACTATAATCAATTGATATTATTGATTTGATGTTATTTAAACATCAATGTTGATATAACACTAATTCATTCATTCACTATAATGTGTATTTATAACTGTAGAGCCTGATGGTGAAGTAATCGAAAAGAGAGTATTCTTTGTTCAATACCGTTTTGCTCTTTTCGATTCATTGGGAAGTACAAAAATCTTTTATTATACTGAAAATTATATCTATCGTTACAACGACATTCACTTATGCAGTGGATACATTTTTACAAAGAATAGGGTGACAAACATTTTAACTTTTGCTCTGATTCAAGTCAGATAATGCGAGAATATTTACCAGCTTGGTTAAGTGAGTTTGACATCAAATGCATAGGATTATCATTATCATTATTGTTTCCTTTAACTCCTAGAGGAACATAGGGCTACAACCGTGCGTCTCCACTGCATTCGGTTCTCTGCTAGAGTTTTCACCTGGCTCCAAGTCTGCCCACACGTTTTCATCTCCTCTTCACATGATCTCCTCCAGGTCACCCTTGGACGACCAACTCGTCGCTTCCCTTTCGGGTTCCACTCGAGCGATGGCTTGTCTGGTGATGTCACTAGCTGGTTTCCTCAGAGTGTGGCCAATCCATCTCCATTTCTTCCTGCATATCTGTTTCACAATCGGTTCCTGCTGGATTAGTTCGCTCCCAGAGATCCCTGTTGCCGATCTTCTCTGGCTGGCTATCTGATCTTCAGTATTCAGCGAAGACAACTGTTAATGAAGGTCTTTAGTTTGTTTGAGATGCTTTTTATGACGCGCCAAGTCTCTGATCCGTATAGTAGCACTGACTACAAACTGGAGTTGAAAATCCGGATCTTATTTTTGATGCTGAGAGTTGTTGACCTCCACACAGACTTAAGAGTGGTGAAAGCTTGTCTTGCTTTTCCGATCCTTGCTTTGATATCCTCGTCAATTCCGCCTGTAGTTGAAACGATGCTTCTCAGGTAGGTAAGGGAAGAGGGATGCTTCTTTCAGATACCTCCCATTTATTCTGGCTGATTGTTGTCTGTTGTTGTTGTTGCTGTTGGCCAGGAATCTTCATCAACCCTGTTTTCTCTATGTTCACCTGAAGTCTCTCCTATCTCCTCTGGATGCTTCCTCTGCCAACTTATTGCTTTTCGCTTGCATGTCTTCCAGTTTGTGAGAAATCAGACATGTATCATCGGCGAAGTCCAGATCCTCCAAGTTTTTTTGTGTGAGTCCATTTTATGCCTGTTTCCTCATTGCCCGCCGCTGTTTGTCGCATTATTCAATCTACTGCAATCAGGAAAATCATTGGCGATAGTAGGCAGACTTGTCTTACTTCTGTCCTCACTTCTAATGATTCCGTAAGTTTCCCGTTGTGGATTACTTAAATGCATGGGAAGTTCAACTGTATCATACTTGTTGAATATAGGACTTTGTATTAACGCTAACATATTCTTCAGGGTTATATACCAGATTCCGAAGTCGTTGTCACGAGCAGTAAACCTACGCCTTTGCATATAACTAAACCTTTGCCAGTAAGACCGACTAAATCAGAACTATGTATTAAAAAATCTCGAATAAGGCCTTTTAAGCATAATACTTATGAAATATTTGACCAAAACAAGCTAAACTACTTATACAGTATTAGTAGGTAATACATTTTAACTGAATTGCTGAAAAGGAGAAAATACTTTACAGAGCAATTTAAGGAAGAAATTACGTTTCTCGAAAAGATGTTGAAAAACGACTTTTACTCTCAAAGGTTTATTAACAAGTCCGGAATATGTGAAGGCTCAAGCATCAAACAAATCACAGGATGAAAAACGTCTGCATTCATTCAACTCGATTTTAAAGGTGATAACATTGCAACAATAGTCAACAAAAGACTGAGGACGTCACTAGACAGAGCCTATCCTGCAGCTGGTTAAGGTGATTCCCATCTTTCGAGAAACTTGCTCTCTGGTGCAATCAAAAGCCGACAGATACCAACCTTTCTCATGTTAACTCCAACTGTATGCATAAATTTACATGTATGTGCGGGAGCAGTTCCATTGGGAGAACAGAAAGAAGGGCATAAACACCTACGATTTTCTGAACATGTACCAAAAAGGCTTACGTCTAAAGGGAACAAATGCGTTAAACAGCGCCATCGCCAGGCATCTCATTGGCTTGGGTGATGAGCTTAACATCGCGGGGTCACTCAAAGTTATCGACAGACAAAAGAGTTCAATTCTCTTTAAATTTGCCGAAGCACTCTATCCATCAAGCGGCTGAAACATGATTTATGTCGAAAGTTCTCATTGTGTATGATCATTATTGTTCGAGATAAAGTGTTTTATATTAATATGTATTATTGTGTGCATATTTTGATCGATTGATTTTTGTTTAAAAATGAACTCTGTGCAAGTATGTTGAAATTTTTTTTGTAGATATATTTAATAATGTCTTTGGGCTGTAAGCAGCTGAGCTGATGAGAAGCCAACGGAATAAACAATCATGGTACCATTTTATTCTGCAAAAACTGCTGTTGTTCTTGCTGTATTCAAGTTATGCATACATAATAGTGAGTGAATGAATGAATTAGTGTTGTGAACAACAATAATGTTGCTGTTTTTAAATAACATCGAATCAATAATGATATGAGTGAATTACAATTCAACAGCATCAACATAACAGTATTATTATTATTGTTCCCTTGGGTTCCTAGTGGAACATAGGGCTTCAACTGCACATCCACACTTGATTCTGTCTTCTGCTGTTCTTTTCACTTGCGTCCATGTTATTCCATACTGTTCAATCTCCTCCTCACACGATCTCCTCCATGTCACCCTTGGACGTCCTACTCGCCGCTTCCCTTTCGGGTTCCACTCGAGCAATGGCCTGACGCGCGATGTCACTCAACGGCCTCCTCAGCGAGTGTCCAATCCAACTCCACTGTCTCCTGCATATTTGTTGGGCGATTGGTTCCTGTTTCGTTTGTTCCCATAGCTTCTTGTTTGTGATTCTTTCCGGCCATCTGATCTTCAGTATAGAGCCAGCGAAGACAGTTGTTGATAAAGGTCTGCAACAGGCTGTTCGAAATATTGTTTAAGGCCCGCCAAGTTTCTGATCCATCCGTATAGAAGAACTGACTCACTTGACGCTTGCATTGAAAATCCGAATCATTTTTTTGTTGGTGCTGAGTGACGAAGATTTCCAGATTGGTTTCAGGTTGATGAATGTGTTTCTCGCCTTTCTTTGATTCTCGATTTGACATCCTCGTCCGTCCGTTCCTCCTGTAGTTGAGGCAATGCTCCCTAGATAAGCGAATGAAGTAACCTCTTTCAAATCCCTCCCCCGGTTGATGGTAATTGGCGCTGGATGTTGCTGTTGTTGTTGTTGGTTGGTTATTTTGATAACCTCCGTCTTGTCTATATTCACCTGGAGTCCTGTCTTCACCGGCTGCTTCTTCGACCAGTTTGTCGGTTTTCGCCTGTAAGTCTTCGATTTTGTGTGACATCAAACATAAATCATCCACACGCGAAATCCAGGTCTTCTAGATTCTTCACGTCGGTCCAGGATATCCCTGTCTTCTCGTTTCCCACTGTCTGACGCATAATCCAGTCCACTGCAATTAGGAATATCATTGGTGATAATAAGCACCCTTGTCTGACTCCTGTGTTTACTCCAAACGCTTCGCTGAGTTTTCCGTTGTGGATCACTTGACATGTGCCGTTGTCGTACAGTTGTTGAATAAGGTTGATAAATATTTGGGGTACGCCGTAGTACTCGAGTAGTTTCCAAATCACTTCGCGGTCAACGCTGTCGAAGGCCTTCTCAAAGTCTATAAAGTTTAGGTAGAGATTTGATTGCCATTCCATGCTTTGTTCGATGATAATGCGTAGAGTTGCAATTTGGTCAGAACATGATTTGCCTTTCCTGAATCCAGCTTGTTCTGGTCGGAGTTCTGTATCCAGTGCGTCCTTGATTCTCTGCAGGATGATGCGACTCAGGATTTTACTTGGCGTTGACAGGAGCATGATTCCTCGCCGGTTCTTGCAGAGTCCTTGGTCGCCCTTCTTTGGTAGTTTCACCAGGTAACCTTTCCTCCAGTCAGTAGGCACCTTTCCCTCCTTCCACACCTTTTGCAATAATGGAGTCAGCAACATAATAGTACACACTGAATATCAGACAGGCAAATTAGGAAAGATAATAATACGTATTCATGAATTTAAAGTCTCTACTGAAGGCCGGCCAGGGTAGTAGTAGTGGCTGGCTGGACTGGTTTCTTATGCACACAAAGCACTGGCTGTTTAAGTCGAATCACGATAGCCCCTGTTGTTTGGGGGTATTTGGTACCTGGATGTTTCTGGCAATTTATTTGGTATCCGGTAGATGATAGACAATTCCCTAAATATCGAGTTCCCGGCAGTCATTGTCAGTGGAGAGTATCTGTCCTCATACCGAACTTAATGGACCATGCTGATCATAACTTCCCTGGAATGTTCATGGATGTACAATGCTATATTATTATTATTCCCTTGGGTTCCTAGTGGAACATAGGGCTTCGACTACACGTCTCCACTTGCTTCTGTCTTCTGCTATACTTCTCACCTGCGTCCATGTTAGTCCATAATGTTTCAACTCCTCTTCACACGATCTCCTTCATGTCACCCTTGCACTGACGTCCCACTCGCCGCTCCCCTTTCGGGTTCCACTCGAGCAATGGCCTGACGCGCGATGTCACCCAATGGCCACCTCAGAGAGTGTCCAATCCATCTCCACTGTAGACATAAGTATAAACTTTGGGCACTGTGGTAGAGTATAACTCCATAATGGTTAAGATTTTATTTTGATAAATGACACATCTCCACTGTCTCCTGCATATTTGTTGAGCGATTGGTTCTTGTTTTGTTCCTTCCCATAGTTTCTTGTTGGTTCTTGTTCTTTCCGGCCATCTGATCCCCAGTATAGAACGAAGACAGTTGTTTGTGACCCGCCAAGTTTCTGATCCATCCGTATAGAAGAACTGACTCACTTGACGCTTGCATTGAAAATCCGAATCATTTTTTTGTTGGTGCTGAGTGACGAAGATTTCCAGATTGGTTTCAGGTTGATGAATGTGTTTCTCGCCTTTCTTTGATTCTCGATTTGACATCCTCGTCCGTCCGTTCCTCCTGTAGTTGAGGCAATGCTCCCTAGATAAGCGAATGAAGTAACCTCTTTCAAATCCCTCCCCCGGTTGATGGTAATTGGCGCTGGATGTTGCTGTTGTTGTTGTTGGTTGGTTATTTTGATAACCTCCGTCTTGTCTATATTCACCTGGAGTCCTGTCTTCACCGGCTGCTTCTTCGACCAGTTTGTCGGTTTTCGCCTGTAAGTCTTCGATTTTGTGTGACATCAAACATAAATCATCCACACGCGAAATCCAGGTCTTCTAGATTCTTCACGTCGGTCCAGGATATCCCTGTCTTCTCGTTTCCCACTGTCTGACGCATAATCCAGTCCACTGCAATTAGGAATATCATTGGTGATAATAAGCACCCTTGTCTGACTCCTGTGTTTACTCCAAACGCTTCGCTGAGTTTTCCGTTGTGGATCACTTGACATGTGCCGTTGTCGTACAGTTGTTGAATAAGGTTGATAAATATTTGGGGTACGCCGTAGTACTCGAGTAGTTTCCAGTAGTTTCTAGTACTCTATCATTTGCAATGATTCCCTAATTGAAGTTAAAACTGAGATACTAAATGTCTGTTTAAGCTTTGTGTAGTTTGATATAAACTTCTGAGGTAGAATCACTTATATTCTATCAGGTAACCAGTGCCAACTCTACTTACTGTGGTTCATAAAAACAACAAGAATGCTATATATATCTTCCATTAAAATAATTATTGTTGATATATTCCTGTTCATTTCAGCAAATTTCCTCCTTTCTCTTATTCATATTTTGTAGACTCTTACGTCACTCGACTTTTCATTTTATGATTATTTTTTCTCCTTCTTCTGTACAATGTATCAAAATATAGGAAAGTTTATTTGATGCATTTTTATGAAATGTTTTTGCATATATTGTATATATATTTGTCGGTATACGTATTCAATGTCGCGTAATATTCCCTCTTTCTTTGAGTTGATACTTTGACGCCGCTTGATTCCTCTTCTCTCTTTTTATTTATTTTTTCTGACTTGGTTTTATGTAACAACCTGGGACATTGGACATATTTTAAGAAATATTTCATTTATGTGTCCAATAATTCATACGAGTTAGTAAGTAGTTTATATTACAGCCTCATTTCTGGATTTTCAACACCAGCGTTTAGTCAGTTATTCTACATATGGGTCAGAAACTTGAAGTGCGTGCCTCAGGAAGCATTTCTAACCGACAGCTACAGCTGCCTTCACCGTATTCACTCTGAAGATCAGATACCTGACCGCAAAGAATAAGTAATAAGAAACTTTGAAGACGAGCCTAAAAATAATCTATTGCTCGACAAATATTCCGAAGAAAATGGAGATGGTTAGGGGACAAGGTGAAGAAAGCACTGAGTGACGTAGCGCGCCAAGACCATTGGTGGAACTACATGATAGATAAGATTTTATATTTTGATAAATAACACAGTGTTATAGAGTAATATTAACTGTTAAATATTACTGTGTAACACTGAGTGATTTATCAGAATATATAAAATCTTATCTATAATGGAGTTTTACTCGGCCATCACAGTGGCCAAGTTTTATACTTATACCATAGGTGTAACTTGTATGGGAAACGACCGGTTGGGCGTGTATCCGGGGTCAACATGAACGGGATCTTGCTGAGAGGAGATGACAGCCTATGAGCGACCATGGAGCCATCTATGGAGGACTGTAGATTGCAGGACGAAATGGAGATGTGGTGTTGAGGCCCCATATGTGTATATAATACGTTTCCGATGCCAGTTTGCGCCGTCTCTGGCGTAGACGTGATATCCAACTATCGACCAAAGGGCGTGTGCACTGCTCATCAGTCCGCTCCGTCCTCCTTTATGGCTGTGAGACCTGGCCATTGAGAGCGGAAGACATGAAAAGATTAGCTGTCTTTGATCATAGGTATCTGCGTTCTATCCCCCGTGTGCGCTAAGTGGTATAATAAGGTGAGCAATATTGAGGTTAGGCATCAGTCGAGTGCTAGGTAAGGAGGGGAAATCAGTCGACGAGACTGTGAAATTACATCGACTGAGATGGTTAGGACATGTGTTACGCATGCGAGCCTAGTCATCGCCTTCCTCAACGGGCAATGTTAGCTGACATAGGGTCAGGCTGGAAAACAGCTAGCGGTGGTCAAACGAAAACATGACACCAGTCAATGAAATCTACAACGGTTAGTCTAGGCCACATAGGAAGGTGTAAACTTCCTGGTTGGGGTCCTCGGGACGGTAAAAACCAATGGTTGGAAACAATTGGTGACATGGCTCAAAATCGTTCTCAATGGCTGGCGCAGATGCATCCACTCCTTGTGACTCATGATTTCCAATGAAACTGTTTTGTTCTTCGTTATTACTATTCCTTTGTCTCACACCTCTGTTTGCTGTCTATATTATGCATTTCTCCTACTTTCTTCTCTTGCTTTGTGTGCTACATGGAGGGAGTGTGGCGACTTGAACTGCCGCACATATGTGCAAAGTTCTATGTCAAAAACAGACAGACAGACGTTTCCGGTGGTGATTCAACGGAAGAATGCTCAGAATTCGATTCCTGGCTGACTCATTCCCAAACTTCAGCAAGTTTACTAACGCGTAGTAAATTCGGAACGGAGGAAAGGTTAGGCATTGGTCTAGAAACCTCATTTTTTACAATTAAAATTGCTACTGAAACTAGGAAGGCTGTAGAAGTTTTGAACTCAATTGATGATTTATGTTTAATGTCATACAAACCCGAAGACTTACAGGTGAAAACCATCAAGTTGGCAGAAGAATGAGTCAGACGCGACAGGATTTCATGTGAACACAGATAAGACAGATGTGATGAAGATACTGAGTTACCAATAACAGCCAGAGCCAATCGCTATCAATTCAGGAAATCTGAAGGAACTCACCACTTTCACTGACTACAGGAGGGTGGTACAAATAAAGACACTAAAGTCAACTAGGATAGGAAAACTGAGATGGACCTTCAGGAGTATAAAACCAGCCTGGGAATCTGTTGCACTCAGCATAAAGAATACTATTCGAATTCTCAACACCAATGTCGATTCAGTTTTCCTATTCAGTTCAGAAGTTTGGAGTGTCACTGCAGACTCTTAACAACAACTGCCTTCTCTGGCTGTACAGTAAAGATTAGATGGGTGGCCAGAAAGAATTAGTAACAAAAAACTCTGGTAGGTGACGAAGCAACCAAAAAACTATTTCTGAACAAATATTCTGAAGAGAAGACTGTCGGATGATGGAACCCGAGTAAGTGGCAAGGACGAGTTTGGTATCGCTCCAACGATTACATAGAGGAGATGGTACAGCCAACTGAAGACTGCAGGCTGAAATAATGATGGGCTGTTGAAGGACTATGTTCCACTAGGAACCTTAGGAAATAATGATAATTATAAGAGTATTGAGTAACCGCATTATTCATTAGCTGATTACAAGGAATAGCTCAAAGCTGACCTATATGACACTCGATTTTTTTGTTTATTCTTTCACGTTCCCAGTGGAACATAGGGCGTCTTCAAGCTAGAGGCTTGAAGTTTCTGTAGCAGCGTTTATTTTTTTCTCGATGCTAGCCTCATGCCCAACCTTCCTCTTCACAAGCTTTTAGTTCTGGCTTAGCGAGGTAAAGGGATGCGTCGGCCGGGGATCAAATCCCGGACCATGTGCATGGTCGGCGAACGTCCTAACCGCTGTGCCACCGACGCCTTGACACTCGATTACTTAATGTATATTGATTAAGAAGTAGTTCTTCTCACATAATCTAACTGATTCTCTCTACAGTTATGTTATATACGAGTTATTTGTCAATCATAATATTCCATTTAGATGAGTAACTCAGTATACCCATTGAATTAGACCAAGCCTTTTTAGGTGAATGACGACACAGGTACCTATCTACAGAGGAATTATGAACACTAGATAACATAGTACCAAATATCGATTATTCAGTGTGTGAGAAGAAAAAGGTGAAGTTACGCTACAAATACACTTATTCTTTATCGATTCGTCTGAGCAAAGAATATTCCATTTCGATAACTTCTTCCTCATCTGGTTAGTATAGTTGTGTATACCAATATAATATATGTAAACAGTAGTCGTTATTGGCAACATTAATGTTCTTGTTTGAATAATATCGAGTTGTTCAATAGATCAATAGATCTACAGTTTAAATAGACATATGTAAATCATAATATGCATACAAATGTAATAAAAAATTGAGCATCACGTAAAATTAAGGAAGACACTATTCGTAACAATTAAAGATAGTTAAATCCTGGGCCGACATAAAGAACCTAGAAGACCTGGATTTTGCGCATAATTTATGTCTGATGTCACATAAAATCGAAGACTTACAAGCGAAAACCGACACACTGGTCGAAGAAGCAGCAAAGACAGGACTTCAGGTGAACATAGACAAGACGGAGGTTATGAAAATAACCAACCACCAACATCAACATCAACAACATTAGCAACATCCAGCGCAAATCACCATCAACGGGAGGGATTTGAAAGAGGTTACTTCATTCACTTATATAGGGAGCATTGTCTCAACTACAGGAGAAACGGACGGACGAGGATGTCAAATCGAGAATCGGGAAGGCGAGAAACACATTCATCAACCTCAAACCAATCTGGAAATCTTCGTCACTCAGCCTACATCAACAACAAAATTGGTATCTTCAATACAAACGTCAAGTCAGTCAGTTCTCCTATACGGATGAGAAACTTGGCGGATCACAAAGAATATTTCCAACAGCCTGTTGCAGACCTTTATCAACAACTGTCTTCGCTCTATACTGAAGATCAGATGGCCGGAGAGAATCACCAATAAGAAACTATGGGAACGAACAAAACAAGAACCAGTCGCTCAACAAATGTGCAGGATAAAGTGGAGATGGATTAGACACTCGCTGAGGAGGCTGTTGGGCGACATCGGGCGTCAGGCCCTCGAGTGGAAATAAAAGAGGAAGCAGTGAGTGGACGCTCAAGGGTTAAGTGGAGGAGATCGTGTGAAGAGGAGTTGAAACAGTATGGACTAACATGGATGCAGGTGAAAAGTACAGCAGAAGACAGAAGCAAGTGGAGACGTGTAGTCGAAGCCCTATGTTCCACTAAGAACCCGAGGGAATAATAATAATAAAGATAGTTAAAACAAGGATGGCCAAACTAAAGAAAGCGTCTGAATGAGTCTTTTCTGAACGTAAACATTCGAATTCGCTGGGTAGGTTCTGACAGATTCAGCTATATATGTGGAAGATGACGAAGCCAATGACACACATGAATATGAGGAATAAACTACCACCTCATTTATGTGCGTCTACCAATTCACTTGCTAAGTATGTCGGCCGCACCCAGCGTTTGTTATCCAAAAGTATCAGAGAACACTTACCCCTCCCCGCGATACAGCTCTGTTCTGAAACACCTGATCACATCTGGACATCAAGCTGACAAACAAACCAACTTCAAAGTTGTCTACAGAATACATGGGAATCTTGCTAAAAGGGTACAAATGAAACATCTTCAAACCTCAGAAGCAATGGGAGATCACAAGTTGAATCCTGAACTCTGAATACAGAAGATTGCAGTTAAAAGAGCTTATTATGCAGCAGAGGTACGATGTCTCTTCACAACCACCCCTATTCTATGTTCGAGAAATAAGGATAAACTACCTAAATTCGCCTCTTCTGTGTGTATCTACCAGTTTCTCACTACAGCTGCGGAGCTAGCCACATTGGGCGTACAATTAGGCAGGCTCATCATCGAATTTCCGAACATCATTCAACATGGTTAAGCAAGGGACAAACAAGATCTATTCGTAGTTCTATTTTAGCACACCTTGTAGATAGTGAGCATAAGGTTGACGTTAATACTGCATTTAAAATTATCAATGGCATTCCGACTAATCTTAATTTTGCTCTACGAGTTCGTCTTCTACAGACAGCTGAAGCAGTCGGAATCCACCTGAAGAAGCCAAACTTGTGTGTTCAGGAGAAATTTGTACAGCCACTTTCCTTACCGTGGCCATCTCTAGAAGAATGCATAAACAGGACTATATCAACACCCTCCCCTAAACTTTTAAAAGCTATAAAAATTATAATTGTCCAAATTATTTTATTTTTATTTATTTTGACCACTTCATCGTTAATTACATGTTATCCTTGTAAAATTAATTTATTCTATCCATTTCTACCTTTTAAATGTGTATTGATTTTCTTCGTTAATTATCAACCCATTGACATTTTGACACTGACTAATTATTGTTAACAAACATATCAGTGCCACTTGATTGGTAAACTGTTGTGTATTGTAATAAAAATACTATGGACATATATTAGAGTAGAGCCAGAGATGAGGATCTAATTGAGAAGTTTGTTCTGTCATTAGGTCTACAATGGACCTGATGTATCTTGACACCAGATACGTAAATTTTGCCTTTTTTTGTTTCTTAATTATTCTCTGAAGTTCTTACTTTCAGAGATCGACGAGTCCTCCCGATGTATGTGTGACGACACATACATTAAAATTTGTAAATACAGTGTGATGCGACATCATTTTTCGTATGTTCCTTGGGCTGAGATGGATATATAGGCTTCACATTCTCAATTATTTGGATCTTCGCCACATGGAAAGTCTTCTTAACCTCAAAATTCAATCTTTATCTAGTTACCAGGCTGCTATTATCACCCATATACGGTAGCTTGATAAAGATGACTTTCTTAGCTGCAGGTTGGACAGTGGGTGAGTCTTGATGTTCTAACCACTTCATATGTCCTTATGAACTTGTCCGGATAATTATTATCAGCCGGAATTTGTGTCAGTTTCCCTTCTTCATTATCAAGTGTGTATTCTGGGCATATTCGTTGGATCCTACTGAAGAGGCACTTCACTAAGGCTCTTTTGTGCTGAACACGACAGAAAATGTGATAATTAAGACACTGTCTTGTCCAGGTAGGTTTTCTGTAAATATATAGTTTTAGTAATTCATCGCATCGTCGACTAAGCAGTATATCTAGGAAAGATAAACAGTTATCTTTGTCTCCTACAGACGTAAGTGATATGCTCTGTTGAACTTCATTCATTCGATTTAAACTTGCGGTGGCGGAACAAGGCTTCTCACTTATGATTAAATTATCTTCTACAGGGTGGCGCATTTTCGATTGAGTATTCCGATAAACTTGCAATGTGCGACATATAGATATCTGCTAAAAAGGGGGCTCCAATGGGCTTCCCATAACAGCACTATCAACCTGACGAAAGCAGTGGCCTTCAAATGTACATCTAACAACATTACTAATAAATAGAAGCAATAAAACCCTTTAAATAAGATAAAGGGAACGGGGTGAGAAAATGATGTCTATCAGTTGTTTTCAATAAAGGTACATTAGTGAATAAAGAAAGGGTTCACATCAAAAGAATACAAACTTTTATTCATAATATTAATGCTATCAAAGCAATAAATCAGTTCAAATGTATCTTTTAATACATACTTACAGAATTGTCTTTTGACTGGGTCCAATAATTCCACTAAACATTGAGCAAGTTTATGTGTGTGTTGGTGATCTTCGGCCACCCCAATCATTACCAGTGTTGTTAACTTGACTGCCATTCAATATTAGTTGAATTCTACTCAATCTCGTCAATTATATTACATCGTTCAATTAACTCATTTCGAACAAAGCAAGATCTACAGTTTTAGCAGAGTAAAATGGTACCATCTTTTATTTCGTTGCCTTCTCGTCAGCTGCTTACAGGGCAGTTACATTGGAAGAACAGAAAGAAGAAGGGCATATCTACGATTTTCTGAAAATGCACCAAAAAGCTTACGTCTAAAGGGAACAAATGCCTTGAACAGTGCAATCGCCAGGCATCTTCTTGACACGGGTTATGAGGTGGACATCGAAAAGTTGTTCAAAATTATCAATAGGCAAAAGAGCTCAATTCTCCTTAAGTTTGCTAAAGCCATTTCCATCAAGCGCCTGAAACCTGATTTATGCGTCCAGAAAGAAGCGGCTGTCAGTCTTTCCTTGCCCTGCCTAGTAACTGGATATTTTTCATCTCTCTTTCATCCGACTGCGAAATGCTGAAAAGTTTCCATTGTGTATGATTATTATTGTTCGAAGTAGTGTTTAATATTGCATATATATATATATATGCGTATATTGATCGATTGATTTTTGTTCAAAATGAACTCTGTGCAAGTATGTTAAAACCGTTTTTGTAGATACATTTAATAATGTCTTTGACCTGTAAGCAGCTGACGAGAAGGCAACGCAATAAACAATCATGGTACCATTTCATTCTGTAAAAGCTGTTGTTCTTGCTTTGCTCAAATTCATTAAGGGAAATAAATGCATGAAATAACTCATTGTGTTTTATTTGAGTTTTTACCCGATTAACACTTTTTACGTTGCGTAATTTGTGATCTCAGACTTACACTTCTAATGACACACACACCTTTGAAAAGATTCCTTTTGTTGCTGAGAAAATTTACAATATATATATTCGATTTTACATTTTGAGAATGTTATCTCTGGAAAGAGTAACTCTTCGCTGAATGTCTTTTCTGTTTTCTAAAGACGAGATTGTAAGGCGAAATTAAGATTTGTGGGAATACGATAGATAACTTTAAAATGTTTTGTTTACATCAACTTTATGTTCAGTATCTACAAGGCTATCAAAAACAAAATTACGAATACACCTTGGTTGTCCTATTAACTTAACCTCACGGAATGAATTTAACTGGTGGATGATGACTAGCAGTGGAATCCAGGATAACGCGCATTTCGTCCTATTTGGGACTCGTCACTGGATGTACCTGCA
Source organism: Trichobilharzia szidati (assembly GCA_944472155.2). Taxonomy (NCBI): domain Eukaryota; kingdom Metazoa; phylum Platyhelminthes; class Trematoda; order Strigeidida; family Schistosomatidae; genus Trichobilharzia; species Trichobilharzia szidati. The sequence continues at coordinate 59,146,022 of OX235277.1, read as the reverse complement.
TTACTCAGTGAGTCAGTGATGATGTTCCCACTGAGCCTCGAACCCAGTGCCCATAGTTTCAAACGCCAAAGCGTTATCCACTATACCACTTGGGCCACGAGAGCCACCGACTCTTGTGTGACGGGTCATATTGATTTAATTCAATTGAATTTTAGATTTTCCCATCGATTGATTGCACCGAAGTGCTTGGTGTCCGGTTGACATGTCGGCTTCTTGTGAGGTTGCTTCGACGATGTCTGGGCATCTAATTAAATAATTAATATGACCCGTTGCACAAGAGATGCCTCTCGTGGCTCAAATGGTCTATTGGATAACGCTTTGGCGTTTGAAACTATGGACACTGGGTTCGAGCATCGGTGAAAATGTCATCAAACTGTGAAATGCAGGTACATCCAGTGACGAGTCCCAAATAGGACGAAATGCGCATCTTGGCTTGATTCCACTGCTAGTCACCATCCACCAATTGACTTCTAGTTATATGACCAGATATCGTCAAAGCATCTGCACAAACAGCCGACATGTCAACCTGAGACCTAGCAGCAGTTTGGTCCAATCAATCGACGGGAAAATCTAAAATTCAATTAAATACTCACGGAATGATGTTCAAAAATCTTTCAAGAGTTGGTTTGTAAGGATTTCGTTTGTTTCAATTTTGATCATGGACTGATGTCACTCGTTGATAACCGGAGAACGTTGGACAGCTGTCACTTCGTAGTTTATAACTCACCAGGACTCAAACCTAGGATCTTCTATTTATACTGCAAGCTCATGGACCATCGAGACGCTACCCAATGGCCAGTCCGTGGATTATAACTTCTATCATTTCTTGACTTTAGCAATGCCTACCGATCAATGTCACTGGCGCCAGTATTTTTTCTTGCCTCCTAACTGGATAGACCCCACTGGTCACAGCTTGTCATCAGAAATTCAGGCAACTTCGTCCATTAGAGTCAATCACTGGTAAACATCAGATTTAACTTTCAAAATTTAGTTCAGAAATCTGATGATGAACGTGCTTAATTGTATGCGCAATGTAATAAATGGTTCCTCAATGAGCAGTTAAACTGACAGATACACTCTGAGGAGGAGAAATCATGTAGTTTATTCGAGTGGTTGTGTAGCGACAGCATATCTCACCTGCAATCAGTGCTCATTTTACTGCATCCTTTGAGTGCTATCTTATTATTTCACCGAAGTTTTCATCAAGGAACTACAGTTTCAAGAATAAGAACGCCTATTTCGCTTAACGACTCGATATTATTGTGCATACATATTTCACTGTAGTGGCCAAATGACGAGGACGTTGTCGAATAAGATCGCACCATCTGTGATTTCGTTGGCCTGTCGTCAGCTGCATACAGCTTAAAGAAATTATTATTAAGTTTATGTACACAAGCAACTCTAAGATACTTAAAAATGTTACATGATTTCAGCTAATAACAGGAGACCCCGAACTTAATAAACAGTGCTCAGAAAATCACACTTATATTGTTTATTCTAAGGAAATTTAAGGTCAGACAAAAGTAAACGTTAGCATACAATGACGAAGGAGTTACGTAATCAAGAGAAGCGATGCATAAGATGATGAGTAACTCATAAGTTCAGTAAAAATGTAGTGAGTTCAACTCAAATCATACACATAAGAGCTAAGCAAAGTTGCACTGTGTCACAGGTGGGGGGGAGGGGTTAAAGCCGCATATTACGTAATCAGATAAAAGGGAGATAGACAGTGAAGGAATCCAGTTACCAGGGCAAGGAGAAAACACATAAATCGGGTTTCAGGCGTTTGATGAAAGCGACTGCCTCAGGACTCGTATCTCTGTGATGTCTGGTAACGGCGTTCATTCCCTTGAGATGTAAGCTTTTTTGGTACATGTTTAGAAAATTGGAGATGCCTGTGCCTTTCTTTCTGTTCTCCCGATATAAGCGCTTCCACAGATACATGTAAAAATGCGTACACAATTAAAGTTAATAAAAAGACAATTGCAGCGAAGAAAATTTTCTTTTTCGACGAAGTCATCATCTAGGCTGTACATTCGTGTATTTATATCAAATGGATAGGAAAGTTCCAGAATAATTTCTGGTTAGGGGTCAAATAAAAATTACAATTAGGAATTAAAATGACGTAACAAACAGGGGGGATGGATAAAACTCGAACAAAGTAGCATTATAATAACTAAGAAGACTGACATTATGCAATTGGGGGTTAGAAATGTAGAAATAACAAAATATACAGGATGTTTGGATAAGAAACTAGTATGATGAATAATTGTTTATGCAATCAGGGATTAAATATGTAGAAATAGTAAGATGACAAAATAAACAGGAAGAGTGGGTATGAAAATATGGTAGTGTAAACAGGGTTTAAGAAAACTTAAAATAACATGAATAAACAGGAAGTTTAGATAAGAAAGGTGATGAGATTGTCATTACTAAAAAAATTTTACCTGTTTATGATGGCCATGGTAGGGAGAGGGGTTGGACGTAATTCTTTTGGATACAAAGTGTGGGTTTGAGCTTTTGGATAGCTAGCGCCTCAGCTATGCCCAGATGTCTTGATTTCACTCCCTTTGATAGGTTTGATTGAATTTTGTATATTACTTTGAAGGATTTTTCGAAAGGCGCTGAATGTCCTGAGTTGACCAAATGTTCTGTCACTGAACTGTATACACGTTTTCGGTCTCCTTTTACTAGCCAGGCTGGGTAGTGTTCGCGAGCGCGTTTTTCAAGTCGGCGCATGGTACGGCCGATGTACTCAGCTCCACAAGAGCAAGTAAACTGGTATATGCACGTTGAGGTGGCCCAATGCGACGGCTTGTCTTTCACGTTCTGGCTGAACAGTTTCTTGCAAGAAAACGTCAGTCGTAGGCTCGCGGCGAAGTATGTTTTCTTTAGAGATTTGCAGAGACGTTTGCGAAGGATTTCTGCTTCGATATCACCTTTGAATTCTAGATTAAGCAGAAGTGTTTTCTTTGGAACAGATTGGACTTGTTCTGAAGTCTTAGTCTTAGATTTGAGATTTCTGTCTATGAACCTGGGCGGGAAACCGTTTTCCATCAAGGTTTTCCGGAGATTACGCAGTTAACATGATAGAGGTGAGTGTCAGTCGAGTTTTGATTGCTCGAAAGAGTATACTGTCACATAAAGAATATTCTTTGAACAGACTCCCCTTGTCCTCCTCACGTGTCAGGTGATCCACAGAGGAAAATTCAGAGAGGCGTTCGAAGCACATACATGAGTAGGACAAGGCTGCCTATTATCACCGATAATATTCTTAATTCTGGTGGACTGGATTATGCGTCAGACTGTGATTTGGGAGCGAGGAGACAGAGATACGCTGGACCACCGATAAGAAAACTTTAGAAGATCTGGATTTCGCGCGTGGATGATATTTGTCTAATGTCATTCAAACTCGAAGACTTGCAAGCCAAAACCAGCAAACTGTCCGTAGAGACAGCCAAAAAACAGGACTGCAGGTGAACACAGAGAAGACGGAGGTGATGAAGATAACCAATCAACCAACCAACAGCAGCAACAACAACCAGCACCAATCACCATCAGCAGGAGAGATTTAACAGAGGTTGCCTCCTTCCTCCACTTATCTGGGAAGCATCGTTTCAACTACAGGCAAACGGAACGGATGAAGATGTCAAAACCTGCCAGTCAGAATCGGAAAGGCAAGATACGCCTTCATCAACCTGAAACCACTTTGGAAGTTTTCTGCTTACACTCTGCATGAGGAAAAAGAAACTTGCACTGCGTATCACGAAAAGGATTTCCAACAGTCTGTTGCAGACTTTCATCAACAGCTGCCACCTAAGCTGGCCGGCTCCACACCGAAGATCAAATAGCCGACCAGAAGGAATAAGAAACAAGAAACTATGGGAACAAACCAACCCAGGAAGAGCTGATCACTCAACAAATATGTTGTGGGAGAAAGTGGAGATGGATTGTTCGGGTATACATCGAGGAAGCCACCAAATGACGTCGCACGCCAGGCAAATGGCCGAGTGGAATCCCGTTGGGAAACGACGAGTGAGTCATCAGTGAGAGAGTGACATGGAGGAGATCGTATGAGTTGGAGGAGACGAGATATTGTAGTCATTCGTGGACCTACCTAGCTCAAGAAGACGGCAGAAAACAGAACAAAGGAGAGATGTGTTGTTGAAGCCCTTTGTTCCACTAGGAACGCAAGGGAGTATGAATAATAACAATGTCTAAATGAGAATTTCTACTTTCCTAAAGTACATTCATACACACATTTTAATGTTTAAATGTATCACTGGAAATATTTGTACAAATTAGCTTTTTCATTTTAATGAGTCTATAAATAGGCCGTCTATGTCAAAATTTTGAAGACCACCACAAAATATACATATATATATACATATTTATAAACACGAATTACTGAAACTACCCCAGTCACCCAGCTACTCCCATACCTACCCTTCACAGAGTACATTAATAAAATACTCAAGTACTCACTCAATTATCACAGATAAAAGTTGAAGAAAAACACTCATATACATACATATAAATATTGGTAACTATGACAACTGAAAATAGACACATATATTCAAAATCATATCGTCAAATATTTCTTGTCTATTTATTATTAATATGAAATAATTAATCATGATAACTGAATTTATTTCTTCTTCTTCTTCTTGTTTTTCTTGTTCTTTCAAAGTTTCTTCATATTCGTAGTTTGTATATGTTTAAAGACTTTACTTAATGTGTGATGATGAAAATAGCAATAGCCAGCAAGCGCATGAGCTTATTTCAGCTAATAGTGATTGTGAGACTAGCAACCGGATGTTTTTCCCACAATGAGGCTCTAATCCTGATATGGCAGCTAAAATAAGAAAGATGGTGGGAACATCAACACCTACATTATTCACTGAAGAGAATGCACAAGTATACCCAGCTTACAAATCCTTCAATCAGGATGAAATATATACCCCTGAATTCAACTGCCAGTAACCATCCGTCGAGAAACATCATAATTTTGATTTGGTTATACGCATTTGTCAGCTACACAGGAGTTCCAGCATTCAATTCTCAGAGAACGTACTCTTGTTATTGTTAATGTTGTTCCCTTGGGTTCCTAGTGGAACATAGGGCTTCAACTGCAAGTCTCCACTTGCTTCTGTCTTCTGCTATACTTCTCACCTGCATCCATAATAATCCATACTGTTTCAGTTCCTCATCACACGATCTCCTCCATGTCACCCTTGGACGTCCCACTCGCCGCTTCCCTTTCGGGTTCCACTCGACGGCCTGACGCGCGATGTCACCCAACGGCCTCCTCAGCGAGTGTCCAAACAATCTCCACTGTCTCCTGCATATTTGTTGAGCGATTGGTTCTTGTTTTCTTTGTTCCCATAGCTTCTTGTTGGTGATTCTTTCCGGCCATCTGATCTTCAGTATAGAGCGAAGACAGTTGTTGATGAAGGTCTGCAACAGGCTGTTGGAAATATTCTTTGTGATCCGCCAAGTTTCTCATCCGTATAGAAGAAGTGACTTGACGTTTGTATTGAAAATCCGAATCATTTTGTTGTTGATGTTGAGTGACGAAGATTTCCAGATTGGTTTGAGGTGGATGAATGTGTTTCTCGCCTTAACGATTCTCGATTTGATATCCTCGTCCGTTCCTCCTGTAGTTGAATGAAGTAGTGAATGAAGTAACCTCTTTCATCAAATCCCTCCCGTTGATGGTGATTGGCGGTGGATGTTGCTGCTGTTGTTGCTGTTGGTTGGTTGGTTGGTTATTTTCATAACCTCCGTCTTGTCTATGTTCACCTGGAGTCCTGTCTTCTCTGGCTGCTTCTTCGACCAGTTTGTCGGTTTTCGCTTGTAAGTCTTCGATTTTGTCATCCACGCGTAAAATCCAGGTCTTCTAGATTCTTCACGTTGGTCCAGGATATCCTTGTCTTCTCGTTTCCCACTGTCTGACGCATAATCCAGTCCACCAAAATTAGGAATATCATTGGTGATAATAGACAGTGGCCTTGTCTGACTCCTGTGTTTACTCCGAACGCCTCACTGAGTTTTCCGTTGTGGATCACTTGACATGTGCCATTGTCGTACAGCTGTTGAATAAGATTGATGACACACAACACGTACACGTACTCTTAAGCCTCACCTAACTGAAAAATAGGAAAATTTGGCAGTGAAGTTGACACCTCCACTTTGCGTCCACAGAATGCTTGTTTATCGAATTAATACTGATTGCACGCAGTAGAAATAACGTTACGCCTATGCTGGATATGTGGAAAATTGTAGTAAAATATAGCAAGCAGGAGGAGTATAGAGAGCAAGTTTAAAAGTCATGTGAATACGCTGATATGATTATGAGCAATAAAATAAGCTCGGAACGTTACCGCTGTGTGTTATATATCAAATAAAATTATCAAATACGCTTGAAACTCTGTTTCAACAAAGGAAGCACAAAATGAAGAGAAAGAAGAGGAACACGACGAATTTGTGCAAATTGGGCTTCATTTTGATTGGACACCATATGTCGAGTCCTGTCTTTGGTGTAGACTGAATTCTACCAGTCATGTTTGCGATTTGGCCACCATGCCACTAGGTGGCTCGCTATCGCCGTGCACATTGATTTGATGATATTAGATGGTGGAGACAATCAGCCACAGGAAGCCTTGCCTGGCCTAGGTTTCATGCTAGTTGGCACTCGCCAGTCAGCAAGGCGTATATACGTACTAGAAGGGACTCAGATACGCCTTGCTCACTGGGGAGTGCCAACTAGTACAATACCTAGGCAAGCTAAGGCTGTAACAATAGAAGACAAGGGTCAGGCAACAGATCGTTTATTAAGGAAAATCAACACATATTTATAGATTTTAATGTACATTATTGTAGATTATTGTTTGTAGAAAATACAGTCTTTTGATTGGTTGTTTCTCACAGAAAGTTAACCTTGCAAGTCTTTGTGGCTGTGTCAGATCATCCATATGCAAACTGTACCCGCCTACGCAAAGCCTTTGCTCTCATGTTCTCATCACCAATATTGGGAACATAAACATTGACGTCAATTACTGTCTACCAACTTTGGCTAGCAGCCAGCTCTCACCACAAGGCCACCTGCCAAATGCCTCCAACTATGTAATAAATTGGGTTTTCTATGTCAGGTTGTCGTATTTCCCCATTAATTTATATGCCAAAGTTAAACCTTAAGCACATCAAAATAGGAATACACCAATCACATGAAAAGGCGTATTTTGAGTAATTTATATATATATATGCTTGACTTGATTGACCTCGCTGGTTGACAAGTTCACTGGAATTCGTAGAATTTATGGCCAAATGAGTAGGGTTCGCACTGGCTAAATGGTCTGCTTTGTAACTGGGAGGTCCTGGGATTAAACCCTGTTGGGTGCACACTGTTGAGGAATCCCCATCTAGGACGAAACAGCTATACAGCTGTACTACCTGGCTTTCTAATGGCTCTCCAGAAGATGTTAGCTCATGATGATGAAATCTCTAAAATATACTACCATTTATTTAGTGGAAAAACTGTTACAAGAATAAACTGAAAATTAAACACTGTTAATTTTTGTATGTACAAGTTGGGTTGAGGTCACCTAATAGGAACAGATTCAATAAATGCAAAGAAATTTGGATTTCTTAAATTGTTATTCATGATAAATGCAGTCAGAATATCCACTCTGTGTCCTGATTCGATTCGATAATGGGACTGGGAATGCTTGAATCTAAGGCTTTATGAAAAGAGGTCTGCAGAAATGAGTGAATGTCCATCTTTCTGTCCCACCAAAGAAAGTGCTGTGTCTGGCATGTACATGTCAGTTTTCAAACGTAGTTCATAGAGATTTGCGATGATGTTTACCTTTCTACTCCTGATTGACTAAGATGACAAATAGAGTGGGGAACAGGAGGAAGTTACAGTCAGGACAACGCTTGATGATTCTGTTCATTCGAAGCAATACGTCATCACTACTGAAGGTTGGCAGGTTTATTCTCCTCAATAGAACTCAAAGTCTTGAAGTATATGTATACAGTACAACGGGATTCCGACTAATATGAGATCCTTTTCACATTCCGCTTTATCTGACCTCTTTTACTCCTTCAGAAATGGGAAACAACTATTTATCAAGTGTTGATTTCCGGGAATTTTATTTGTTACAGGATTTCATCATGAGGTGACATTGGTAGGAAAATCAGCCAAGAGTACTGGAAAGCCAGCTGTTTCGTCCTGGTTGGGGACTCATGAGTGGTACGAATCCATCGCCAGCGTTCGATTTTAGGACCTCCGGGTTACAAGGCTAGCGACCTCATAGATCATTAAGCCACTGGGACCCAATCCAATGGCCAGTGCATGAATTTCAGCTTCTGCCAATTCATGATATAGAGCGACTGACAGTAGCCAATGTCATCAATGGCAAGTATTTGTCCTCACACCTGATGACCTACTGTACCCCACTGGTGCTCACGACTTCCCTTCAGAAGCCAGGTGAACCTGGATAGGTTCAGTCGATAGTGAGCGTCAGATTGATATACAAATGCTGGTTTGCAAGGATTTGATCGGGTACAGGATTCCAAGATTCGTCAAAAGTGAGGTACAGCAGGTTGGGCGTGAGGACAAATACTCGTCAGCGTTGACACTGGCTGATGGTCGTGGTGGTTACATGAATTAGTAAAAGTCAAAATTCATGGGCTGTCCATTGCATAGGGTCCAAGTGGATGAATGCTCCACGAGCTCGCCTTATAACCAGAAGGTCCTGGGTTCAAACCCCGGTGGGTGCCTTAAGATGAGGAGGTCCGTACTAGGATGAAAAAGCTATATGGTAGTTTTCTCAGCTGGTTTTCCAATGGTTCTCTAACCGATGCCAGCTCATAATGAAGTCCTTAAACCAATCAAATCGCTGCAAACCAACAACTGAACATTAAGAAAGCTGAAAAAGAAAACTTTCTAAAACGATTAAACTCCATTTCAAAATGTATAAAGTTTATTAATCAAGCTGATTTAGAGGAGGGAACTTTAAACTTTCATGATTGTCTTGTGAAAAGACAAACTGATGGAAAACTAAATTCCACAATATATATATAGAAAACCAACACATTCAAATAAATATTTGAATTTCTATTCTGATCATCCAATAAACATGGAAGTCTCTGTACGTTTAAATCTAATAGACAAATCTAGAGACATTATAATGATGAGATCTTCAACATAAAACAAATTTTAATGGGAAATAGTTATCCGGAAGAGTTTCCAAATAAGGTTATCAATAGAAAGACCGAGAGGGGAAAGGAAACTGAAAAATCTTGGTAATTATTATTCAATTACTCTTTCCTTTAATTCCTAGAGGAACAGAGGGCTTCAGCCGCGCATCTCCATTGCGTTCGGTTCTCTGCCAACGTTTTCACCTGGCTCCAAGTCTGCCCACACGTTTTCATCTCCTCTTCACATGACCTCCTCCAAGTCACGCTTGCACTGACGACCAACTCGCCGCTTCCATTTTGGGTTCCACTCGAGCAATGGCTTGTCTAGTGATGTCACTCACTTGATGGTTTCCTAAGAGTATGGCCAGCCAATCCATCCCCATTTCTTCCTGCCTATTTGTTTCACAATCGGTTCCTGGTTGGTTCGCTCATTGCCAGAGATCTCTGTTGCTGATCTTTTCTGGCTGGCCATCTGATCTTGAGTTGTATTGAGCGAAGACAACTGTTAATGAAGGTCTGTAGTTTGTTTGAGATGCTCTTTATGACGCGCAGTGCAAGTCTCTGATCCGTATAGTAGTACTGACTGACTTCACATTGGAGTTGAAAATCCGGATCTCATTTTTGATGCTGAGTGTTGTTGACCTCCATACAGACTTGAGAGTAGTGAAAGCTTGTCTTGCTTTCCCGATCGATTCTTGCTTTGATATCCTCGTTTCTTTCAGATTCCTCCCATTTATGCTGATTGTTGTCTGTTGTTGTTGCTGTTGGTGGTGTTGCTCAGGAATCTTATCATCTCTGTTTTCTCTATGTTCACCTGAAGTCCTATCTTCTGTGGATGATTCTTCTGCCAACTTGCTGCTTTTCGCTTGCATTTCTTCCAGTTTGTGTGAAATCAGACATGTATCATCGGCGAAGTCCAGTTCCTCCAAGTTGTGTTTGTGTGAGTCCATTTTATGCCTGTCTCCTCATTTCCCACTGTTTGTCGCATTATCCAATCTACTGCAATCAGGAAAATCATTGGCAATAGTAGGCAGCCAGCTTGTCTTACTCCTGTTCTCACTAGTGTCGAAGGATTCCGTAAGTTTCCCATTGTGGATTACTTGACATGCAGCGTTGTCGTACAGCTGTTGGATGAGAAGTATAATTGTCGGCGACACCCCTTGGTAGTAGCGAAATAGTTGCCAAATCACCTGTCGATCGACGCTGTCGAAGGCCTTTTCAAAGTCGATGAAGTTAAGATAAAGAGTTGATTGCCATTCCAGGCTTTGTTCAATGATGATTCTTAGTGTGGC
>OX235277.1:59113441-59135028 GCA_944472155.2 Trichobilharzia szidati | reverse complement strand
CTCAACTTTTATTAGGTGAATTGACGTGGAACCGTAGAATGCATTCTTTATGTGTTTCTATTTTCTTTTAAATGATATCCGGCAATATGTGTTCGAACTCCGTTTTACGCTGGTTTCTGTTTGCGTTAATTCACACATATTCTGAACTACTCATCAGACCACATCCATTATTAATTGTTTCTTTTTGATTTGCGCTTTTTATGATAATTTTAAATTGTGGCAGTTCACTGATTGATGTGATAGTTGAACACGCCTAGTTTAACAAGACTGGTGTTGTATAGTTATGCAGTTTCACAGCGGCATCCTTACATAATCATCATTTCACGCGTAGTCATTCCATGTATTCAATGAAATTACTATCCGGTTATACATTTTTCGATAATATATCTGTGAATCATACTCGTGATATTGTGGTTCACAGCCTAGATGATAATTCATCAGCATCTACCACCTTAACGGGAGCATTGTGTTCCGCTTCATTTTTCAGCTTAGTTTGTCATGGAACGAGATGGTTTTGTTTATTGTCTTCGAAAATCAATATGGTGTCAACACTTGTCATGGATCACGCATGATAATGTGGTTGCTAAACATTCTCTTCTAGACGCTTGATTATATCACTGCGTTGACCACAATTCCGTCCGTCAATATACATGTCGTTTACACACTCATTCACGTTGTTTTCTATCATTATTCAACGAAATCCTTGAGTGATGCTCTGCATTCACAGCTCTTGTTCAAGTTATTTCAGCCAGCTGGAATAGGTGTTTGAATGAGCTGGAAAAATGATCTATCCTTTGTGTTCCATTTATTCATGTAATCCATCGGTTTTTTACATTCTTATAATTTATAAAATCACCCTTTGGCTTCTTCAGCTGGTAAAACTGTTTACCTGGAATCACCTTTATTTTGACTAGCACTTGAATAATGTAGAGTCTTTGAATAATACATGATAAGAGTTGTTGAAAATAATACTGATTCACTATGTGAGTTGGTTGACTTCTGTAGACTGAATGCATCACAAGCCACTCAAGTTCAACTCAAACACTTATTTATGTGATGATGACTGATAGTGAAGGCGTTATGCACTAGTGGATTAGTATTCATGCACAATAAGTGCTATTGGCTTGACCACTATAACGAGTGAAGTCTGCTGCTGATTAACACACACGTAACACTCCACTGGTGATTCATGAGTTTGGCTTGTTTGGCGGTCTCATCAAGTCCTATGGATCATGTGCAATGACAGCATATTTATTATCTTCAATCTCATAGGGTAGGTTGTGTCTATGGTTTGAGTGAGAAATCGATTAACAGAGAGGAATTCTCAACTTAATAATACCTTCAATACACCTTCATACTATTCAAACTCTTCCTAAATTGAGGGGGATAGGGGAATGAAGTCACAACATATTGTATTTTATCGGGCAATCCGAGCCGCTATATTCGATGAGTGCGTCACAGTCATTTCTATCCGCTGTTGTTCATATCACTGCGTTGACCGTAATTCCATCGAAATTCATCTCGTTTTTACACTTCCACAAGAAAATCAATCCAGTGATTTTCTCTTACACTCTCATATTCTCGTGATCAAAGGTTCCAATGATACAGTCAGACCACACAGATCTCTAATGGAATGAAGTCATTTTTCAGTGATGCAAGGTGAAAAAACTTTTGGAGGCCATATGAGATGGTGACATGGTGACATGCCCCACTGAAGCAATAAACACAAATCATTGTGTACTGTAAAGCTTCAGTTGCACTTTATTAGTGTATCAAAGAAAGTGATGGACCCATCACTTGTCAGAACGTCGGAGTTCATTTGATCCCACTGCACCACTGCCTGCATCAACCTCAAACTGAATAGATTCAAGTAAACGCGACTTTGTGGAGAATAATTCTACCAGGAGCTATACCTCAGCACTGTGTTGGCAAAAACTTTGTATTATAATTGCATCACTGAAGATTTCGTACCCCGGACGAAGGTCACAGAACTTCCATTGTGAATGAAATAGGTTACACTCGGAGAAGAATTAGGTTGAACGAAAATATAGACGACGGTACTAGGTGAAATCCCTCATGAAGTTCATCGACATTGGACCAAATTCTGCAGTTCTGAATCCAGTGAGCATTTCTGATCACGTGTTCATAACATTTAACTTAGTGCTTGAGGAGTCACCTGGGTACGATGCTTATCAATACAGTTGGTGTCAAACCATATTGAATGTTATCAAATGAGATGTTTGTCGCACTCTCCACAGATTGGACATATGTGTCAGTTGTGTATTGGTGAAGGTAATCATTTAAACAGCTTTCTCACAAACTATTCCTCTAATGCCTGCGCTAACCAAGATAAAATCCTACTAACCTCGGAGGCAAATGCAACGAGCACTACAGACTAAATGAAGATATCGCTCAAAATAGGAATTTTCAAGAAGGAGACCATTAACGATGCACAATTTGCATTAAAGGAGTGAATGCATCACATATAATTTCGTGGTGCAGCCAGGAAACACCTGCGAGACCATAAGAATGTGCACTGAGGTATGTCTGGAAGAAGACCTACTGATCATGCAGGATGCACCATGACAGACTTAAATGGATAATATCTGACTATTATAAAACTGAATTAAGAATTCAGTTTGACCTTTGATAGATAACCAAACAATACATTAAGTAACACGGTCACCCTGTGACATAATCGAACAACGAGAACGCACAATGTGAGCAGAATAAAGCTATCGCGCATAAACTCCTCAACAACCCAAAGCAAATACCTTAAACCCCCACACAAGAAGTCCTTCGATGTGAAGATATATGCTTTGCAGGACTAAGCGAAAGCACCTTGTACCGAAAAATGTAAACACTTAACAGACTCATAAAGATTTACCAGGAAGTCGAAGGAAGACATCCTCTCTCCTTTCTGCAAGTGTCAAGACAGAGGAACGCCATGTACTACATACCTGCTGCACTACTCTCTTTAATTTAAAAATTATTGAAAAGACTGGTTGATAACCACATTTGAAAAAAACACATTGATGGATGTTAATTATTTTATAAAGGGGAAGACACATTTAGGATATGCAGATCTTGTGTGATATTTATAAACGATCTGGCAATGCCATCTCAGATGACAGCTATTGTCCACATCACATGGAATAGAATTTCTCAGAATCATAAAACAATGGCCAAATTCAGAACCTGGTATCGATATCCTCATCCTGTAATCGTGGTTCTCATAGCCTTCCGCACAATTCAGTCGGCAATAGTGACCTCGACGAGTTTCCCGTTGTAAATCACGTCACAAATAACATGATCATGAAGCTGTTGAATAGGGTTGATAAAGATTTCAGGCACTCAAAACTGTTGAAGCAGTTCCGAAACTGCTTCACGGTGAAAGCTAAGGAAGGCTTTTCAAAAGTCGATGAGATTAAGATGGAAATTTCAATGTTATTCTACGCTCAGTTTGACGACGCGTGACGGTTCGATTTGGTTTTCACGAATCCAGCTTTTTCACGAATATGTTTTGCATCCAGTAAATCTTTCAGTCTCTCTAAAATGAGACGACCTAACATTTTGCATGTTGTGGAGAATATCAATATTCCACGCCAGTTCTTTCAGAGGCCTGAGTCGCCTTTCCATCGTATTCCAACAAGATAACCCTTTTTCCAACTCAATATTAGCGTCACTACATTATCAAAATATTTATGGTGGATTTGTAACATATTTTAATTGACTGAGTAATCCAGCCACTAAACAAGGCGAGTGCTACCAGAAATGTACCGTAGGTATCCGGATTGAAATTTATGGAAGCTGGCGTCATAAAAGGCTGACGACTGACGTGCTTCGTGATTGGTCTATCTAATAAGGCTTTCAAAATAAGACGAAATTGATTCTACTGCCGTCACCTCTATGCTGCTCTTACCAATACTTACCTACATATATCTCGAGTTGTTCGTCATATGCACACGTTGACCAACATCCTTCAGTTGCCTTTCTCTTATACATTTTTAGCACTCCCTTGCACTTTATCCCTAAAAGATTTCCTTTTGTTATCTTACATCTTTACAAGCGGTTCATTCAAAAGGCTATTTCACTAGTCAGTGCCCCATTAGCTTTCCACCTGATTTGATTTGATTTTGATTTACAGCTTGATTCCACACCGTATTTTCAGTACAAGTGTGGAATTTTCAGCATGGATATCGGTAGCCCAAATTCAGGCCGACCATAGATATCGGGTGTGCGCCGGCAGGGGATCGAACCCCGGATCATGTGCATGGTCGGCGAGAGTCCTAACCACTGTGCCACCGACGCTACTATTTACAAAATTGTCAAAGAAACACTGATAAACCATCGGAAGACTAAAACTCCTGAAATTCTGAACTCTGATTCTGATGAAAGCCACGTCTGTAATTCTTTCGCCACTTAAAGTGGTCTTGCCTCCGAATAAAACATCTTCAAACTGTTGGTGCACTATTGGTGTAACAAGGAGGTACTGAAGCAAATATCAGATACTAAGCACGATCACCAATGTCCCTGATGCTTTTGGTATGTTTGATATCTCTGTCACACGAAACCACAGAAATCCGGTGTTATGACAAAAGACAGTATAAGCAAATTTACTTAATCAAAGAAGAGACAAACTTCAAACCCGCCAAGGAGTGAAGATTTTGATTACTTTCTGTTAGATGAAGAGTATTCAAGGATAGAAGTAAAGGAAAAGAATCATCGGTCAATTCGTCTTATTTTCAAACCGTATTCGTATGCAGGTTCAGAGCAACAGAACGATGAAATCTGTTTGACCATGAATATCTTCTGTCTTTTGATGCAAACGTACGCAAAACATCTTTTCTACTCAGCCGAGCTAACCGTGGAAGGACAAGCGTATAAGATGTTGGGACAGTAGACCACAAACCTTACTGAAGCAGTGAAAACAAATCACCGTATCTTGTGAAGCACGAGTTACGCTATTTTAGTACTTATGATACAGGGTAGGAATCATTCCAAACTAAACTTTTTTAAACATGATGAAGAAACATGAATGACCACCCATGTCACTGACTAACAATTTAGTATAAAAGACGTGGTTCTGCGTACTTTGGCAAGATAGGAATCGTGAGGAAGAATGCGTGTGGGTCACAGACTTCAGTAACCGTCATGGATGCAGAAAATTTCAGGAGTCTTCAATCACAGAAAATTCAATCTCAATTTGATTCCGTTGTGTAATTGGCCGCATTATGTACCTCCTCAGCAAACTTTCTTCCAGATCACAGAAACAAACATAATGTCCAGAATAGGTTAAACAGCGGGCTAGCGAAAATTGAGAATTTCTCAGAAGCAAACCGTTATTGATGTACAGTTAGTATCAAGGAACTGATGCATCACACAGAGTTTGATGACATAGCCAAGCATTTCCGTAAGATTTTGCCGAGAAACTGCTTGGAAAATATGAGAATTTGCAGTGATACTTGTCAGGAAGAAGACCTGACTATCAAGTGGGATGCAAAATAACGGGCCTAAATGAATGGGATCTCGATATCATGGAAATCGGTGAAGAAGCCTTCGGTTTCATCTATGGTAGATAACTAAACAATCCAGTGAGCAATACAACACTCCTGCAAAATGACCACACAACCAAGTGATTAAATACAAACGAAATAGTTCTTCTCCGCGTGAACCCAGTAGAGATCCCAACTGAAAAGCTGGAATTCGCCCACCAAGAGTCATTACGTGTAAAGATATCTCCTCTTGAGGACTGAGTGGAAACACTTTACAAATAATAAGGCGATTTATCCTGACATTCAACAGACTCATACAGATTCCCCAGGAAGTCGAAGGAAGACATCCTCTCTCCTTTCTGCAAGTGTCAAGGCAGAAGAACGTCATGTATTACAGACCTGTTTCACTACTCTCTTTAATTTAAAAATTAACGAAATATTCCCATATTGAATCATAAGAAAAAGGCACAAACAGCGAAGAAACTTTTCTTTTCGACGATTCATTTTCATGAGCTCTACAATCGTAATTATAATCAACAAATAAATCTTTAGACCAGTCAGACACTGGTAAACTTTGTACTTGAAAAACTTTATTGCATAATGTAAGGTCTAAGAAGGGATGACTAATCGTGAGTTAGAAAGGAGACAGAAGTTGGCATGACGTAATATGTGTGAGATGATGACTAATCAATAAGCTGGTGTAGAATGGACAGGAACTAGTGGAAGAACTATGAAGTGTTTTTGTATAAAATCTGTATGAAAAAGCAATGTTATTAATCAACAGTAATAGCGTGGTAATAAAATGTGGATGATGGGAGTAATAATGATAATAAAAGTATTAATAAGTATACTAGTGAACTTAAATAATAAAAGAAAGAAGCAAAATTGTAGTAAGAACTTTACTCTGGCCGTGGTAGGGTAAGAGAATGTATGTATCGCTTTTGGATGCAGAGTTCCGGTTTCAGATCTCAAATAGCTAATGCTTCAGCTATGTGCAGATGGCGAATCCGAAGTCCCGTTTTACGATATTGAGGGACTCTGTGTAACACTGTGAAGCATTCATGTGGGGGTACTCGATGTCCAGAGATGACAAGGTGTTCGAGGATCGAGCTGTTGGTATTCTTCTTTTCTCCTCTGGCTAACCAAGCTCAGTAGTCTTCCAGAAAACATTTGTGGACTTGACGTTGCGTACGGCCGATATACTTTGCTCCACACGAGCAGGTAAATTGATAAATACACATTGAAGTCTCCAAAAGCAGTATCTTGTCCTTAGCGTTAGACTGGATTAACTGTCTGTAGCAAAATGTGATACGTAGAGTGGCCGTTGGAAATGTCTTCTTCAGACATTTAGAAAAGCGGTTTCTGAGAACTTCCACTACAATATCACCTTTGAATTCTAGGTTAATGAAGAAAGTCTTCTTAGGAACCGTTGCGATGTTTGACATCGGAGGCTTCTCCTTCATGTTTTTGTCGATAAATGTTGGTGGATACCCATTCTCTAGTAGGGTTTCACGAAATAAAATTAATTCTTTCTCTACCATGTCTTCTGAGCAGATTTTTCTAATCTTTGAACACAATGTGCGTACCAAATTTCTCTTACGTATCAGTGGAACGAAGCTCTGGAAGTTGATAAACTGTCCAGTTCATGTTGGCTTGCGGTATATCAATCTTTGGATAGTACAGCTGTGTCTTCTGGTGAATAGTACATCAAGGAATAGAAAATCTGTTCTTCGATTCTCGTTCTAAGGTGAATCTTATTGATGGATGCACTGCATTGAACGTTTTAAGGAGGGAATCTAAATCACATGTTTCATCACAGATTATAAACGTATCATCTACTTATCTCTAGTATAAGTGCAGTTGACTTATCAAGGGATTGGGGATGTTGTTTTCGAGACTCGCCATGAAGCAGTCGGCTAGGAGTGGACCGAGGGGAGACCTCATTGCTACCCTATCTTTCTGTACATAGAACTGTTAATTGAATTTGAACTGGATATTGAACGTACATCTGAGAAGAAGTTCCTTCAGGTAGTTTATGAAGAGAGGAACTTCCAGTTTGCTGGTTTCGATGTAATTACAAATGAAGCATATTGTTTCAGTTAGGGGGAGAGAGAGGCGACATCTAGTGAGATCATTTGTCTTTCAGACACGTTGACATCCTTCACTGAGTCGATGAAGTCAAATGTATCTCTGAGGCTTTATTTCGTCATATGTCTTTTAACTGGTTCGAGGATATCAGCTAGCCACTTCGCGATTTTGTGATTTTGTGAGTTAACCATGTCTATGACAGGTCGAAGTGGGACATTCTCCTTATGCACTTTCGGCAGGCCATACAGTCTTGGAATATTTGAACTGCATGGTTTTATTTGCTGATAAACCTCCGGTATTTTCTTTATGCTCTTCAGCAATTTTGTAAGAAGCTTTTTGGTTCTTTCGGTTGTGTCTTTCTGGGTGGGTGATTCAAAACATTTGGTGTTGTCTGATAGTATATTTGTCAATTTCTCATTGTAATTAGATCTATTCATTACTACAATCACACTGCCCTTATCAGGACGGACAAGGATAATATCTTTATTTTCTTGGAGTTCTTTAAGTTCTCTCTTCTGTGTTCCTTGGTCAGCAGATAACTGCGGATTGGTCGCGTACTAATGTTCTTGTAACAGCTGTCAAGAATTGAAGCTTTGAATTGATCCAGATCTCGATAAAGAAAGGAAAACGAAATTTGCATTATAAAATGATATCATTCTATTTCACAGGTTCTCATCAGCTGCAGACTACCTGAAATTACAATGTTATATAAATGATAATAATATACTTTAATGTTCCAGTGGTAGTAGAGAAGAGATAAAATTGACGCATACCGAAAATGAAAACACTACAATTTTTAGTTTAAGTTTTCATCAGCGATTTATACGCTTTTAAAGTTGAAAAGAGGGGGGAAGGGTTAGACAGAAAACAGAAAAAATTGATTAACAGAAACAGTGTTAGCTCTTAGGTTCACATAGCAACTCCAAAAAAACAAAAGCGGTTACGGTTTATGAGATGAAGATTCGTTTAGTGAGTTGAGATCACTGAATTAGATGACTAATTATTGTAATCAAAATCAAAATTCAGTTACTGAGGGAGTGAGAGGTTAATCACACTCTCTTTCTGTATGCATAAGTCTGGTTTAAATCGTTTGATTGCGATCGCTTCGGCAAATTGTAGTAAATTTGCTGTCCTTTGTTTATTTAATATTTTGAAGGACTTAGAAATCTCTACGAGATGTCCGGTATGAACAATATGTCTGGTAATTGCACTCTGAGAATATTTGCTTCCTTTCAGGCATAGGTTTCTTGGAATATGTTCAGAAAACCGGAAAGAAGCCCTTCTTTCTGTCCTTCCAATGTACTTGCTCCCGCAAGTGCACGTAAATTCATAAACGCAGTTGGAGGTGACATCAGCAGGTTATTTATTCAGTTTTGAGTAGATTATAGAAGGAGTGGTGTTGCATAATGTTATGAGTTTTGCTGCTGGGAAGCTTCTATTTATTGAAAAAACACATTGATGGATGCTAAACATTTTACAAGGTGCAACATGCATTTAGGATATGCAGACCTTGTGTGATATTTATAAATGATCTGGCAATGCCATCTCAGATGACAGCTATTGTCCATATCACAGGGAATAGAATTTCCCAGAATCGATGACTCCATCAGCCTGCAGTCAGATTGATGTTGTTAGAAAGAATGATAAAGCATCAAGGGAATGTCTCTGAAAATCGTTTAGTAAAAGCCGGTTATCTACAAACAAAAACAGTCCGAATGGCTACTCAACTCTCCTCTAATTGTACTTGTAGTGATCATTAATAACTTATAACCATACGATCACTGTAACACAATAAAATTACCAGTCATTATTTGACTTCTCCGGTGTCATACTCACTTATTCTTTGAATAAACTTTGTCTGAAACAAATCTGTGGTACCATCATTTGACATATGAACAGTTTCTTGCATCAACCCTAAACCATAAAGTAAATCAAGATCCAGTCGATGGCTGTTTGCAAGTGGGACACAAGTGAAAACTGATTGCACTGTGGCACCACAATCCACAAACAATGAAATACAATTAAAACTGAAAAATGTAACCATTTTGAACTGCACAATTCATGATGAGAATTCACTGAGGTTGGCATTGTAAAACACACGTAGTCAGATCTGAGTATACGACGGTCTTCATGTCATTATTGGTAATAAAGAAGGTGCAAGGAAAATGATATAAGGTCGTCATCAACGCACACACACTCACAATCATGATGGACACCTAACCAATATCTTACTCACATCACACCTACTACAAAAAACGTCATTCACCATGCAAGTCAATAGTATGATATCACGTCAAGTGAAATCGACCACAAAGCAATGGTAGTGAATCGGTTGTAAGCACGCGTGACACCAACCATTCAGTGAGAGGTCACCTTGTCAAACATATGAGCTGACTCGTGACATAGATATTCCTGAACTCAACAAGTGACAAACAGAGAGGTTGATGCTTGTCGAAGTCTATAAAAGAGATTGCGAGTGGACGAGAGATCAGAATTCAGTGACGTGACGTGACGTGAAGTGAAGTGAATTGAAGTCGGAAATGGAGAAGATATTGGTGAGTTATTTCTTCGCTTGATACTCATGACAATTGACTAACTCCCCTGTATTCATCTGCCTTTCTTTTCATTTCTCACCACAGATCGCATTGTTGGTATTCGCACTCGTTTTCACTTATCCGAGTGTTGTTCAGTGTGAAGAAGGTAAGTGTTTCACTGTCAAACTTCCTTATTTATTCAAATAATGTTATGTTGATTGGTGATATATTGACGTGACTAGCATTCGGTGCGTCGGTTGAAGCAGATAGACTACACAGTTTTCAGGTCAATTGCAACTTAATCACAGGTTGTTGGGGTATCTCTAACTGTAAGTGAAATCGTCAACCGAAGTGAACTAACTGCACTCATTGAAGGATACACGAGCTAATCACACAGTCTCTCATTGACGAGAAGATTTCTTGCATATTGTGTCAGACATCTTAAGATAGGGATTTTATAGAGACAATCACTATCAGTAACCTGCTTTACTCTCCCTGTCAGTCTCTCTCATTATATAGTTCTCGTAATCAAAACACTCCCTCTGTGTGTGTAAATGGTTCAAGACTGCAAATTGAAATTTCCGCATGTCAATGTCCTACCGATCATGTCATCTTTCTCGCAGTTGTTTCACTGATGAGATTTAGGAATATTATGCAATGAGGCAGTTGAAATCTGGCTTTCAGTAGCATTAGGTATCCAACTGTCGATAGACTACTGCATGACGAGATTGGCACTTCTTTCTGATCACTTCGCGTTGTTTCGCGAGGAGAATTTTGACCCCGGTGATTTATGTTTGTTGATGAGAGAGTGAGCGATCTTGTTGCACATGAACACTTGCCTGAGTAGCAATGAGAGCTCTGACGTTTTATTTGAGTAGTTTAACTCGCTAAAACCAAAACATGTTTGTTTATTACCAGTTAGAAATAAAATGACTATTTGTTATTTCATCCCACGATATACCACAGATGAAGACGCTTCTCCGAAGAAGGCCACCACTGTTACTGCCGCTGCCACTAAACCGGCAAGTTTACCAGTGAAGAAGACATCACCTGCACGTAAATCACCGTCGAAACCACATAGTAAGTTCACTCAATTATCCTCATTGCAACAATAAAAGTTATGTTATTAACATTATCCCAATTATTAGTAATAATGCTTGTCTCACTTATGCAAAACTATAAAAAGACTAACAATGCTAGTAATACTTTAAGTCACTACTCCTGATATTTATTCATACGAAAATGCATGATGGTGTCAATCTCTGTATGCCTTCCTACTGATAACTTCGCGCGTTCATCTCATACTCCTGGTTATTCGTACGAAAGTGTAGAACAACTATAGTGAATCACTTTTTTACTCATATAACCTGCACTTTCTGTATACTTTTACATTTTACAATTGTCTTTTTCTCGTTTACGTCTGCGTCAAAATCCTTCATACTGTTATCACACTAGCAAAAACGGAATTCCGAGGGTTGCACTTCTGCTCACAGGCACATCTGCTTACTCCTCATTATTCCGCACACCGTCGATCTAACTGCATCACATTCACACCACACTTTCTGATATGCTCACATATTAGTTTCATTTACATTCTCTCCAATCGCTACCGTGTATCTATCTATTTATCTATGCACTTATCTGTCTGTAGGTCGACCAGCTGGAGGAAAACCTAGAGAAGCCTGGAAATCTCTATTAGGTGAGTCGATATTGTTAAACACTTGTTCAGTGAGTCATTGACTCACTAGGTCTCTATTTGATTCCTTTACGTTCCCAGTGGAACATAGTGCTTCAAGGTACAGCCTCGAAGTTTTGGTATCAGCGGTGTTTATTTCTACGGGATGAGGTTGCTGACCTCATACTCAAACTTCCCTCTTTACCAGTCTTGTTACTGATTTAGTGACATGAAGGAGAGCGTCTGCCGAGGATCGAACCTCGAACCACCTGCGTGGTTGGCGAGGATCTAGCCACTATGCCACCGACGCACAACTCACTAGCTCTATTTTGTCATTATTTGTAGTGTAGAGTGATATCTGAGAGGCATCAGCGGTAGCAGGAGCAGCACTACTCATTGTTCAGAGGTTTCTATATTCAGTGAATGACATTCTTTGAGACCAGACGGATTGATCAATCTCTGTGGATTGATCTGTCCTCTATGTATGTTAACTCACATTGTGTTTGGATTCAAGTGACTGGCACACTTCTATTCATTCCATATTGGAGTCAACCTATCATGAATCGATCAGTCAGCCTTCTTGAGTACACAAGCACTTATCGCAGTGAATATTCTAGACGGAGTGTCAGTTCACTACTTGTTCTTTATCAGAGATACCATCTGTTGTATTTAGAATCTCACGTATCTTTCTATATTTTCAATTATTTTCATGTTTCTACGATTTCTCATTTTCAGGTTTTTACTGAGACGTTTTGGAGCGTCAATGAAGTTGACGCATGCATACACGCTAGCATGAAATGCAGTTCACTACAACGTGTTCATTTGTGATGAATATATATGTATTGTTAACTCACTGTTGAATAAATGCTTTAAATGAAACAAGCGTGTTGTGTTATCTTTCCTCTTACTGTGTAATATACCCATCGACGCTTCGCTGTTTCATACGGATTGAAAGGATATCGAAGATTATTTTCTCCAGGCGTGTGAATGTCTCTCACTGTCTTTCTTTTACCATTCAAATGGGGTTAATGGTGAATTCGTTATTGTCCCACTGTTGTTATCATCGGTGTTTTTACGTTCAATGATGAAATGTACAGCACAGTTTGTTCTCCTTGTTATACTTACAGGACTCCTAGTGATTCTTCAATGTTTCTGAGTATTTCAATCCCTCATTGTTCAGTTATTCGAACATTTCAATTGTTTTCCATATGAATGTAGTATCAGAAGCATCGTTATCCTACTTGCTTTGAATGGTGGATATATGATAGAAGTTACTTTGATGATATAAAAAATTAGGGCGATCTATTTCAGATGACAAGTGTTGCGAATAATGATATGGGTTGAATGAACAATGCTACTGAGTGATGTGCACTGAACACAGGTTTATTGAGTGAAGTGTATTTTAGAGTAGTACGAATGTAATCGTTATCGTATGATTAGACTGGTGTTGTAGCATGCATCGATGTGTCGTGTGTGATGGAATATACAGTCACATAATGATTGACAATTCGTTGTGTTACAGTTGACGTACAGTGATATGATCCAAAATTATCACTGCAAACATGGTTAGATACTGTTTGAGTTGCTATACAGAGTGCTTCTGTGTGCAGATGGCCACGTTGTAATAACTAAGTTACAAAGACATCCCATCGATGCTTTGTTATTCTTTCTACCGTTTTCAATCGCACTGCAACCTGATGGAGTCGTCAGTGGCTTAATGATTCTGCGAAACTGTATTCCCTGTGGTGTATACGATAGCTGTCAACTGAGATGGCATGTCGAATCGTTTATAAATGTCATACAAGATGGATTGGCCGTACTCTGAGGAAACCATCAAGTGACATCGCTAGACAAGCCATCGCTCGAGTGGAACCCGAAAGGGAAGCGGCAAGTTAGTCGTCAGTGCAAGGGTGACTTG
Source organism: Trichobilharzia szidati (assembly GCA_944472155.2). Lineage (NCBI taxonomy): Eukaryota > Metazoa > Platyhelminthes > Trematoda > Strigeidida > Schistosomatidae > Trichobilharzia > Trichobilharzia szidati. Next base: position 59,121,318 of record OX235277.1, on the reverse strand, counting down.
GAGGAGGTCATGTGAAGAGGAAATGAAAACGTGTGGACAGACTTGGAGCCAGGTGAAGTCTGTAGCAGAGAATCGAACGCAATGGAGACGCACGCCTAAAGCCCTATGTTCCTCTAGGAATTAAAGGAAACAATAATAATAATGGGGAGTGAATTCACAACATATTATCTTTTATTGAGTAATCCCAGCCGCTATATTCAATGAGTGCCTCACAGTCATTTCTAGCAGCTTTCTCAAATTACTACGCTGACCATAATTCTGTCCGTCAAAATTCATCTCCACTTTACACTTATTGCTTGCTGCACACTAAACTCGTGCAACAGAATCGATCCAGTGATTTTCGCTTATATTCTCATATTCTTGTGATCCAGTGTTCTTCTACTAAGACAGTCAGATCACACAAATCTCGGATTGAATGAAGTAATTTGTCATTGGTAGCAGGTGAAAACAATGCCAAAGGCCACTTGAGATGATGAGATGGTCAACCTCATGCCTCAATGAATCGCCCTATAGCCTCAGTCACACTTTATTACTGTCGCATAGAAAGCGATAGAAACGTCAATAGTCACTAGTTCAGAGTTGATTCGATCCCACTGCACCAATGCCTGCAACAAACTCAAACTAAATAGCATCAACCAAACACAAAAATGGACGGCAAATAATTCCACCAGGAGCTACACCTCAGTGCTGTGATGGTAAAGAATATGTTTTATAGTTACATCTATCGATCCTTAGACGAGAGTTACAGGCCTTTCACTCCATTTTGAATAATACTGGCCACTCTCTGAGAAGAGAAAGGTTGAGCGAAAATACAGATGACGATACTAGGGTGTAGTTCTGTATGAAGTTCATCGACATAGGAACAAATTCTGATCAGAGACTAATACTTAGTTGAAAACTCCCTTCCTTCCTAAGTTCAGCATGAATCACTGATAACCTGTTCATAACATTTCGCAGCGCTGCATGAGTCACCAATTTACGATGAATGTCATCGCAATAGGCGTCTTTCCAGATGGACTATTGTCAAACGAGATGTTTGACATACTATCCATTCTCCACAGATTAGACATCTCTGTGTCAGTTGACGAATACATGCCATTGGTGAAGGTATTCACTTAAATAGATTTCTTAAAAAACTATCGCTCTAATGGCTACGCTAACCAGGATGAAAGATAGGAGGCCTAAATGAATGATATCTTGCTATCATGAAAACCACTGAAGCTATCAGTTTCATCTTTGATAGACAACTAAACAATACGGTGAGTAAGCAATACAGCTCTCGTGAAAAATGACCACACAACCAGGTGACCAAATACAAACGAAATAGTTCTTTTCCACGTGAACCCACTAGAGGTTCTGACTGAAAAGCTGAAACGCACAAAACAAGAGTCCTTAGTTATGAAGATATTTCCTTTTGAGGACTGAGCGGAAGCTGCTTGCGCCCAATAATGTGATTTATCCTGACATTCAGCTGACTCATACAGATTCTCCGGAAAGTCCAAAGTAGCCATCTTCCCTCCTTTCTGCAAGTGTCAAGTCCAAGAAACGCCATGTATTACACGCTTGTAGCACAGCTCTCCTTAATTTAAATATTACCTAAAAGACTGATTGATAACCACATTTGGAAGAAACACATTGATAGATGCTTGACATTTCATAAGATGCAACGTGGATTTTCGATAGGCAGATGTTGTGTGATATTTATAAACGATCTGGAATGCCATCTCAGTTGACAGCTATTGTCTATAACACAGGGAATAGAATTTATCAGAATCATAAAACAATGGACGGCACTATCAGACCTCAGTGCGATTGTAGACGTTAGGAAAAGCATCGAAAGAATTCCTCTGAAACTCAGTTAGTACATGGTGGCCATATACACAAAAAAAGTCCGAATAGCTACTCAAATCGTATCTCACTATACTTGTAGTAGTAACTTAGGATCTTATTACAATACGTTCACTGTGACACAATAAATTGCCAATCATTATGTGACTCTATATAGCCTCCAAAGCCTCAGGATGGTCGCGGGTGGGTGCCTTGCGCTGCGGGTTGGCCACCCCTCCGCACACCTCTTGAAATGCTCCCATATGACCGGGCGTCTTACATAGCCTCTCATGAGGAAGTCCTACTCACTGCCTTCACGTGGCGGAGGTGTTTTTCACCAAAGTGAGAGGGCGAAAGCGGATGCCCGGCGCTCTTCACCGGGTTGACTGTCCATTGGATGACAGTCTAGGGGAGATGGCTAAACCCTGATTCCAAACCTTCAACGACTGGCGTATGGAGCTCCCTGGAGCTCACCGTCAGACGTATGGACAAAGGGCTTGTTGGATGTCCTGGATGTCTGGCCCCATTCAAAAAGGCGTATGAACCGAACTCCGGTCACCGGCTGCCAATGGATAGTGGACTCCCTACTCCACTCCTACTGCCTTGTAGGTCACACTTGGTTGTGTAAAGGCTAGAGCTGCACTCTCAAACAAAAGGCCGAGCGATTCTGGGGACATCACTCGTACCAAATTCCCATGAAACTTCATGAACTCTCTTACCTTGTCGCAAAACCTTGCAACAGATCGCCGCGCCTGGGCAGTGATGATTCGAGATGTTCATGAAGCCGGCTCATCCTTCCGTAGGAGATAGCCGAAGTAAAGTAAAGTAAGTAAGTCTATATTCCGTTGTCTGAACTTCGTCTCTGCTGACATACTCACTTATTCTTTGAATAAACTTTAGCTCAAACAAATCTGTGGTACCATCATTTGACATATGAACAGTTTCTTGCATCAACCCTAAACCATAAAGTAAATCAAGATCCAGTCGATGGCTGTTTGCAAGTGGGACACAAGTGAAAACTGATTGCACTGTGGCACCACAATCCACAAACAATGAAATACAATTAAAACTGAAAAATGTAACCATTTTGAACTGCACAATTCATGATGAGAATTCACTGAGGTTGGCATTGTAAAACACACGTAGTCAGATCTGAGTATACGACGGTCTTCATGTCATTATTGGTAATAAAGAAGGTGCAAGGAAAATGATATAAGGTCGTCATCAACGCACACACACTCACAATCATGATGGACACCTAACCAATATCTTACTCACATCACACCTACTACAAAAAACGTCATTCACCATGCAAGTCAATAGTATGATATCACGTCAAGTGAAATCGACCACAAAGCAATGGTAGTGAATCGGTTGTAAGCACGCGTGACACCAACCATTCAGTGAGAGGTCACCTTGTCAAACATATGAGCTGACTCGTGACATAGATATTCCTGAACTCAACAAGTGACAAACAGAGAGGTTGATGCTTGTCGAAGTCTATAAAAGAGATTGCGAGTGGACGAGAGATCAGAATTCAGTGACGTGACGTGACGTGAAGTGAAGTGAATTGAAGTCGGAAATGGAGAAGATATTGGTGAGTTATTTCTTCGCTTGATACTCATGACAATTGACTAACTCCCCTGTATTCATCTGCCTTTCTTTTCATTTCTCACCACAGATCGCATTGTTGGTATTCGCACTCGTTTTCACTTATCCGAGTGTTGTTCAGTGTGAAGAAGGTAAGTGTTTCACTGTCAAACTTCCTTATTTATTCAAATAATGTTATGTTGATTGGTGATATATTGACGTGACTAGCATTCGGTGCGTCGGTTGAAGCAGATAGACTACACAGTTTTCAGGTCAATTGCAACTTAATCACAGGTTGTTGGGGTATCTCTAACTGTAAGTGAAATCGTCAACCGAAGTGAACTAACTGCACTCATTGAAGGATACACGAGCTAATCACACAGTCTCTCATTGACGAGAAGATTTCTTGCATATTGTGTCAGACATCTTAAGATAGGGATTTTATAGAGACAATCACTATCAGTAACCTGCTTTACTCTCCCTGTCAGTCTCTCTCATTATATAGTTCTCGTAATCAAAACACTCCCTCTGTGTGTGTAAATGGTTCGAGACTGCAAATTGAAATTTCCGCATGTCGATGTCCTGCCAATCATGTCATCTTTCTCGCAGTTGATCCACTGATGAGATTTAGGAATATTATGCAATGAGGCAGTTGAAATCTCGCTTTCAGTAGCATTAGGTATCCAACTGTCGATAGACTACTGCATGACGAGATTGGCACTTCTTTCTGATCACTTCGCGTTGTTTCGCGAGGAGAATTTTGAGCCCGGTGATTTATGTTTGTTGATGAGAGAATGAGCGATCTTGTTGCAAATGAACACTTGCCTGAGTAGCAATGAGAGCTCTGACGTTTTATTTGAGTAGTGTAACTCGCTAAAACCAAAACATGTTTGTTTATTACCAGCTAGAAATAAAATGACTATTTGTAATTTCATCCCACGATATATCACAGATGAAGACGCTTCTCCGAAGAAGGCCACCACTGTTACTGCCGCTGCCACTAAACCAGCAAGTTCACCAGTGAAGAAGGCATCGCCTGCCCATAAATCACCGTCGAAGCCAAATCGTAAGTCCAATCAATTATCCTCATTGCAACAATAAAAATTATGTTAATAACACTATCCGAATTAATAGTAATAATGCTTGTCTCACTTATGCAAAACTATAAAAAGACTAACAATACTAGTAATACTTTAAGTCATTACTCCTGATATTTATTCATACGAAAATGCCTGACAGTGTCAATCTCTCTATGCCTTCCTACTGATAACTTCGCGCGTTCATCTCATACTCCTGGTTATTCGTACGAAAGTGTAGAACAACTATAGTGAATCATTTTTTTACTCATATAACCTGCACTTTCTGTATACTTTTACATTTTACAATTGTCTTTTTCTCGTTTACGTCTGCGTCAAAATCCTTCATACTGTAATCACACTAGCAAAAACAGAATTCCGAGGTTTGCACTTTTGCACTTCTGCTCACAGTCACATCTGCTTACTCATCATTATTCCGCACACCGTTGATCTAATTGCATCACATTCCCACCACACCTTCTGATATGCACACATATTAGTTTCATTTACATTCTCTCCACTCACTACCGTCCATCTATCTATTTATCTATCCATTTGTTTGTCTGTAGGTCGACCAGCTGGAGGAAAACCCAGAGAAGCCTGGAAATCTCTATTAGGTGAGTCGATATTGTTAAACACTTGTTCAGTGAGTCATTGACTCACTAGGTCTCTATTTGATTCCTTTACGTTCCCAGTGGAACATAGTGCTTCAAGGTACAGCCTCGAAGTTTTGGTATCAGCGGTGTTTATTTCTACGGGATGAGGTTGCTGACCTCATGTCCAACCTTCCCTCTTTACCAGTCTTGTTACTGGTTTAGTGACGTGAACGAGTGCGTCTGCCGGGGATCGAACCTCGAATCACCTGCGTGGTTGGCGAGGATCTAGCCACTATGCCACCGACGCACAACTCACTAGCTCTATTTTGTCATTATTTGTAGTGTAGAGTGATATCTCAGAGGCATCAGCTGCACCAGCAGCAACATCAGCACCAGTAGTCATTGTTCAGCTGTTTCTATATTCAGTGAATAACATTCCCTGTTAGCAGACGAATTCATCAATCTCTGTGGATTGATCTGTCCTCTATGTATGTTAATTGACATTGGATTTGGATTCAAGTGACTGGTACACTTCAATGCATGCCATACTGGAGTCAACCTATCATGAATCGATAAGTCAGCCTTCTTGAGTATAAAAGTACTTATCGTAGTCAATATTCTAGAAGGATTGTCAGTTCACTATCTGTTCTTCATTCGAGATACCATCTGTTGTATTTAGAATCTCACGTATCTTTGTATATTTTTTTTTAATGATTTTCATGTTTCTATGATTTCTCATTTTCAGGTTTTTACTGAGACGTTTTGGAGCGTCAATGAATTTGACGCATGCATACATGCAAGCATGAAATGCAGTTCATTACAACGTGTTCATCTGTGTTGAATATATTCATTGTTAACTGCCTACCGAATAAATCTTCCATTTGAAAAATAACTTATTGTGTTATCTTCCCTCTTACTGTGTAATATCTCCATCGACGCTTCGCGGTTTCATGCGGATAGATAGGGTATTGAAGATTATTTTCTCAGCGCATTTGAATGTCTCTCACTGTCTTTCTATCTCTATTCAAATCAGGTTAAAGATGAATTCTGATAGACTGATAGAATTCAGTCTGCACCAAAGGGAGGACTAGACGCATCACACTAGTTACTAGTGTCAAATCAAAATATCGACTACAGTCCTACAGGAGGTCAGTCGCGAGCCCGAATAGCTCAGTGGTAACGTCTCTGACTGCAGCAATTGGTGACGCGGGATCGAATCTCAGGAGGGACATGAGTTCCTTCAAGGTTGCAGATAAGACTTGCTGAAGAGTGCCAACTAGCACGAAACCTAGGTCCAAGGCTTCCTGCCGATTGCCTCCTTGTAATAACTGAGTTACAGAGACATTCAGTCGATTCTTTGTCATTCTTTCTACCGTTTTCAATCACACTGCAACCTGACGGAGTCGTCGACGGCTTCATGATTCTGCGGAACACTATTCCCTGTGGTGTATACGATAGCTGTCAACTGAGATGGCATGTCGAATCATTTATAAATGTCACACAAGATGGATTAGCCGTATTCTGAGGAAACCATCAAGTGACATCACTAGACAAGCCATTGCTCGAGTGGAACCCGAAAGGGAAGTGGCGAGTTGGTCGTCAGTGCAAAGGTGACTTGGAGGAGGTCATGTGAAGAAGAGATGAAGGCATGTGGGCAAACTTGGAGCCAGGTGAAGACTCTAGCAGAGAACCGAACGCAATGGGGACGCGTGGATGAAGCCCTATGTTCCTCTAGGAACTGAAGGAAACAATAATAAATAATAAGGGAATGAAGTCACAACATTATATTTTATTGGGTAATCCCAGTCGCTATATTTGATGAGTGCGTCACAGTCATTTCTAGCAGCTTTCTCAAATTACTACGCTGACCATAATTCTGTCCGTCAAAATTCATCTCCACTTTACACTTATTGCTTGCTGCACACTAAACTCGTGCAACAGAATCGATCCAGTGATTTTCGCTTATATTCTCATATTCTTGTGATCCAGTGTTCTTCTACTAAGACAGTCAGATCACACAAATCTCGGATTGAATGAAGTAATTTGTCATTGATAGCAGGTGAAAACAATGCCAAAGGCCATTTGAGATGATGAGATGGTCAACCTCATGCCTCAATGAATCGCCCTAAAGCCTCAGTCGCACTTTATGACTGTTGCATAGAAAGCGATAGAAACGTCACTAGTCAAAATTTCAGAGTTGATTCGATTCCGCTGCATCACAGCCTGTATCAAACTCAAACTAAATAGCATCGAATCCCAGTGGGTGCGTACTGCCGATGATTCCCAAACTAGGATGAAACAGCAGCTGTCCAGTACTCCCTGGTTTTCAATGGTTCTCTAACTGATATCAGTCCGTGATCAACTCATAAATAGCATCAGCCAAACACAACAATGGAGGGCGAATAATTCCACCAGGAGCTACAACACAGTGTTCTAATGGTAAAGAATCTGTTTTACAGTTACATCTCTCGATCCTTAGACGAGAGTCACAAACTTTTCACTCCATTATGAAAAATACTGGCATGAAGTTCATCGACATAGGAACAAGTTCTGATCAGAGACTGATACTTAGTAGAAAACTTCCTTCCTTCCTAAGTTCAGCATGAATCACTGATTACGTGTTCATAACATTCCGCAGTGCTGAATGAGTCACCAGTGTGCGATGAATATCATCGCAATAGGCATCATTCCAGATGGACAATTGTGAAACGAGATGTTTGACATACTATCCATTCCCCACAGATTAGACATCTCTGTCTCAGTTGACCAATACATGCCATTAATGAAG
>OX235277.1:59067876-59112941 GCA_944472155.2 Trichobilharzia szidati | reverse complement strand
TCACTTATCCAGCCAGGAAGCATCGTTTCAACTACAGGCAGTCGGAACGGATGAAGATTTCAAAGCCAGCCAATCAGAATCGGAAAGGCAAAGTACACCTTCATCAACCTGAAACTGGTTTGGAAATCTTCTGCTTCGTTCCCTCAGCCAACATAAAGAAAAAGATTCGGATTCTGTTCAACAGAAATGTGAAGTCAACCAGTCCTTCTATACAGGTCAGAAACTTGCACTGTATGTCACGAGAAGGATTTTCAACAGGCCATTGAAGACTTTCATCAAGAGCTGTCGACTTCGCTTCCCCCATAATGAAGATCAAATGGCCAGAGAGAAAGAATAAGCAACAAGAAACTACAGGGACGAACCAACAGGCAAGTGCCGATCGCTCAACAAATGTGTCCAAGAAAATGGAGATGGATTGATTGGGCATACATTGAGGAGGCCGTCGAATGACCTAGGGCTCAGTGCAAGCCATCGGTCTAGTGCAATTCAAATAAGAATCGACCAGTGTGTTGTCAGTGTGAGGGTGACATGGAGGAGGTCATATCGGGAGGAGGAGGCGATGAGAGATTATGGCAATCGTGGAGCCAGCCAGCTGAAAAGGACACCAACTTACACAATCACGCAGGTACTTAGATAATATAAGTAGTATATAAACTACTCGAAATTCAATGAAAATATTTGCTGGAATCTCGCCTGTGAATGAATGATTCGAATTAATATTTTCATTTGCATCAACAAAACTCTGTAGCATATGATCTCGTGATTTTACTTGCTGCATATGTCATCAACTGAGAGTATTCGCATTATGCATACTGGTTTAAAGAATAGTTTAAGCAACCAAAAAGTAGTTTAATATATATTTATTCCTCTAAGCGGCGACTACCATGGCAACTGCTTTCAGCTACAGGCGAAATCTCTTCACAAGATTATCGGAAATATCGGATGATACATTGTAGGTTGTTGGTGTTTAACGCCATGTATGTGCCTTAGTTGATGGTATAAAAACACGTATCGCACTGTACATCTAGACATTAATCAAAACATCGTATTCCAATCCCCGAATGAACTAGAAAAACAGAGAAATCATTTGGACCCGATGACCTTCACCCAAGGCTTCGCTTGGAACTGGAAGCTCACATAGCCGACTCATTGACTACCACGCCTTTAGACTGTGGCAAGCCCTATCCACAATGGAGGATATGGATACTGTCCTTCAAATTACAGCCCTATTAGTCTTAACCACGCCTTGATTGAAGTGATGGAAAACAATAAAATGCTTTTGAGAACACAGTGTGACTTCCTGAGAAGCGTCTCATGCCTGACAAACCTTCTTACAGCAAGGGAAAGCTGAGTCAATTTTAGGGACAACAAGTGCCTCATGCAAGATGGCTTATTGGATTGAAAAGTTTTGGAATCGAGGGAAGCTTACTCAGGTGAATAAAGGAATTGCTTGCAGGTAGGAGACAGACAGTCAGGATTAACTTAAAAATCTCTTTCTGGAGAAAGCTACTTAGAGGAATGCCACAAAACAATGTACTCGGCCTCCTCTTATATATTCTCTGTATCAATGAATTATCTGTGCTCACTGAATCTCCTACGATTCTTTACTCCGAAAACTTAAAATGTGGAGAAAGCTTAAGGATGACATTTTTACATGCTTATATTGTACGGAGATTCCAACAAACTGTTAGATTGGTCCGAAGAATAGATCCTTGAAATCAAAGCAGCGAAATGTGCAACCATGCTTAATGGACGTGCAGGAATCAGGTCATACGAACTAGAAGGAATAACACTCCAGTCAGCACAGGTGCACACGGATCTCAGTGTCATAGTGTAACAACAGAAGACAAGGGCCAGGCAACAGATCATCTATTAAGGAAATCAACGCATATTTATATATTTTCATGTACATTACTATGGATATTTAAGCAAACAAACACAGTCTTCCGATTGGTTGTTTCTCACGTAAAGTTAATCTTTCATCTATTTGTGACTGTTTCTTGAATGTCAAATCCTCTATATGTTAACTGCATCCGCCTACGCAAAGTCTGCTGTGGTCGGTTTTGAATCAATCTTTGTTCACATTTTCTCACGACAAATCTTGGGAACGTAAATATTGACGTAAATTACTGTCTACCAATTTGGCTAGTAGACAGCTCTCACCACAATAGTAAGTCATCATTTGAAAAAAATACGGCACAATGTCAGCTCCAGTTTTCAAATCCTTAAGAAAAAAATATACAAGGCCCTTACTGGGATATATCTCTGATGAGATCAAAACTAGAAAACTACATCCAGACAGTTAGTCTTTATCTTAAGTGGGACTGATACATTCTACAGAGGGTTCGAAAGTAGGCCAATTTATCATACGAGGAGAGACTTAACAGGTGAATCTCTTCTCTTTATCATACCATAGACAGAGAAGAGATCTCGCCAAAATGTCCAAAATTCTAAGAACTGACTATGGATCTGAAATATCTCCGCTTTTCCATTCCACCAGCTGCGAACACCTACGAGGATATAGCGAAGAGTTAAAAAGCCAAGAAGGAACTACATCATTATGCAGCAGTGGTCCTCCCACTGGGTCATAAACTCTTGGAATCGACTCCCAGAATAAGGAATGCCTACATCATCAACACAGTAGGTCAAAAAGCGACTAGATACGCACATAAACTTACCAGAAAAGGATCTATACAGCCCTGAAGTTTTCTATCCTCAATCAAAATATCTGAATTGGAATAATATCCTGTACTCTACTGAGAATAATCCATAATTGGACAGTAACCTTCAGATACTGTTTTCTAGCCTCCTAATGAAATGGTCCATTTATGTTAAGATGCACACAAACCCATGAGAATAGGTTAATAGCTCCATGTTAACCATATAAAAATGTCTGTATTTACAAGCAATTACTCTTAATACACTGTAGGGGAAACAGTGTTTTTGTATCTCAACCCTATGTTATATTGCATTGAGCAGTTACTAAATACTTGTCAAGCATTTCGATTCATATCTGAGTTAACAGCCATTATCTGCTGTCGGTGCGTACTGATGAAGAGTCCCAAACTAGGACGAAACAGCTGTCCAGTACTCACAGCCTTTGTGCGTGGGTGGCACAGCGGTTAGGACGCTCGCCGACCATGCACATGGTCCGGGGTTCGATCCCCGGCCACAGACGCACTCCTTTACCTCGCTAAGCCAGAAATAATGCTGGTGAAGAGGAAAGGTTTGGCATGAGGCTAGCAACCCCATCCTGTAAATATAAACACTGCTACAGAAATTTCAAGCCACTAGCTTGAAACCCTCTGTTCCACTGGGAACGTGAAGGAAAAAAAAAATCTGCTGTTAGCTTGTCTGTGGCTAAGGAACCAGGATACAATTTTGAATGCATTATTATATTATTAGTTATTTTCTTGCGTTCCGAGTGGAACATATGGCTTCAACAACACATATCCACTTTGTTCTGTTTTCCGCTGTCTTCTTCAGCTAAGTCCACGATTGACCAAACTCTCTCATCTATTCGTCACACGACCTCCTCCATGTCACCCTCATACCCACCACCCACTCGTCACTTCCCATTTAAATTCCACTCGAGCGACGACCAGAATTGCGTGCGATGTCATTCATCGGCCACTGCAGAGTTTCTTGTTGCTTATTCTTTCTCTCTGGCCATTTGATCTTCAGTATGGAGTCAGCGAAGGGGCAGCTGTTGATAAAAGTCCGCAATATATTGGAAATCCTTTTCGTAACACGCGGTACAAGTTTCTGACCCGTATGTAGGGACGAACTTGACATTGGTGTTGAAAATCTAAATATTGTTCTTCATGCTGTTTGGCTGAGTGCAGAAGATTTCCAAACCGGTTTCAGGTTGATGAAGGCGTATCTTGCCTTTCCGATCCTCTCTGGCTGGCTTTGACATCTTCATCCGTTCCGCCGGCCTGCAGTTGAAGCGATGCTGGCTTTCTAGATGAGTGAGTGACCTCTGTGAAATCTCTCCCGTTTTTGGTGATTGATGTTGGTTGGTAGGTTGGTTATCTTCATCACCTCGGTCTCCTCTTTGTTCACCACTTGTAGTCCTGTCTTCGCTGCCTGTCTGTTCTCCCAGTTTGTTGGTTTTCGCTTGTAATTCTTCGAGTTTGTGTAACACACATGCATCATCTGCGAAATCCAGATCTTCTGAAGTGTTCTTATCGGTGGTATAGCGTATTCCTGTCTTCCCACTCCTTGTGCACAGTCTGGCGCATAATCCAATGCACAACAATTAAGAATATCACTGGTGTTAATAGGCAACCAGCCTTATCTTTCTCCTGACTTCACTTCAGAGGCAGGCTTCGCTGAGCTTTCCGTTGTGGGTCACCTGTCACGTGGCACTGTTAAATAGCCAGCTGTTGAATCAGGTGAACATAGACATGAGGTACGCCATAGTGTTGAAGGGGTTTCCAAATTACTTCTCAGTCTTCGCTGTCGAAGGCCATTTCCAAGTCGATGAAGTTGATGCAGAGGTTTGACTGCCATTCTATGCTTTGTCCTGTGATGAAGATACCTAGAGTTACAATTCGATCAGCACATGATTAACCTTTCGTGAATCCAGCTTGTTCCGGCTGGCGGACGTAAGCATCCCACCCATCCTTTATTCGTTTTTCTTCCGCCTCAAGTCAAAATTCCACACTGTACCACTAGTACTGTTTCCGGAATAAAGCAAATTATTATTATTATTATTAAAAATGGTCTTTGTTTACATTTAGGTACATTAAACACCATGAGTGAATCCCTTTAATTCTAAATGAAGTTCCTGAACTTCAACGATTTCTGAAGACATGAATAAAGCAAGAACAACAGTTAACGTAGAATATAATGATAACATCAATTATTTCGTCAGTTTCTCATCAGCTGCACACAGTCTGAAAAAATTATGGAGTATATGTAAAGAACGATCTTAATAAACTTGCAAATGTTATATATTTTCAGATGATGACAGGAGAATGCAAACTTAATCAACACTGATCAGAAGATTACATTTATATAGTCTTTACCCAGTGATGAAGATAACCAACCAACCAGAACTAGTCAGCATCAACGGTAGAAATTTGAAAGAGGTTACTTCTTCCACTTATCTAGGCACCATCGTTTCAACTACAAGCAGTCAGCACGGATGAGGATGTCAACACCAGTCAAAATGGGAAGGGCAAGGTAGACCTTCATCAAACTGAAATCAATTTGAAAATCTTCTGCACTCCACCACAACAGCATAAAGAACAAGATTCGGATTTACAACACCAAAGTTAAGTCAGTCAGTCAGTTCTTCTATGTGGGTCAGAAACTTCTACTGATCGTCAAAAAAAGCATTTCCAACAACCAGTGCTTCACATTTCAGTCACCAGCTGCCTTCAATGTTTCCGTACCGAAGATCAAATGACCGGCTAGAAGGAATTAATAACAAGGAACTATTGGAAAGTACTAGGAAAGAACATATTGCTTGAGTGGAACCCAAATGAGGCGCTAGTCCGAGGCTGATATGCAGGAGACCGTGCGAGTTGGAGAAGATGGGAAACTATGGGCAATCGTGAGGTCAGTTGAAGAGGACCACAAAGAAAAGGACAAAGTGGAAATGTTCTGCTGACTCCTTATGTTCCACCTGAAACCCAAGGGGACAATAATACTAAACTGATACCTTCTCTTTCTAGAGTTTTGGACTCTTCCCCAGTACTCATCCATTATCCGACTGAAGATGGAACACAGCAAATTCAGCCTACTATGGTAGAGTCAGTGGATCATTCAACCATTGGAGGGGTGTAGGATATCGAATGAACCATAGCATAGTTTTATTGCATAAAAAAATCAATACAGTTTTGAGTTGACCTGTTTAATGTATGCAAATGTTTGCTATTTCACGTTTTCAAACGAGGAAAATATTAGTTAATTAAGAGAAAAAGCGGCAGAGAACACCCCAAGTGTCACCAAAACTGTTTGTACAAAACAAGACTGACACAGTATTTAATGCCAATTGTATATTTAATAAAATAATTGTATAAATAATGAGTATTTTGCTGTCAACTTTCTTATGTGTGACCTTGTTAATTAGTAAAAATTCATTTATTTATTCATTGTAAATTAGATGACCTTTTTGACAATAAACACAGTAAAAATTCTGTTTAAGATAAAAATGGCATTTTTATGTAGCAAATTCCATACACTGTTAACCTGACTGACTGACTGGTTTCAACATAAAACTTTGCATAGATGTGCACCAGTTCGAGTCGTCACACTCCCTCCATGTAGCACACAAAGCAAGGGAAGAAATTAAAAAGAAATGCAAAAAATAGTGACAGTAAACAGAGATATGAGACAAAAAGAATAGTAATATCAAAGAACAATATAGTTTTATTGGGTATTATAAATCACAAGGAGTGGATACATCTGTGCCATCATTGAGAACGATTTTGAGCCATATCACTGATTGTTTCCAGCCATTGATTTTTACCATTTTGAGGACCACAACCAGGAAGTCTACACCTTCCTACGTGGCTGGCTTAAACTAACTATTATGCATATCATTGACTGATGAAGCCATGTTTTCGTTTGACCACCATGTGGTAGCTCTTTTCAAACCTGACCGACCCTATGTCAGCTAACATTGCCCGTTGTTGAGGAAGGCGATGGATGGCTAGGCATGCGTAACACATGTCCTAACGATCTCTCTTACTTAATTGGCGTAACTTCACAACCTCGTTGATTGATTTCCTCTCCCATCTATCTAGCACTCAACCGATGCCTAACCTGAATATTGCTCACCTTATTTTAGCACCTAACACAGGAGACGAAACACAGACACCTTGTCAAGCTTTTCATGCCATCTACTCTCAACGACCAGGTCTTACAGCTATAAAGGAGCATAGGGAGGACTGTTGAGCAGTAAACATGCCGGATACCACGTCTACGCCAGAGGCGGCGTAAACTAGCATATGTAAACCGAGCCTTCTGTATTCGAGTCGAGTTTTCGTCAGTGATCAACCCGTCGGCACTGGCTGATGCAACTTCCCAAATAAGTGAAGTGGTTAACACGCTCCATCAACCACTTCACTCCCTATTTCTAAGCTAGGAGTCAATGTAGTCCAGTCAGTCCTGTAGCCTCATCATCTTACATATGGCGGGAGCGAATTGCATGCCAAATATTCGAAGATTGCAGCTGAAGGTGTTCAGGAGACTCTTCATTTGTCAGCGCCTTCACCTAGAAAGACTATATCATCTGCATATTCTATGTCAACAAGATTATTCCCTGAGTTTAGTTAAATTTCCATATTATTAACTTTCATGAAATGAGTATATGATGGTTCATAGTACAATCAAGTGTGCAAAGTCTACTCACATTTTCATCAGTATATTGAGTATGCTCGTTTCATTCATTTTTCAACTTGCTCACGTCCTGAATGGAGTGGATGAACAAATTAGAGTTGTACTCAAATTATATGTACCTTTGATCACTTAAGTCATGTTATGAAGAACAAAATATACAGTATATAAAAGTGTGTACAATTTTACTTCGACACCCTTTCTGTTTAGCTGCAGACAATTTCAAGATCCAACACCTTTGGTGTTAAAAGAACAACAAAATACTTATAGGGTTCGTTGTTTGGCACATTTATACAATATTAAGATAACTATTGTTTTCAATCCAAAAATTCATAAGAAACAAAACGCACAGTTCAGCAAAGTGGCTGTTTTCAACGAATTCAGTTTCCCTCTTTCACTGTATGTACAATCGCATCTATATACAAGTTCTTTTTTTATAAAGCAGAGTAGTAAGAAGAATGATGCGTAGTCACACGCACAGTTGTCAATATTAATCAAGGAGAGGAAAAGATCTCTCATCTGACTACTTCTCTGTGCATATATCAGTTCATCTGTTACTATACAGTCAGGTACATTAGTTGTTCAATGCGTATCCTGTCTAAATATGGTTCAAGAAAACAATCCCGCATGGTTGTAGAAAGTTAGAGCAGTAGTGGCTCTATAAGGAGTGTAATAATCGAAAATTTTGTCAACCAACACTGGTCATTATTCATTCTATCTCAGCAAACGTCCTCTCCTTCAAAGTAATCTACCTACAAAGTGAAGAATAACCTACTGAAGACAATACGCTTTCCTCTTCGCTGAGCATTGCTGAAGTTTTAACCATTCAGGCAGGAAAACCGTACAAAACCATACCAAAGAAAGTTATTCAACCACTTCTACGGGCATAGTAACAACCGTGTTGACTTCTACCTACTTGATATTTGCGTACGTTTTTTTCTTTCTAACTCATCTTCTTACGTAACTCTAAAACTCTCATTCAACTTTGTTTATGTCTTCACTGACATTAACAACTATGTTTGTGACAACTCATCATCATGAAAGAAAAATTGAATATAAATCCTGGTTTTTTTTTATTTTGGATTGAACACGAGTCCATGACTAGTGTAATGTACGTGTGTGTCTAGTTCTGTCTTTGATGCAGACTGAATTCTGTCAGTACAGTCTGTAATGTGGCCACCATATCACTAAGTGGCTCACCTTGATGACTAGTGCAAACTAGCACGAAACCTAGGTCAGGCAAGGCATCCTGTCGATTGCCTCCAACCATCTGGTATCAAAAATTCAAAGTGCACCGTGATGCTGAGCCACCTAGTGGCATGGTGGCCACATCGCAAACTTGACTGATAGAATTCAAGTATCGGTTGTGTAGGGAATTTTGTTTGATTGGTTGTAAGATTTCATCATGAGCTGATATCAGTTAGAGGTATATTGGAAAACCTTCCAGAAGTTGTGGACGGTTGTTTTGTTCCATTTCGAGACTTTTCACAGCATGCACCCACCGGAGTTCGTTCATGATGTCTGTTGCTCACTAGCGACTGGCACTTTTCAGGTAGGTAGGTACCTGGGGTCCTGGTGGGAAGCCGTGACCAGTGTGGTACAGCAGGTCGAAGGTGAGGCAGTAACTCATCGAAAAAGATATTGCGAAGTGATCGGGCTATGTCATGAATAACTGGCCACTGGATCTGGTCCCAGTGACTCAATAGTCTACGAGCTCGCTAGCCTTGTAACCAGAAGGCCCTGGCTTCGAATCTAGCGGTGGGTGCTTACTGTGAAGAGTCTCAAAACTGGGACGAAACAGCTGTCCAGTACTCCCAGGCTTTCTAATGGTCCTCTAACTGATGTCAGCACAAGATGAGACCCTACAACTGATAGAATTCAGTCTGCACCAAACAGAGGTCTAGACACATTACACTAGTTACTGACTAGTGTCCAATCAAAAATAATATCCAATACAGTCCTACAGGAGGTCAATTGCGACTCTTATTAGCTTAGTGGTAACATCGCCTCTGACTGCAGTACTGGTTGGTGACGCGGGTTCAAATCTCAGAAGCAGGGATATGGGTTCCCTCAAGGTTGCAGATACGCCTTGCTGACTGCCAACTAGCCCAAAACCTAGGTCAGACAAGACTTCCCCCCTGCTCATAGATAGCCTCCAACCATCTCAATGAATATGATAGTACAGCTTAAAGAGGAAAATGATTTCACTGAGAAGAGCCTCTTCGCTGAAAGACTTGTCTTGTTTTTTTATTAACTGTCATTTTTTTTCACAGAATTATTAAAAACACAAAAATTGTAATCACACACACAAAGGGTAATGAGATACAAGGGGATATTGATGAAAGAGCTATCGCACATCTACAATTCTTTAGGGAAAAGAATTACAGAATTCCGAATGGTTTAGGTCAAATAATTTCCATATACATACATTTATTCCTCTTAATGAATTTGAACAAAGCAAAAACTACAGTTTTAGTAGAATAAAATGCTACCATCATTGTTTATTTCGTTGCCTTCTCGTCAGCTGCTTACAGGGCAAAGACATTATTATTAAATGTATCCATTTTTTACAAATTCGCATCCTTTGAACTAGTTAATTTATTCAACACCAACACCTGTTGACCTTTTATCTCCCAATCCCTACTCTACACCCATCAAAAAACAACACAAACGAGTGCTAACAAGGTAAAAATAAAACTTTTCTTTTGTTTTATACAAACGATCGGTGAACCGATAAACAGTTGACAGTAAAAAAAACACAGTGGAACCTTAATTTTTTTATTTATACTGGGATGTGAATTATTCCCAATATGGTTGACTATTGAAAGCGATCAAAATACGCATAGAGGAATTATGCTCATAAATGAAAGAAATCTGAAACTCGCCCGAATGGGAAGCAACGAGTTGATTGTGAGTGAGAGCGTGACATGGAGGAGGAGGTCGTGAGTAGAGAAGATGAAAGCATGTGGACAGAAAGGGGGAGGCAGGTGAAAAGTTTGGCGAAAAACCGGATGCAATGGAAATGTACGACTGAATCCCTATAGGAACTAAATGGAGACTAATAATTGTAAGGTAATTAGTGATGCTTAACCCGTCTTAACATTGAACTTTCAAATTGCATAAACGCGGAATTGGACAAAGATTGGTTAACAACATGGATACAATATAAGTATTCGCATTGATATATCTGAGAGATTAAAAAAAGAGTATACATCTACACCACAGAAAACCATCTTGAGACGTATGTATCACAAACAGTATCCAGTCATTCCTTAGTGCGACAAATTCTGCACACTTCTCTACGTGTGACTCAAACCAACAGTCAAGCATTTGATGAATTGATCGCACGTCTTGGTACGAATGACCATTCCTGACTCTTTTTACCAACCCTAATTCTATGTGCCAGCAAACAATGCTCGACCAAGTAGAGGATGGGGCTTGACATGTGTTATAATCATCTCAAATCGATGTGAGATTACAACCTAATTATAACTTCCCACCCCACATTTTAATCTCACCGGAAGAGGGACTTCATGTTCCGCAATTACAGCGTAAATGGCTTATTATATGATGCTATCCAGTTATCCAGGGTTAAGCGAGATTCGAATGCGAGATAAATAAGATGAAATTGAAGTTCTTACGCCAGTGAACGGGCCAGATGTCCATCTGCATGTGTACAACCCTACATCATACCTGAATATCACTCATCGTATTACATTAATCAACACAGGAAATAGAATGACACCACATACGGCTCGTCTCTTCATATTCATGGCTGCGAACAGAGATTTTCAAAAAAGGTCTAGATACGCCCAACTTTTGAATCGGTTGTCAGTATCTAGGCAGCATTGTTTCGACTACAGCTACAAATGTGCTGCACGGATGATGGAAAGAAAGACAGAAATCAGTGTGGGAACCTTCTGCGCGCAGTATGAATAACAAGATTCCGATCCGCAACATTTATGCCATATCAGCTCTCCTATATGGTTCACAGACTTCGGCGCGTCAATAAGACCATTTCCAACAGGCTACTGAAGACTTTAATCAACAACAGCCACCTTCTTTGGATCCATAGTGAAGATCAAATGGCCGGCCAGTGAGAATTAGTAACGAGAAACTCTGGGAACAAAGCAACCAACCAACCAGGAACCTATTGCTCATCAAATATGACGAAGAAACTGAAGATAGATTGGGCACACACACACACTGAGGAGACCATTGAATAACATCGCACGCCAGACCCTCAGGATGGAACCCGATTGGGAAACGACGTGTTTAGCAGCCAAAGGTGACGACCTGGAGGAGATCATGAGACGAGGAGCCAACTAAAAATGACTACAGAAAACCGGATGAAATGGAGATGTGTTGTTAAATCCTTACATTTCCTTCCTGGAGTGTTTTGACTGAACAAATTTCAGATTTCACTGTAAGCCATCTTCACCCACACACACACACACTCAGTTATCAAGTCAACTTTCGACAGTAAACTGATGAACAAGACACAAAGTTTTAGAGTCAGTAATGTCGAAGGCAAAACAATCCTAAGGAGAAAAATACACACTGTTTTCTTTTCTTCCTAAAAACAAAACACGCAAAAAGTGTTGATACAAAATCATTATATTGATTGAATACACATTTTTTGAACTAATGGTAGCGCACTGGATTAATCATCAAAAACAGAGAACAAGAGAGAGAAAAGAAACATTCCAGTTCACATTTTTGTGAACAGTATGTGTGGAAAAAAACAAAAACAGAAAAAAAGATAGCTGGACTGTGAATTTCCCTTAAGATGCATCATCGTCATCATTGATTGGTTGATTAATTCCTTGATTGTCTTGAATCATGTATATATATATATATATATATATATATATAGAGAGAGAGAGAGAGAGAGAGAGAAAAAAGATTACTATTAACAGTAGTGTATGTAGTCGGCAGGGGACTGGCAAAGCGGCCAGTGTAGAAATAGACACATGAACAAACAAATAAAACAAACAAACGAATATTAAGCCATATAACAGAGAAGCGAACTGACTAGGAAACAAAACAAAGCCCCTCCTCCCCCCCTCAAAAAAAATAAGAAAAAATAACATAAAAGTACGGAAGAACCACATGAGAAGTTGTATCTCTCTCTCTCTCCTATCTGTCAAAGAGATTTACACACGCACGCACGCACGAACATACAGAGATGAAATTCCGTCATTATTTCGTCTTCTATCACTTCATAATTTGTCGTTTACACTCTATTACAGGCGAAATGAGACCGACAAACGAACGAACGAACGAAGGAAGAGTTATATGTATACACATGCATATATGAATGAATAGACACTTGAATGAATACTCTTCATAATTTAATCAAAGCTTTCATGGTATGGTATGGACTTACAAAACTTACAGTTTCCGGGGGAGCATGGCGAGGGGAAGGGAGAACACCAAAGCATGAAAAACAGAGTGATAATAATAATAATGATAATAATAATAAAGGCAGAACGTGAATAAATCAATCTGCAGTTCAAAAGTTATCATTATTAAATATTTCATGAGCAGAAAAAAAAGAGTGTTAAACAAAGAAAATGATAATCATTGCACTAATCTTCAGTTTGTGTCAACGAAAGAGACGGAAGCAAGGAGCGGCGGCAGCGGCAGGGGGGCTGAGAAGGGAGGACTGGGGGCAACAAAAAGACACTATAATAATTATTGTTCTTGAAGATGCGAGAAAGAAAGAGAGCCATCGGAAACACATAGTGTATTTAGCTAATCATTGCCTAATAATAGTGAAGCAGTTGGAGTTGGGAGATGATTAACCAAAAAAAAACAAAGAAAAAAAACAGTTTATCACTAGTTATTAATATTAGTGTTCATGAGTCCTTAGAAAAAAACATGTATTATATAATACTATCGATAGAAACTATGCAGAAAAGAGAACGACAACAACAATACAGCAACATAAGGGGGGCGGGGTGGAGAAAACAATGGATTCGTTTTTTGTTGAAACCTTTACTTGCCTTCCTTCCTTCCTTACTCACTCCTAGCATTAATGACCTACCTACTGGCGGACACATAGAATAGACACGTGTTTTCGATTTGTAAAAGGCAAGTGTTTTGCGAAAAAGATAGAGACAACAAAATGGACAGTGTGTGAGTGTAATAATACTTTCAGAATTATACAGACAAACTGCACATACACACGCGCGCGCGTGCGGTAGTGGGTACACAAATAACATACCACTAGTTGAGATTGCGTAAGCAGTCAGTGTATTACAGATGCACAGATAAGTGGGAAGAAAAGATGGATTGTGTGATTGATTCTTTTTGTTTGCTTGTTTATTTGATTGTTTTTTTTTCAGCATTTTTATTTTATTTTACAATCAGGAAACGTACATTACATTACATCTTAGATCGACTAGACACAATAATGCGCACAGAATGACTGATTGATTGAATGCCAAAATTTGAAAAAAGATGTGATGTGTGGGCCAGAGAGCTAGCGAGCGAGCGAGCAAGTGAGTGAGTGTGTTGAGTAAGCGAACTAGCCGCTTAAGAGAACCAACCACCACCTCGCCGCCGACACAGACGGTACAACACACACACACTATATGCTAACAGATGCATGTATGTATGAATAGATGCATAATTATCTCGCACAAATGCAAAACTGAAGTGAAAAAAATAAACCCAAAACAAAAAATCGACGGAAGAAGACAGTAGTAGTGTATGCCGTACCTTCACCTTCAGTGGAAGAACAATTATGCAAGCAGGAAAAAAGAAGATTGTCAAACAAATCAAGAAAAATCTTTCGAATATTGGAAAACAAACGAAAAAAAGTCTAGAGAATGATGAAAAAGAAAAGAAAAAAGAAAAGGCTTATACAAACAAAATAGACATGACATGACATGTGATTGGATTGGAACACTCATTCGAAACCTAGGCGGCGACAACCAACGATGAGCAGCAGCAGGGCGACAACAACAACCACAGAGCAACAACAACAACAACACAAGGCAAACAAAAAAACAGGACAGGGACTAGCTAGTGTGCATCAATACAGATAGATAGAGAGAGAGAGAGAGAAACAAAAGAGGAGTGAACTGAAACACAAAAGAAAAAAGTTTATAAAGACGATCTCGAAATCGAAGTATACATACAGTATTGAATATGACTAGGAGATTACTGTCTACACACCTCAAAAAAGATGCACATGTTTATAATATATTATATGTACATATAATCAAATCATATACATATACAGATCTCAAAAAATAATAATAACAATAAGGGAATTGTCAGATCATTCATATCATAGGCGAAGAAGAAGAAAGTATGTCAACGAAACAGAGCAAAAAGTGTAAGTGTAATAGTCACGACTAAGAGAGACAGAGAGAGAGTTTATTGCATCATACATAAGTGATGCACAACAACTAAAGCCGAGAAGATTAAGACAAAAACTGCATACATACACATACATTGTCAACATAACAAAAAAATAAACAAAGAATTATAGCAAATAATAAATGAAAATTAATCATCACATTATAATAATTGCCAAACATGTAAATACTTAGAGGCGATAATAGTGCGCCAACCAGACTGATGAAAAGACTTGTCACTCACTCACCCACTCACCACTACTGGTAGCAGTACTCTATCACACACACACAACTACTGATGCAAAAACAATGCAGACAGCACTACTACTACCACTACACAGATGATGTTTACATATTCACTGTGTGCGTGTGTGTGTGAATAATCAAAAGTATATTCGAGAAAGGAGAACCAATCAACAAAGAGCGAACATATTCAACAAAACCTATAGGTGTATATATCAAACTTCATATTATTATATGTATGTATGCAGGTATGTTTGTGGATATATATATATAATTTAGCATCACTTTATTGTGTGTGTGAGACAGAGAGATTACTTGGCATATTTGACTAGCAATCGTTGTGTTACTGTAGGCTGGCTGGCTTGGTAGGCAGGCAGGCAGACATGGCGGGGGGGGGGCGGGGCGAGGACGGACTCGACAAGGAAACCCAATGGAAAATAATAATAATACTAGTTAGTTAGTAAAGTATTGAGAAGCGCGCGATAAGCAATCACAAAACGAAACGTGAGTGGTTGTGTGTGCGTGTCGGGGGGGGGGGTGTTGTTGTTGCGGAGAACATATATATCCTTAATGATGCGGAGAGAGACAGACAGAGAGAGCGAGAGAGAAAGTGCAAAAAAGGCAAACTGGCGGCGGCGCACTGTTGTATATAGTATAGTATAATATTTGAAAACATTGATTGATGAGAAAAAATTTTTTCTCTCTCTAAAAAAACAACCAAAAAGAATGATTGATTATTTCAAGGAAGAATTCGTTGCACACACACACGCAAACTCAAATGGTTAGCAGAGACACATACAGAGGGACAGGGAGACCGCGAGAGAGAGAGATTATTTTGAAAAGACAGACTGTTGTCCTTCTTAATGCGCTATGCATATTTTGCTGGAGCTTGAAGACCAAGTGGATTTCAGACGTGTTGAAAATGCGCTGTAATGTAATAAAAACAATAAAATACATATTTAAAAGAAAGAAAATATTATGACGCACAAAATATAAAGCAAAGTCACGGCTTGATATCATCAACCAGGGAGCCACTGCGAAACCAGAGAGGAGTGTATTGGACAGTAGGACGTCTCGTTCTAGTCTGCAACACTTCAGCAATGTGCGCACACATACCATGCCGGGAATAGGACGAGGCGAAGCTCGTCGGCCATCCGGCCACTTAATAATTGAGCTGGAATTCAATAAATGATGAAATTTGTATGGTAAACGACCTTGGCCTTGCGCAACCTGAAGATTATGAGCTTGATCCCTGTTGAGATCGTGAGTGTCCCGAAGCACATCGAAAGACATGTCCAGTAGTCCCTGATTTCCAACAGTTTCCTTGATGATAACAATGTACGACCAAACATGGAGTAAATTGAACCCCAACAAAACATCAACATCCTAACTGTTAAGTTTGATTTTCATAGACACACGGTTCAGAGATTTGATGCGTCAGAGGAAAAGCACTTCCAACAACCTGTGGCAAACTTTCGTCAACAGCTGCCATCGCTGGCAGGATAGACACCACGGAACTCAACTCTAACTAACAATGAACCAATGAAAAACGTATTGCTCAACAAATAAGCAGAAGAAAAGGGAAATCTATCCGGCATATGCTGAGGAGACCTTCACATGGCACCACATGCTAAACCATCACTCGAGTGGAATCCGAATGGGAAACAATGAGTTGGTCGTAGTAAATATGAGGTAGTTATGGAGGCGGTCGTGTAAACAGATAAAAAAGCTCATGGGCAATTGTGGAGTCAGTGATGATAAAGGACTGCAGGGAACAGGATGAAATGGAGTTGTTCTTTTGAAGCTGTGTTCCACTCGGGGCCTGAAGGAATAAAATGATGATAATAATACACATACACCACGTGGTTCCCTTGAGAAAAACGCAATAAGGCAGTAAAGACCTCATTAGCGGAATAAGTAAAGACAAGATAATTTCATGGAGAAATAATGAGACGTTAACAGATTTAGGAGAGTATAAAAACGAGAATACATATTTGAGCCATTTCATCACCGACAGCCTTCAGGCATTATTGATTGATTCCTAGCATTCCGAGGCCCGACCGAAAGCTGCTACCTTGACGTGGTGGTCGGGCTTGCATATCGCAATGACCCAACGAGCTACATTGGCTGGAACTTAAGTTCCTGTAGGTCCTACTATGCCAGAAAGGTTGTTTGGATAGCGGTTAGACAAAAAGCAGCTACCCAAACCAATGCCATGACTCAAACAAAAACACAAAATATCATGCCGGATCGGTCGGGGCCCGGATTAACAACGACCGCGCTTCCTGTTGCCGTGTCACAGGGCAGAAGTGATAAATACGCTACTGAGACACACCAAATGAAAAAGAACAAACAAAAACAGGCCATGTGTGACCGGCCTAAAGCAGTTGTCCCCTGGGCTCTGCGGTCAGGCAACCAACTTCGACGGTGTGGGCAGCCGGGAAGTAACAATCGCCCTCACAATCCGAAGTGCACGCGAAACCTCTCTAATCCTCACTCACCTTTGTCTTCATCTTCATCTCTATTATCTTGCCTTCCTTCTACTAATGCAACTCTACTTGATGGCCCTTCACTTCCTCTTCAATCTGTGTGCACTGAAAACGACGGAAGCCAAAAAGCCACCATCGATAGTCTCCTAAAGCCACGCCACCAATTTCATATAGGGGCATTTAACGTTAGGACACTTTGCCAAATACGACAACAGGCATCACTAGCCAAGACTCTGGCATCCCGAGCCATTGATGTATGTTGTGTTTCAGAAACACGCATACAAGACCCAAGTGTGGTTATTCACCTAACCCCACCTGGCCAACAGGATGAATCTGCAAAATTCACCTTGAGGGTGTCAGGAGATGCGACGGCTAGCTCACGAGGATTAGCTGGTGTTGGGATAGCTTTAAGTACTAGGGCAGAAAAGACATTACTTGACTGGATCCCGGTAGATAGCCGAATGTGTGCTGTCCGTCTGAACGGATCAGTGAAAAGGAGAAAGGACTGCACTACTCGCCGATGCCTTTTCGTAATCTCCGCCTACGCCCCCACTGACTGCAGTTCGGATGAAACGAAGGATGAGTTCTACCAAAAGCTGTCTAGTCTGCTGCGTAAGGCTAAACGCTCAGATATAGTCGTTTTAGCTGGTGACTTTAATGCTCAAATAGGGAAATTGTGTCAATCTGAGAAGAATGTCGGTGGCACATACGGAATTCCGTGCCTGCGAACCGACAACGGTGACCGTCTCCTACAGTTCTGTTCAGATAATCATTTGTTTCTTGTAAGCACTAACTTCAAACACAAGGACAGACACTGTTTGACCTGGCGACCCCCATCATCAAATCAACGCTGGACACAAATGGACCACATAGCAATAAGCTATCGTTGGCGTGGGTCGGTAGGAGATTGCCGCTCCTTCTGGAACACGTGTGTAGATACCGATCACGCACTGGTCCGCGCTCGTGTGTGCTTACGACTGAACGGACGTAGGAAAAAGCTGGCGGTAAAACCATCACGTCCCCAGCTCGATCAGCAAACTAAGTCCCTATTTGAGGAAGAACTAGCTAAACACATATCTGAGTTTGACAGCTGCGCTCACCCTGAAGAAGCCTGGAAGAATATTCAATCAGCCATAGATACAGCTGTAAAAGCTGTGAATAAGGTAAATCCAAAGGTGAGTAGAAACCATTGGATTTCGACTGCCTCATCCGAACTGATAGATGCTAGAAGACTTATTCCGGCGAGCTCCGAATTCAATGAGGAGCGAAAGCTGCACAAAAAGAAACTTACGAAAAGTCTCCGCAAGGACCGTGAACAGTGGTGGTTGACAAAGGCGAAAGAGATGGGAAAAGCATCGGCGATAGGCAACACCAGACAACTATTCAGGCTTATCAGGGAAACAGGTGGTAAAAAACAAATGATAAGCGAAACAATCTCCGAGAAAAATGGCACCATAATTAGCTCCCAGGATAGACGTCTGGAGCGCTGGAAAGAACACTACGAGGAGCAGTTTAATTGGCCCACATCCACACTTATCCTGCCGGACATCCAACACCTCCCTGAATGGGATATAGACACAGGTCCTCCGTCCTTAACCGAGGTTACTAGAGCAGCCACTAATCTGAAGCAAGGCAAAGCAGCGGGACCTGATTTATTGACTCCAGAGGTATTTAAGTATGGTGGAGACAGTTTACTGTCTGCGTTAACTGAGGTTCTAGGCAGCGTCTGGGAATCAGAGGAAGTCCCATCGGGTTGGTGTAAGTCACTGATCATCCCGATATACAAGAAGGGAGACAAGTCTTCTTGTGATAATCACAGAGGCATTAGCTGTCACTCAGCCTGCATCAACAACAAAATTCGGATTCTCAATACAAACGTCAAGTCACTTCTTCTATACGGATCAGAAACTTGGCGGGTCACAAAGAATATTTCCAACAGCCTGTTGCAGAGCTTTATAAACAACTGTCTTCGCTGGCTCTATACTGAAGATCAGATGGCCGCCGGAAAGAATCACCAACAAGAAACTATGGGAACAAACAAAACAAGAACCAATCGCCCAACAAATATGCAGGAGAAAGTGGAGATGGATTGGACACTCGCTGAGGAGGCCACTGGGTGACGTTGCGCGTCAGGCCAACGCTCGAGTGGAACCCGAAAGGGAAGCGGCGACTGGGAAGTCTAAGGGTGACATGGAGGAGATTGTGTGAAGAGAAGTTGAAACAGTATGGACTAACATGGATGCAAGTGCAGTTGAAGCCCTATGTTCCACTAGGAACCCAAGGGAACAATAATAATAATAATATAACTCTTCACCAATCTAACCATATGCCGCCGTCGCCAGTGAACGTGCACAATCATGATGTTAGTTACCACTGCAAAACAAACAAGGTGAGCAAATAAAATAACACCAATACACCAATATATAGTCACATACCATCATAAAAGTAGACTGATTGATGCATATATATATATATATATATATATATATATATTTCATTAGACAAGATTATATTCTTTCAAATTTAACTGAAGTATTGTATCCTTTACAGCAGCGAATACAAATCGGATATTCTCTGTATCTGTAGCACATGTGAAATGTGAGTAGATGATCTTTTCAGGATCCGGATTCAATTCAACAAACATTTTTAAAATGAAATCACGTGCAGCTTCAGCATCACGTTGAGGACCTAGACACAGAGAAAATCAAATCAATTAATAACACACAGAGAATTACAAACACATACACACACACACACAGGTACGTTACAATTACGCTGAACAAATATGAAGAGGACAAAAAAGTTTTTACTCGTGCCTGTGTTAAACCTTGAATCAAAATCATAATATGAAAACATCTTATAATGTAGACACCAGTGAGTGAGGCGACAATACAATACACAATGTTATTTCGAAGATTTGTAGAGTTCAGGTGTTGTTGTGTTCCCAGGCAATATATACCTGCTAACCTGACATGGTGGTTGGGTGTGCATATTGCAATGACCCAACGAGTATGAAGCGAATGTTCTAGACGGTACTAACACGTCAGAAAAGTCGTTTGGATAGCGGCTATCTCCATATAGTGTAAGTCGCGCACACTATGTTGGGAGTTGGATGGTGAATTTGTACTTTTGACAAATAGGAATGTGACATCTATAAGGTGTGTTTCCTTCAGATGACCACAGGAAGCAAATTGTACTGCCTTTCCCCTCCTCTCCTCTGTACAAGTGGGTTACAAAATGTTGACTCCGAAAATAGTGTATCCAAAAACACCTTGCGGCAGTTTGAAGTCAACGCTATGGACACAACTCTAGGAATTAAGTCAAACACAGACCTGATGTGTTACCAGCTTCAAGAAGTTGTCCCCTTGAGCTCTGGGGCTACGGCGACACACTGTTTCAGTTTATTCGAGAAATTTCTGCCTCCTTTGATGAGTTGGATAATCGAATTGCAAAGGTTTCGCTATCTTTCTAGTCAACATACTCAACGCCAACTTCAAAATGAAGCTCATAGAAAACAACACAGGGTTGTCACCCATACTATTTAGCTACGCCGACAGTGAGACTCGAAACCATCGTTTAAAACGACAATGTCTAACCCCATTAAGCACCGAACCGCCGACAACCAGCCGGCCAGCTACCCATATGCAACGAGTATCAGCTACAGTTAGGACAAAACGGGTGTCCTGGGTTCCGCAACTAATAACTAATTAACGAATGTAAGCTATCATTTTAGGAGTTTTACCAGGAGGAAAAAAGGCTTTTGCCTAGATACAGAGCATTGAGAACGCATATTATCAATCAAAAACCTAAACCGAATGCAGTATACATGCATATTTCTTTCCTTCACGTTCCTAGTGGAACATAGGGCTTGAAGTGGGGCTTCGAAGTTTCGGCTGCCGTGGGGTTTATTTTTACGGGGTGGGTTAGCCAGCCTAATACTCAACCTTCCCTCTTTACCGGTCTAACTAGCGTCTAGGAGTGTGTCGACCGGGGATAGAAACCCATACCACATACGTGGCTGACAAACGCTCTAACGCTGTATCACCGACGCACAATGCAGTATATAGGGAATGTAAATTGATTGCTAATAAAAGTAGATAACGATGTGTAAACTGAATATATACACCACACTGTCGATCACGTCTAAATATGCTGGAGTAGAACCTCACCACCCCGCTTCCCAATCTTTCAGTTAGTAGCTCCACAATACACAAGAAATACAAAAAAGAATGAATTTATTCTATATAAGCCAGAAACAAGGCAATTAGTCAGTCGACTCACCATCATATTCTGGGAAATAATCAACTAAGTGAGAGTAAAGAACTTTCTCTTCCAACAGATCTTTCTTATTCAAAAACAATATAACAGATGATTCTTGAAACCATGGATAAGTAATGATTGTTCTGAAAAGAGCTTTACTTTCTTCCATACGATTCTGTGAGGAGAAAGAAAGGCAAACAAAATAATTAATAGACAGGAAACCACCACTATCGGGGTCAAAATAGTACAATAGTTGTAATGCATTAACTTTTTATTTACTTGCTCATTTATACAACACCTACCTAAGTAGGAAGGGAGGGTGGACGGGCTGGTCCCTTTTTGAATGTTACTTAAACGAAGGAATTTCAGGTTCAACACCTGACAACTTCTACTTAATTCAGATAACAGCAGAACCATCTTACAGGGGTACCAACTTTCCAGCAATCTGGTGTTAAAAGCGTATTTACTGAGAGAGAGAGATGAGGCTAATCAAAATGTGTGCTGTGCAGCACAGTTCGTTCTGTCCTAGTTTATTGGTTGTGAGACATGGTCATTGGAAGTGAAAAATTCAGAAAATGCTGGGCTGGTTGTCTTTGACCAGAGAGGATTGCGTCCTATCTTTCGTGGTGAGTAGCATACATATGATGAGTAATATTGAGGTTAAGCATAGAGTATTGGATAAGGAGGGTGAGGTATATTTACAGAGACGGCTGGGACACGTGTTGTGTATCCCAAGTCATCACCTCCTTCGACCAGCAATGGAGAGATGACATCCGATTAGGTTTGAAAAGAGTTAGAGGTGGTTAAACCAAAACCTAGAACCAGTCATTGAAATATTTTTCAGTTGGTCTGAGCCAGTAGAGTGGTCGGAGTCCGTGGGATTCTGAGAATCAACAGCTGAAGGCTACCGGTGATACGGTTCAAAATCATTGTCAATGATGACGCAGATGCATTCACTTGTTTAGTGGTAGGTAGGTAGGTGCGGCGGGGGGGGGGGGGTAGCTGTGGAATTCGAAACAAATATTTAACATCTCAAGTTACTTTACTAATCCTGATAATGCATCTAGGCATCTTGTTCAAAAAGCTCATATAACAAAATAAGGCTGATCAACTCTTCCGTTGTCTGTCTGTCTGTATTCGACATAGAACTTTGCACCGATGTGCGGCAGTTCAAGTCGCCACACTCCATGTAGCACACAAATCAAGAGAAGAAATACATAATATAAACAGTAAACAGAGGTGAGAGACAAAGGAATAGTAGTAACGAAGAACAATATAGTTTCATTGGAAATCATAAGTCACAAGGAGTGGATGCATCTGCGCCATTGAGAACGGTTTTGAGCCATGTCACCAAATGTTTCCAACCATTGGCTTTTAACGTCCCAAGGACCGTAACCAGGAAGCTAGTCTACACCTTCCTACGTGGCAAGCTTAAACTAACTGTTGTGGATTTCATTGACTGATGAAACCATGTTTTAGTTTGTCCACCATTGGCTAACTCTTTTCCAACCCCATCTATCTTATGTCAGCTACCATTGCCTGTTGATGAAGGCGACGACTAGGCATAGGTAACACATGTCCTAACTATCTCAGTCGATATACCTTCACAGCCTCGTCGATTGATTTACGCTCTTAACCTAGCACTCGACGCCTAACGTCAATATTGCTCACCTTATTATACCACTTCACACGGGAGACAGAACCCAGACACCTATGATCAAAGACAGCTAATCTTTTCATGTCTTCCACTCTCAATGGCCAGGTCTCAAAGTCATAAAGGAGGACGGAGCGGACAGATGAGCAGTATACACGCACTTTGGTCGATAGCCACTCGGATATCACGTCTACGCGAGAGACGGCGTAAACTGGCATATTCGAAACTAGCCCTATGTATCCGTGCTGAGATTTCGTCAGAGATCAACCCGTTGGGGCTGATGGTACTTCCCAAATAAGTGAAGATGTCAACGTGCTCTACCACTTCACTCCTTATTTCTAAACTAGGAGTCAGTGTAGTCTAGTCCCGTAACATCATCTTACATTTGGCGGGAGCGAATCGCATGCCAAACATTCGTAGATTGTAGCTCAAAGTGTTCAGAAGAACTCTTCCATTGAGAAGAAAAGGCGTCCTGACTAACGCTTACTTAATAACAACCATCAAGACGACTGTTACACATCACACAATAGGCATGATATAATGACAAGCTTTTTTACGATGCACCAGCATTTCGATGTTAAGATTTACATTGAATAGTTCCTGGTGTTCGAAATCGCATCCAATTATTCAGGAAGTTAGTTTGAATTTAACCAGTTGACAAGTTTGAATGGTAAAAGGTATTTGAGCTTCTAAACAAAATTTACAGCAACTTTCGATGAATGCCGGAAATTTAGTCTAGATTCTAAAAATGACACACACACACACACACACACAACACAAAATGGACATGGGTGCGAGTCACCATCTTCTTCACATCTCTATAATGTAATGGAAATCTAATATCTACAGGCTGAAATCTTTTTAATAATAACAATAGTAATAACAAGAATTATATAGAATGGAATTTTCAGTTTTTTTAAGACATATTACAGAAATTTAGCTCCCTTCATAGATATGTAGATACATAAGATTTAAAAATAATAATAATAATAACAAAACCACAAAAAACTGAAAGTTGACGGAACATAATGAATTACAAATAAATAATATAATATATAATACATGTAATAATAATAATAACAATCCTTGCTTATACTTTGCAGTTCAGATTACTGATTTAAAAAGTTTATATTGTTCCTTTCTGAAATCTGACTCTCCACACAAAACCCACTGCTAAATATGATGGTATGGTAGAATTTTTATATATAGTAGCTGTACGAACGTAAATTCTTATGAAGTTTCTTCTGGTTTCACTCCCGAAGTGAGATACAAGGAGAAAAGGTTTCGAATAAAGAGGATGTCCAGTATCCAGACAAGAATTAGATAACTTTAGCTAATTCTAACTACTTAAAAGAATTAAAATCCCCATCAACAAACAACAATGTCAGTTGGTTGAGTCAAAGACACACACACACACACACAGCCTCCAATGCTATACCTACCTAATATGATGTAATCCTTTTTGAAAAGTCCAAGGAAGAATAATTGGGGCAAACAATAAAGGAGAATGGGCTAAATACATGAATATTAATAAATTGTAAGAGTGGATGGAGGGTTTCATCATGAGCTGACATCAGTTAGACAACCACTGGAAAACCCTGGAGTACTGGATAGCTGTTTCCATTGTTCTAGTTTGGGACTCTTTAATGAGTGAGTCGGCCGGGAATCGAACCCCGGACCATGCGCACGGTCGGCGAGTGTCCTAACCGCTGTGTCACCGACGCTGTCCAGCACTCCCAGGTTTTCCAGTGGTTCTCTAACTGATGTCAGCTCATGATAAAATCCTACATCCAATCAAACTAAATCCCTACAAAACAACGAATACTTGAAAATTGTAAGGGAAGAGGTTGAGTTGAGTTATACCAGCAGAAAATCTCAACTCCTTTATATATATAACAAGTCAAGTGAGAAGATTTCTTAGAAATCAATAGGATATGAGACGATGACTAACAGAGATTTGAAGAGAAACTGATGCTGGAGTTAGCAGAGATATTCGATTTCCGCCCTATGATCGATCACAGTGCCATGAATATTACAGGAATTATGGGAGGACTGAATCAGTCCATGCAAGTCTTGTTATTCGCATCTTAGGTAATGGGATTTCTTCTTCTGGCTTTGAGACATAATGCTATTTACTAAAATTAACAAATTCATAACTAATGGTCATAATAATAATAATAATAATAATAATAAATAGTAATCCACGGAATACACTTTTATTGAAACATAATTAAATGAAGAAAATTTTACTTTAATTTTGAATGAAGATCGTGCTTTCATTTCCAAACGAAAATCATTTATCAATCTCTAAAAGTGATCAACAGAATTGGGGTGGCACACATGTGTCAATGGGATTAGAAATATAGGTAAATATAGAGGGAAAACAAATAACCATCTACCACTGTTTCTGGGTATATAAGTACACCAAAAAAAAGGTATCGGGTGGGAGTGAGGTGGGTGGGTATAGATAAGGAAATTAACGTCGGTTTCACAAATTTACCACTGTCTGAAATGATTTATGTGATGGGATCCACTTTCACCTTAGCTTTCAAATCACTACTGCTACTACTGTACAAACAAACAAAACATTTACAACCGGATCATCGCTTGCTTCCATCGCACCACTCCCATATGCACAGTTTGTTTCATCATAGCAAGCCTGCCTTGAAATCCTACCAGTGTTACATTACAACCCACAACAAATAGATTATAAACTCATCTTATACACATGAAGTTACTGACAAGTAACGTTGTAGTAAAAAGAAGCCTATGGATTCAGAAACAGAATCTTAGGTATTCTACGAATAGAAGACTAGATTATTCTTTTCATATATTGATCTGACTGAACTCTTTAAAAAGGAGCGCACCAGTTCACGTCACCGCGCTATGCATATATACATGCATAACACACAAAGGTAGAGAAAACAGTTCAAAGGGACGCAAATATATGTAAGAAGGAATAGTTATATGGTGAACGATGAGGACTGAGTCTGGGTCCTCTTCTCTGGGTCTAAGAGACTACATTACAGAGAGAGTAAATGCACCTGTGTTATTCATCAGAACAGCTTGGAGTCATATCTCCGACCATTGATTCTCCTGTACCTACGTGGTTGACTTAAACCAATTACTAAAGACTTCCGGGACTGATGTCAGCTTTTCATTTGACCACTCTCCACCCCCCGGTTATGTTAGCTAACCGTATTCTTCGAGGAAGGTGGAAACTCGGCATGTGTCCTAGCCATCTTAGCCCATATAGTTTTACAACCTGATCGATTGACTTACCCTTCTTACCTAACATACCCTACGGCTAACCTCGATAGTATTCATCAGACATCATACCACAAATATTTGTGATCAAAGACAACCAGTCCTTGTGCATATCTTCCATTTTCAACGATCAAACTGTATAAAATATACATGGGATAAGAGCCACAACAAATATGTAATAAACCAAGTTCTTTATAACCTTAACAGTTTAGTACACATGTGGTGAGTGCTACTTATACTCAGATATAATTAGTATTATATCAGTAAACGAATTCAGAAAGGCAACAATGTGCTTTGGGACAATGGAAAAAGCAATAGAAGAAGAGAAGTGTGAGAAGAACGTTAGAAACACTGTGAAGAACCATCCAACAAACTATCGAAGGTGGTGATATTCAACCAATTTGCAAATGATGTGCAAATAGACTTAGTGAAGATAAGGTATACGCCTACAATGTGTTTATCCTAATAAACATTGCCTTCGAGCCTCATCGATCTTTTCTTCTTTACACACATATAAAACAGACTATGTAATACAACTTGTTCGCAACACTTTGGAAGTGTGCTCTTTATATAAAAGAGACTTGAGTATACGTGAAACAGGGGGATAATCAAACTCACTTCAGACTATCATAACACAAAAACACGCAAACACACACACACACACTCACATAAACTAATCTCTTTTTTCCCATGACGTTCGACACGATATAATTTGAATAGTGCAAAATGAAACTTATTCAAAACTTATCTCAATGAGAGAGAGAGAAAAGGAGATATTATAAGATTTACACACACGCACTCACACACCTTCACAATGTGAACATACACACATCACAAGACTGACTGACTGACTTACCTCATTATCAGATTCCACTAAAACTTGATCATACTCTGACAAGGCGACTAGAAACATAATTGATGTAACACTTTCAAAACAATGGATCCATTTTCTACGCTCAGAGCGTTGACCACCGACATCAACCATTCTAGTTACAAAAATAAAAAACAAGTTAATTAGCATTTGTATATTATGAAATATAATTAAAATACACACACATATATATATACAGGAGAAAATAATAATTGCTTACTTTGACATTAAACATCAAATTATCAGTGAGTCTTAATTATTTTTGTTTTTAGAAAACTGTATCTCCGTAACTTTGAAGATGAGCCGTAAATTAGGATAGGTACTCGTCGAGTGGGGGGGACTCTAACGGGAAACGACGAGTTAGACACCCGAGAGTGATGTGGAGGAGAGATCGTGTGAAGAGGATATGAGAGCTTATTATGGGCAATCATGGAGTAGTGGACACAATCAGATCCACTGCAATTTAGAAAGTAACATGCTTCAGTGACCTACGCACCGTCTAATGACTACACACTTATTAGTTAGTCAATTGCTTTTCAAATTAAATCTATTGTATTCGTGATGTGGACCAAGAAAGTGGTGACTATATATCATTGATAGAACATTGACATAATCAAAATTAACGAGTGTTTCACAGAAAGAAAAAAGCAATGACTGTAACTCATTTTTCCTGTTAAACCTCAATCACCATCCATTTACAAAATATATCTTTTCAAGACAGCCTCATTACATGCGCATAAAACTAAACAAACTAAAGTGATCGCAGAATTCTTAATATTCATCATTATAGTGACTCATTAGTTCGCTACCGTAGTTGATTCCTAGAACAACCTGGTAATGCTAAGGATGAGGATGACTTCGTTCTTCCACTAGAAATACTTACATGTTCCCAAGCGCTCACAACCTCTACCATCAGGTAAGTCCTTTTCACTACCCTCACGAGCCACGAGGGTGTTCCTCATAAAAGTGAAAGGGTGAATGAGAACGTCTGGCGCTTACAACCCCCACTGGTGGAGATTCAGGTCCACCTAGTTAAGGGAACTGGAAAACCCTGATGGTAGTCTATGTGGACTTCAAAATCCGAAAGGATCGAATGACGTATGGACCTGTTTTTGCCACCAGAAATCATGGCAACGTAGCTCCTGACGCTGCTCCACTGCCTTGTAGGTCAGAATTCAGGTCTAAGTCTACGGATATGACCCCTTAAGACAACCACCTGCTAAGGTCTGTGCTGTTGTGCAGTACTTCAGCCCTCTTACAAACTATGAGATTTTGTGTGGCACATCTGATAGTCCCCATAATGTACGATGTTTGAATTTCAATAATACAATAATAATGATTACTGGAAAATGGTTTTTAAACACAACCACTTCAACAGTTGCATATAGTTGTAAAAATAAAAATATCGTCTTGAAAAAAAAGCTTACCGGAATATAATCGAATCCAGATCAAATAAGTACTCTACAATACCTGTAGTTGGGACTCGAACTCTGAGGATATCCTGTAGAGTCGGTAAATAGTCTGGTTGGGAGATTCGATCAAGATTGTCTAGATAGCTGTGTATAAATAAATCAAGAGGTAAAAGAAAGGAGAAAAATAGATCAGTATAAGACTGTAGACAAAGTGTAGACCATGGAGAGAAGCGAAAAGGGTAAGAATTGTTTATTACATTATGCATGTTAAGTTCTCTGACCTTGGTAAATATGGAGATTTAACGAGCTATGAAATACAAGAATTTATGCTACTTTCAGCAAACTCTAATAAGTAATTTTCAAAATGCTGAATTCGATTTTATTGAATATGAATGCTTTAACGTCATTAAACAGCTATGGTTTTTAGTGGTTTTGACATTTGCCGTACACGTTAGTATTACTGCCTAGCCTGTAATTCATTTGCAATAAGCATGGCATACAGTATTAATCTTCCTTATTGATTCGTCTATTGTGAAATATACGTTTATTTCGGGGGGGGGGTGTATCAGAGCTACTAAGCATTATATAACTTTACACTGTGGCTTTGGTGGATGTAGAAAAATATCCGTATATGAGTCAGTAGGGTGAACAACTGCTGAACCAGTTACATTCAAGGTTACATGGAGGAAACCTTTAAACATGCAGATACTACTAACACTATTAAACTTCATTCTTCACGGCTTTAAGAGGCTTTCAATATGCATATATTCACGCAAAAAATGAGGACATGGGGGAATTTCAACAACAGTTTGCATAAACTTTCGGAGAAATTATATATTGAAGATGAAGAAAACATGTATTCTTCAGACCTAAAAACTGACTGACTGGTTTCAATGTAGAACCACCTTGCACAATTAGTTGTGCAGTTGTTTAACTTGCCACACTCCCTCCATGTAGCACACACAAAGCAAAACAACAGAGTAAAGACAGATTCAAAAGAGAAATGATAAACAGAAGTGTAAAGGAAAAAGAATAGAAGTATGGAAGATCAATAGGATTTTATTGCATATGACAAATTACAAGGAATGAATACATCTGCGCCAGTCATCGAGAACAATTTTGAGCTATATCAACGATAAGTGTTTCCAGTCTTCATTGATTCTTACCATCCCGATGACTCCAACCAGCCACACAGTCTACACCTCCTCACGTAGCTGACTGGTACAAACATTGACTGGTGAAGCCATGTTTTGGTTTGCTCACCACTGCGTCTTTTCTAACCTGACCCATCGTGTCATCTAACGCTGCCCATCGTCGAGGAAGGTGATGGCTAGACATGCGTGACACATGTCCTAACCATCTCTCTCAATCGATGTAACTTCACAACCTAGTCGATTTATTTCCCTCTCCCACCAACCTAACTACCTAGCACTCAACTGATGCCTCACCTCAATACTGCTCACTACATTGTACCACCTAACACAAGATAGAACGTAGACACCTATGATCAAAGACAGCTAGCCTGTCTTTTCATATCTTCCACTTTCAATGGCCAAGTATCACTCACAACCAAAAAGGAGGGACAGAGCGAACTGGTGCTGAGTAGTACACACGTCCTTTGGTCGACAGCTAGCCAGATATCACGTCTACACCAGGGATGGTGTAGGTTAATTGGCATATACTAAACGAGCCTTCTGTATTCAGACCTGAAGACTCGACTTCCTCCTGCTGATCAGATACTGATGAAAACATGACAAAATGAGGACAAAAAATATGTTAGATAATGTTAAAAGCAACAACAACAACAACAACAAAAAGTCTACTCACTATTTAGCTGAATCTGTCAACTGGTATTCACGACGACGATCATAACACTCTTTTATTCCAGGATCATCCCATAATGATTTAATGGCTACAACATGCTGAGGTTCCATAGTGGTGACAGTTTCATAATCGATCTCACGAATTGCTTCGGCATACGACTGAAATCATTTTGAACAAAAAGTTAACATTTGCTTGTATGAATAATTAGTACGCGTTATATCATAACAGATGAGGGGAAAAAACGAAATTAGCCTATGAATCATTACGTAACTAACAATAAAAGACGTTAAAATTCGAATGACGGTGGGCAATGCACAACATAAACAGATATTAAGCTAATGTCTCTTCCTATGAATAAGACTGCACATTACTTCTAGCTGCTGCAACACAGAATGAGCGTTTTGCAGGTGATAAAACACCTTGAACATTACATATATACCAGTCAAGATAGCTGGGATATGAATGAATCCATAAATACTGACAACATAAAATATTTGAGATGTTAACAACAATTGAAAGTACTATCAGACAAATTTTATTTGACAAGGCAGATCTTATGTTATCATTTATATCTATTTTAGATTGGACACTAATCCCTAACTAATGTGTCCAGTCCTATCTTTGGTGCGAAATGAATTCTATCAGTCACATTTGCAATGTGGCCACAATGCCACTAGGTGGTTCACCATCACGGTGCACTGTGAATTGTTCATATTAGATCGTTGGAGGCAAACTTGACTAATAGAATTCAATCTGCACCAAAGACAGAACTACACACACACACACACACACATTACACTAGTTACTGACTAGTGTCCAATCAAAAATAATATCCAATACAGTCCTACAGGAGGTCAATTGCGACTCTTATCAGCTTAGTGGTAACATCGCCTCTGACTGCAGTACTGGTTGGTGACGCGGGTTCAAATCTCAGAAGCATGGACATGAGTGCCTTCAAGGTTGCACATACACCTTGCTGACTGACTGGTGAGTGCCAACTAGCACGAAACTTAGGTCAGAGAAGGCTTCTTGCCAATCGATGGCCTCCAACCATCTAATATTTAAAAAATTCATTTATATCTACATATATTCCCATCTTACGAGTGATTTCTACAGGTGAACTGAAGACATTAGTGTAGGAGGTAACTAGATGTACACTTGTATGACTCATAAATAGGGGGTGCAATAATTGGTTTTAGCATTTTTTAATGCATAGTGTTTAAAACTTAATGATACGGATTTAACATTGAAGAATTTCGCTTTAAATCACCAGTACAACCTAATCAATAGTAATAAATAGATTTTTTTATAGTATATCATATACAAAAATAAGTCCATGATTTATCAGGCATTCTAACCTTGTTTGCTGGGTTTTCATACGGAATTTTCAGGCTTTCTACAGCACGAATCATTGTAAACATAGCCATGTAGATATTTTGATAGACAATTTTAATGAAAGTTCGTCTCTCGTCATCCGAATAACCAGCACCATGGATAATCCGCATTTGTTTAATGAAGGTACTTTTTCCAGACTCACCGGTACCTAATGAAAATAATTGTGGATGAAAGTTATGAAATTAGGTAATGTGTTAACAAGCTATGATTGAGCCATTCTACTACCATATAAAAGTTAATACAAATTCATGCTTGATTATTACTAAGTAACAGAATTTGTATTTATGATTTTATTATCTTCGGCATAATTCGATAATGACATTTTTGCTAATAATTATTGTGATGTTACATTGTAAGACGTGATGGGAAAATACACAGCATTACATTATTGACTGAATGAACTTTAGGCTACGCTACTAAACACGAAGTGCTTAGTGGAGGATTAATGTGACGAGATTAAGCATATGTAAGTCCATGATCAAGGTTAATTATTTATCGACACTCGCAGTGGATGAAATATTAGTCTAATAATCTTCCAGAATTATCGTAACCAGTTATAGTTTACAGTCCAGTGTACGGAGTTGTAAAAATTGAGTTGCATCTTTAGATAGGTGTAGTCGAATAGGAGACCAACGGAAACACTCGTACGATAGTCACTACAGATAATCTCACAAATTCACACAGGATGTATTACAGACTGGGCCACTAACTGCGTAAAATCTAGTAAAATTATTTGGCTACTTAGGCCCCCATCACAATAGGAAAAATCAAAAGTTACCTGCTAAATGCAGCCATAAACCCTTTAGAACGATACACATTCAAAATCATATCAGTTGAACTTCCTACTTAGAGAAGCAGCAGAGCACATATGCTTTTTGGATGAAAGCGGGATATCATACCTGTGACAGAGGGCAAATTGACTAATGCCAAACAACCATGCTGAGATCTTGTCAGTAATCAGTACAATAAAGTTTATGAAACCAATCACAACTGGTTTAGAATTACCAGTCAATATTTAGGAGCTAAAATAGCAACGTTAAACTATTGCTTAGAGCACCCATAGGACTGTTTTTTACCATTGTGTACCTTCAATCACATTATTAGGTCGCTAATGTACGTCAACCAAGATTGGCCAAGGAAGTTCTTTAAGACGGTGACCCACAACCATATTTACAACGGCGCGTTAAAGTCAGAACTCAATTAACTGATATCGACCCATGTGTCAGACTAACT
Organism: Trichobilharzia szidati; assembly: GCA_944472155.2. NCBI lineage: Eukaryota > Metazoa > Platyhelminthes > Trematoda > Strigeidida > Schistosomatidae > Trichobilharzia > Trichobilharzia szidati. The sequence continues at coordinate 59,079,573 of OX235277.1, read as the reverse complement.
GTGTCTGAATGATAATAGTCAGCTTCCCAGGTTGGAATAGACGGAGTGGAGCTCGAATCTGAGGTGGCTTATTTGCAGGTATGGGGATTAAGCAAACGAACCACACTCTTAAGCAGGCATCCGACGTACAGATCTCATGAGATGTCACAGTAAAAGATCACAGGTGTTTCACTGAGCAACCTACAGGAAGATGTAATTAAAGACGACCCAATACAGTGGAAAAAGGACTTTCGCTTGACAGAGACTAAGAGATTTCAAGTTAGGGAATAAAACTCCTCAAATAAAGTATAATTATATTTTAATAGTTTACACACAATGATACGTTTTGTTATTGGTAATTTTGCTCGAAATATTTATTTTTTTTATTTTCGTTTACAGCTTGATTCCACACAGTACTTTTGGTAGAAGTATGGAATTTTCAGCATGGATATCGGTAGCCCAAATTTTACAGGCCGACCAATAACAAAACGTATCATTGTGTGTAAACTATTAAAATATAATTATACTTTATTTGATCTAATCCACAATGCTCAAACTTTTTACTGATAATAAAACTCCTACTGTTTGTATATGCAGGATAAATACCAAGTCTACATGCAACGAAGTTGGACATCTGGCTGATCTTTCCTTGTAATTTTTGACTACTTCGACGAAGCCTTAATAAGGCGATGCTGAACAACGGGATTTGATGCCATAAGGTGATAGTACACAAGAATGTACACAAAATTTAAAAAACTGTATCTGGTCGCATAAGGCAGTGACGAGTTAAATGAGATAATAAGGAAACGCAAATTATGGCTGCAGATATGAACCAACAGTAGTACATAGATAAAGACTGGCCTGCATACTGATTACAACTGTAAATACTTGAGGTTCATCCAACAGATGATACTGTAAGTTTTCTTCAATTGGTTAACAACCTTAAGACAGGATTATTATTAATATACATGCGCACACTATCGTTTAGTGACACTAACAGGTTTTTTAAAAGCTTCTTTTGAAGGAAACAAATGAAAAGTCTGTCGAACCACTGACAATTGGCGCGTAGAAACAAGCCAAATAATGGCCAGGCTATAAAGCAATCGACCACTGAACAGACTGCATGACGTCCAACAAAATACACACGGACTATCATCTAGGCATAAAAATAGTGAAATAAGAGCAAGATCTCCAGGGTCTTGATGCTTGCCTCGGTCACTAATGGATGGAAAACATCACTAAACACCCTTGAGCCACAGCGAAATACGCAGTATCACGATACAACACACTTCACTTGGTCCTTATTGCCGGTCGTTTTTCAGATAAATAAGCACGCATTATTTAGGGGAACGTCCGACAGGCCAAACAGAAATCTGGTGGCGGCAATATGTGCTTAACCTGTGGAAAATTTTTTAAAATTACTTTGGTAGAAAAGCATTACGAAATTATGTTATGGCTAGTAATTTCAAAACTACTTCACATTATGCAATTAGTCCTGTGAATATATTAGGCTTCAAGCACCATGATATTTGTGAGACCAGTTACTACTTGAATCAGGTGAAGAACTAAAGTGCTAGGCAAAGCTGTAGAATCTCTATTATGAAGTCAGAAATTCTGTGATCAAATGACCACTTTAACTGAGAGCACAGCACAGTTCCTCACGTGAATCAATACAACGCGGCTGAGCGAAAATTATACGTCTACTGCCACTTTGCCACTTTATAATTCGAACATTGACTCCATTTCCGAGCAGAGGTGGGTGAGCGCACTGTTATTTCTTGACGCTATATAAGTACTCAACACTACTACCACATTCTTGGATGATACGAGTAGTGATTCTGGCAGCTATTTCTGCGGAACTCTGACATTATCAGGTTATACCAACCTTGCAGGATACAAGATGACTGATTAGAATTCGGGACTGCACTTGTAGACACAACTGCCACTGTGAGCTAGGCACAAAAAGTTAGATACATAAGTTCCCACTTAACATGTAGCATTAAAGATTTACAAATGAATAAGAGATTCAAGAAAACAATATCTTCAAGACTACTCTCTTCGCGTAAAAACATAGTGTACACAAATGAAAAAAAGAGAACTACACGTTGAAAACTGAAATACGACTGCTGTGACTATGTACACTGAACCTCCGCAGAGAGAATTATAAAAGTCGCGTACAACTTTGAAGCACACTTCCCTACTCCATACTTTGAAAAGCAACCTACCTAGGAGGAGAAGTTTTAGTTCTCGACGTGCATCCTTTTTGTCACGTTTCAACTGCTTCTCAATCTCCTTATTAATGCGGTTTTGCTCTTTATATTCTTCGCTCCTGCAACAGAACATTGAGATTTTATGGAAGGTATGTGTTGCGTTGGGATAACGATTTCCAGCAGTAGCTTTTGAAGTAAAAACTTAGGCACTGCAAATTTGATTTAAAGCCCAATACACTCATCATAATCCACAACTCTTCACTAGCGCCATCTTCGTGGTCATAAAAGCCACCAGATCTCAGTAACTAAAACAACATTGGATCTTCAATCCTCAAGGTGGATGTTGTGAAAAAAATTTCGGAAATAGGTTGATAATGTTTTGCTTATCGCAAATGATTAGCCTAAGTGAGTTGAATAACTTTCTGTTCAATCTGCATATGTTCTTTCTAGAAACATTTGCTGCGACGTAGTCACTTGAAATGCAGGCCTGACGTTCGGAAACATTTCACCTAGTTAGGAAATGTCATTAAAGACTGGAAATTACCCTGGAGCATAGGCGAAAAATTTCACCCTCTCTAAGTTTGTTTTCAATATCGTGCTGAAGGAGGAGTGGCGAATTAGTTCTAGATCGCCGTATATTAAACCTAAATAGGTTGCTCAAATCTCGGTTAAGCAGAATGTGAGTGAAATCTGGACCCTTAAATAGTGTGGTAACAGTCGGAAGCCCTGCTGCAAACAAGATGGATGGGAAGAATAATTCGGATACAGAGAATTGTATTCCGAATGTTTCAGGTGTCCTTCATGTGCCATGAGTATATATCCTGGAAAACTACTGGTTTTTGTCTTTTTTGTCAGGAGGCATATATCACCGTAGTCGGTTCTTGTGTAGTGTCTACGCCTCTTTTCCAAGTGTCATCATATCTGATATTACGACGTCAATCAATAAACAGTAACCCCATCTACTTATTTTCACTTACCTGTGTTTGCAATCTCTAGCTAACACAGGTATTTCAACTCTGGAAGATTTTGTGGTGATTGCAATGTACTAAGGTGTCATGTGTGGCTCTTTTCTTTCCCTCCACGAATGCATGAAACTTTGTCAAACAGCTAAGAACCAGGCTTAAATATATTTGGATAACATCAACATATCTCATCACACTTACATGAGCTCTGGTTGTGAACACATACATTTTTTAGTGGTAACTCTGACAACACTAGACTCTAGAACCAATCACCAGCCATAAAACTTAATTTCACACAGGAATTATAGCACAGTGCTTCTGTTGTAGTTTGGGATCTCTACAGCAGCATGCAATGGCCACTGAGACCTAGTTAACGATTAGGGATTCCAGGAAGTCGAAACGAGTAACCGAGTAGTAACTACAACTTCCTTATGATTTGTAAGGCTCTCTCTATATTCTGAATGATGAATGCTCTTCCGTGAGTTTGACTAGATTTCCGATTTTAACTGCCCACTACTGTCCTTTCGAAAATAAAGGTTTAGAAATCACAATTCGTCTTCTGCAACAATATGAGCTGTCGGTCGATCATTTGGTTAATTATTTCTATAGAAAACTCAGTTTATAAGTTGGCGAGTCCATTTCAACTTATATTTAGCTTTCTTTTTTGTCACAGTTGACTATGATCTATGTATTTCTTGTTTTTGGATTTTTTTACTTGTTCCTATATTTAATTTCAATCTCCTTGTTCACTACAGTGGGTCAGTTGGTAGGCATGGAAACCAACTTTAAGAACTACATCTGCAGAGGTAATTTCCTAAGTAACTACAAGAACCAAATTTCCCGAATTCGCTCGGCATGACGCGAAACTATGGTCTGCTCAACCAGAAAACTGCTTTTACGGGCACATAATGAAGTTTATAACATCAGGTGCCGACACCTATGTTCTCATTTGCCCTATGAGATTAGCAAGGAGGCGTGAAGACTTCGCATTCCAACCAGGCAACCATAAACAATGCCTAGGCGTGAAGTGATAAAACGCCATTGCGTCGTGGAACCAAGTTACGAAACGATTGCTTCCACGAGTAACATGAGAGATACATCCCCATCGCAGTTTTTACTCGACGTGCGACAGATTTTAGGTGACATTGGTGGAAGCTGTACTAGAACAAGATTTGATGCAAGCCCTTCCGTAGTATGCGCAACAGGCACAGGACACCTGGGACTCCCACTCCTCTCTTTGAAGCTCACGAAGCACCGCCGACCTAATATTGGAGGTGATGACTGAGAGAAGGTCGAGTGAACTATATGAGTGTGTACAAAGACCTAATAATCTCGGAACTTGTGGTTGATATTTGGTCACTAACGTAACAACCGGCACAAATACAACTAACACAGGGCAGACGAGGTAGGTAGCCCAGCAGAGCACGGTTCCGGTCAAAAACCTGTCTCTCACCAATTGGATCATTTGGGTAATTATTTTGATGGAACTGTCGGCTGCTCTAGTAATGAATTGGAAGATTCAAGTGACTTATAAATTGAGTGAATTACTAATATATCCCTAGTGAAATCGTACTGTTTTGACAGTTTCTTTGACTTACTGTTGCATGCCCTCGGAATGTACTCAGCGTGGTTTTTGGGTGGTTTTGAAATCTCCCCACAAGAAAGGGATGTCTCAGTCTCCGGGGTGTCTTTAATAATACATTTGTCCCATTGAGAGCTAGGAATTTTACCCAGTCTGTTTGCTTTCGACAAACTCATTTCATGTCCAGTGAACCGTTGTTGTTTCCTGGATTAAATGAAGGGAAAGGCATTGAGCAGAGTACCATTTCATGGCCTCAACTGGAAGATCTGTCAGCAGCACTCGTGGAAACGGGGGCATGTCGTGACAGAAAGCAAGGTCAAACATATTTTCCCCATGAACAGGAACGAAGTTACCTACACAAGGGTCTTTTCCGGGATCTTTGTGTGAAAACTGGTTCGAGCAGGACGTCCAACCATCGACGTTGCAAGAAGATGACGTAGTTCTTGATGCCAGAAGTCGTACAAGGATGCGAGACTAGTTGAAGTTTTACTGTGGGGTCCCATATGTAGGGAAGGTGATACTTCGGAATGGAGTGTGAGTCATCCGGTGCAAGATTAGAAGGTCTACGCATCAACTTCTAATTCAGTATACCACTAGGCATGCTCTTACCGCTTCTATCACCAGAAAAATGTGGCAGAGTAAGTTGTTTTCGAACATTTGAGACCCGATCAATCAGAATATGGAGCATACTGGTAAGCATTAACTATATTTGTGCCTTGAACCGGTTTCTTGGCATTGTACGTGGGTCTGTTGATGCGCTTGTTCTCAGTATGCCTATTGAATACGAATTACTCCTCACAATTGTCAGCCAGAATCCTGTGGAATTTGTTCACCGTAGTGTGATTGCGTTTAGTCAAACCTTTCTTTGGGCCACAAACAACGTTGCCTACTATCGAAATACCTCTTCGCACAGACTGGATAACAGGACACTGATGTCTGAATGGTCTTCTAGTTGCATTAGCAAGCATGCGGGTTGTGGGGTTTACCGAATGCGATTGTTTATACTAGCTGGTGATTCAGGTACACGACCAGCTTACTGCAATTTTAATCCCAGAGAGGTGAAGAAATTATAGTTGCACAGGTATACGCGCTCAAAATGTTTTACCCTTTGCTGTTGTAATATACTTAAAACTGCTGTTTAATCTCAAATTCTCTTGAAATCTAGTAAAATAACTAACATCAGGATATTAAATAGACCTGGGACCAATGAAGATTTGACCTGAAAATGCAGCTGTCATTAGTGTGACTCAGCCAGCACAGAGAAACAAGACGGGTCACTGAAATCTAAATGGCCGGGGTCCAATTGAATTGAGGACTTTCCTCGATATCCCACATTATCATCAGACTACGAAACTGAAAGGATCACAATGCCGATTGACTGTAATCTGTAAGGAGTGCATTCAGTGACTGAGAAAAATTCTAGTGAAACTAATTAACCTTGCTATGTGAAGACTCCCCCAGGGTGGACACTTTGTGGACAAGATATAATGACATCCAAGGAGAGACTGGTATTGTGAACAGTAATTTAACTGCAGATAAATGGAGACTAAGTTTGAAAATTTTTATAATGTGTTCGATGACGCTAGCAATCATTCGCCCGTGTCTATCAAAGATTATAAAGCTCTCAGCGTAATGTCTGAACCGATGCAATTAGTTGATGGGCATTATCGAGTGACTTTATTGAGTATCCCTGTTAACTGTACAGTCGTAATCCATCGCTATGGTGATTTAATGACAGGTGTTATTTTTTACATGCTTTATAGATGAAATTTTGTATCAAGAGAATTTTATGACGTACATAATGTCGGCGACATAATGTACTTGGACCGCGATACACTTGTCACGCTTGTATCAGGAATTGTTGCTTGATACTCGTATATGCACAACATAACGGGTTAGATAAGACAGCAAGTTCAAAATTTAAACGTACATTTTTGAATTTTCACGGAAACATGCTAGTATATACGGCCTATTTAATGATTTTTCATTGTCTTAATCGATATGACAGTTGTTGATATACATAAAGTAATTTCATTAGGATAAGTTTTCATTTACTCAGCACAATCTGCTGTACATTTTAAGACACAAATCATAGGCATATAAAAACATTGCGTAGCACTTTTATGAACTTGTTCTTCAGGTGGCATTTATTTTGGGGAGAGATTTATTTACCGTGATACTCTGATTTCAAAAACTTAACTTAGGTTCATACGTGGAAGAAGGTTATTAGCTTAGTTGGAATAAGGACAAATTGTTCGGAAGTTAAGGAAGATTTTATTCCCCAGTTTACTCGTGCAAACACACCTGCACGTCTAGGTGCTCCGCAGTTGCAAATGAGGCAAGAGATTATGAGTACCCTTCCTCCCTTCAGCATAAGAGAATTAATAAAACAGGAATTACCTCACAAGGTCCTCTACATTAGGTTCAGTAAAAACCAATAGAAGTTTCTCCACTTCAGCAGTATGTGAGTGAGGTTATAAGATGTGTATGCCCCTATAGTAACACATTTGCCATGGAGACCTCATAGTGAAATCAAAAGAATATATATTTCACCAAATATTATGCACTTCCTGTATGGATTTCATGTTCATCAAGTGGTCATTTAACAATTGCTGAATGTTGCCATCAAGCTAAAATGATATCTCCTAATTCAGAGAATGGTTGTGACTTTTATTTGCAGTTTACAATTTTATTCAATTTACACAACTACAATACCCACTTCTCACTTTATTGGGGTAACATCAACTAGGTTTTTTAAAAAGCAGTAAGTCAGTTCGTGAATTTAATGAATTCTACTGGTTGAGCTCCATTCACTTAATGCTGAAACTAAACTGTGGGAGGACTCATATTTCCAAGAAGGATCTGATACATTGATGTTCATGTTTACATACTTTCTCTTTCTGTTATTAAATCCTGAGCCTGCACTTCTATATATCTCCTGGTCGAGGTCGAACAACCCAACATCTAAACTGAAATGACCATTTCAGTAAATTCAAACTCAAATTCCATGAACGATCCGTTGCAACCACTTGAAAACGCTGGCCAACATTCTGTACAAGGAGTATTCTTGATCTGATATAAAGAAACAACTGGTTTTCAAACAGTTTTCAATGTATTACTCAACTTACATGTACAGTCTGCCATGCTGACGCAAATGGAGCAAATGGATAGTTCTAGAATTGACCCCATTTGATGCAGTAAAACAATCTAACACTACCTTATCTAATTTTCGTATCAAAGATCAAATTTCTTTCCTATTATAAAACTACGATAAGACTGCTGACAAAAATGGAATAAATACATTATTGACTCAAAATAATACATCAATAAACTTTATCTCACGGATGCTGTTCACAACAAAGTTATATAGGAGAATTGACTTCAAGCTTTATTTTTCCCAGATATTTGTATTACATTCATCTGTAGTCTGGGTTTTTTGTTAATGCGAAGACAATATTTCTATATCTCTTTATGTGTTACACAGACAGACTATTTTGCAGACTGTTCTGACTGACTCTAATGTTAGATTGAACAAACAAACTGTAATTTATATAATAACTTATCCATGCCTGTACAATTGGTATGTTCCTGCATAAACAGGAATAAATATATATATATAATTTCTACACCTGTCATCCTTGCTTTAGTTAAATTTCATTACACATATATTAATAAATTTGTCTGTCAATGTCTTTAGGGACTTTTCTGGGAACATTCTCCTCAACTTAGAGTTTGCTGATGATACTGTTTGCCTAGTTTATGAGAAGTGATTACTGAAGCTGGGAGATATGAAGAGAATACCGGCGTCTGTGCCCTATCTCCTGAGTTAAGTAGTAAAACATGGTGAGTAACATAAAGCTAAGCGTATAGTGTTAGGTAGAGATGTGAATCCACACAGTTGTCAATGTCACAGATGCGATCACTCTGGTAATCTTACATATTCAGTCAATCCTTATGTTTCTTCCTTGCCACTATCAGTTCTGCCTCACAGTTTTGCTCATTAGGGTTCCATTTAATTACTTTTTCAACCACTTTCGTGTGGCACATAGATTGTGGCACTTAAACAGGTGCACTTGTGTGCACACACTGCAGTACTGTTAACCAAATGTTAAAATTTTGTTGGTTCTGTGCTAATATCTTCTTATAATATGTGTAGACAGGTTACTTTGCAATGTCAAATGCTCACTATATAAAAGACTGCCATGATAATTTAGTACAATAAGTCCTGACAGCCGACCTTACATTCAGTTCATACCACCTACATTGAACTCTAACTTTAGTGTTCTGCTGAATCTTGCTCCACTATTCCCAAAACCTATTCTTTTTACTCTTTAAGGTTTTATTATATTATAAACTAATCTGTTCATTAGGACGCATGTACATATGTATAATATGTTCATAAATCTGTACGTGGAGATCTGTTGGAAGCACTCACTAAGAAAGCTAGGGAAATGGAATGTGAGGTACGAATGTGTCTGGTACCGAGCAATATATTTACTGTAGCCATAACAATCAGAGCCTAACATCATAAAAGGAGGGAGGGTGGCGCATGCGGATCAGTAGATATGGTGGTGGCCACTAAGGTGAATTGCCGCACTCTGCAGGAACAGCAATATGCAATTTGACGGCTCGAGATTTTTATGAGGGCATGAATTTTTATCTTGAAAAGATAATAATGATCGCCTGGACAGATCATGCTTCTACCTTTAAACATATACCATTCGCTCAGCCTATTGTTGAGATGCGACCACGTGGGCTCTGCACAGATTTATGGGGCATCTTATAAATTGACATGCTTTCCTTTGTCGTATCTTCGAATATCACTTAACAATGTCTCATCTCATACATTTTCTAATAACGTCTTCACTCGCTCATTATATTCCACTAAACCTAACATTTTATAGGTCTTTATGAATTTGATTCGACTTATTTTATTCCTATTCTCTATAGGGTACGTTTGTGCACCAAATGCACAAAAAGGTATGGAATTAAAACAGCCGGCTTGTGGATAATTGTATTAAACCAAAAGCGGACATCATGATAGTAAAACCTATAGGGTAGCATTATACATTACAAATGAACTTTGTCAGCCTAGGGATTATAGTCTACCATTGTATTTCCAACCAACAACAACAACAGCAGCAACATCCAGCGCCAATCACCATCAATGGGAGGGATCTGAAAGAGGTTACTTCATTCACTTATCCAGGGAGCATTGTCTCAACTACAGGAGGAACGGACGGACGAGGATGTCAAATCGAGAATCGGGAAGGCGAGAAACACATTCATCAACCTGAAACCAATCTGGAAATCTTCGTCACTCAGCACCACTCAACAACAAAACTCGCATTTTCAATACAAATGTCAAGTCAGTCAGTTCTTCTATACGGATCAGAAACTTGGCCAGTGGGTCACCAAGAATATTTCCAACAGCCTGTTGCTGACCTTTATCAACAACTGTCTTCGTTCTATACTCAAGATCAGATGGCCGGGAAGAATCCCCAACAAGAAATCTTGGGAACAAACAAAACAAGAACCAATCGCCCGATAAATATGCAGGAGACAGTGGAGATAGATTGGACACTCGCTGAGGAGGCCACTGGGTGACATCGCACGTCAGGCCATAGCTCGAGTGGAACCCGAAAGGGAAGCGGCGAGTGGGACGTCCAAGGGTGACATGGAATAGATCGTGTGAAGAGGAGCTGAAACAGTATAGACTAACGTGGATGCAGGTGAAAAGTACAGCAGAAGACAGAAACAAGTGGAGACGTGTAGTTGAAGCCCTATGTTCCATTAGGAACCCAAGGGAAAAATAATAATAATAAAGATGCGAGTGAACGGAAAACTGCTGACTGTGGACAAGCTGTCTCTTAAGGATACTGGTGAAGCAAAGCTGCAGATACTAAAATTGGTAACGTTTCCCATCCAGTTGAAAGCGTTGGGGTTCAATGCAATTGTGAATATAGTACAGGTAGTCATGATAAAAGAAGGGTTGACATGAACATCAAGTTATTGCATCGCCCACACTCGCCCAACACAGTCATGAGAAGAGACGTTGTTCACAGAAGTTGGATGGAGAGATTCAGAGCTCTCGATAAATGCTATGTGTGGAGGGGACTTGGCACTGCACCACGTTTTCAGACAGTAACACATTTACCAGGGCATTGGTTAGATGATCACCATTCAATTGTGTTGGTAGTGACTATTTGAACCATTTAGTGCAGAGAAAGGGAGAGTGACTGAGAAGCTTTATGACTGTTGTATAACTTGCTTTTCTGTAAGAGCAGTTCTCACAGAAATGGCACACACCTTAGATAAAGACTGCCTTCCGCATACATCTTACAGGTTTCCTGCAAGAAGAGGATGTCTGGGGCACAAATCTAGTGATAATGACTCACATTTCAAGGGGTTCGTTGCTAGCTTTTAGGAGTTGGAACAAGTTTACGGCCACGGATGACCTTCTCAAAACAGGATATGCATAGCACTGACAGCTAGCCAGTGAAAAGTATAGGAACGTAACATTAGATATGTCAGAGAGAGAGAGAAACACGCAGCTCAATTAGCGGTACGAATTTGCTTCAAAGAATATGTTTTTTCACAAAATAAATCGACTTACTACTGACCACCGCGTTTTAGTTACCTCACAACATGTCCTTGAATTCCTAAGATGACGGCATAGCTCTTAACTCTCAAGAAACTGCTGGATTACCTCATGTGAGACAATATGAAACCGTTCAAAAGATGCAGTACGTTTGCATTTACACGAGATATTCTTTGTTCAGATGCAAGTGTCTGTCCTTCAGCTTCCAAAGCAATTGTGTGATGTAGACCACAGACAAATCAAAACAAAAATCTGATAGTCCAAAGGGCGTTGATAAAGCATATCCCCTGTTTGAAGTTGCGCCTCCAGCTTTACCTTGAGGACATTTGCGCGGTCTAGTTGATTTCAGTTTGGCTGATTTCT
>OX235277.1:56485591-56509851 GCA_944472155.2 Trichobilharzia szidati | reverse complement strand
CTTTTCACTTTATTTTTCCTTTGCTACTCATCACATCATTATCAGTAGTTTGCCAATGTGTCATACTATCCTAAACAGACAATTTCACAGTCTTGAAATATTTACCATTAGTTGTTAGTATCCAGAGTAACCCAGCGAGATAGTTTACACCTGCCTACCTTATTAATGTGACAGATTTTTTGTTCTGAGTAACTGGGTTCTAACTAACTAAAGCTATGGATCTAATAATGGCTTCAGATTATTATTGTATGATTTTCGTGTGTCATTACAAGTAAGTAGCACAATTAGTGGTTACAAAATAAAGAGTGAAGCTTGACGTCTTCTCATAATGCTATCTACATTTCTGGTTTTTGGTGTGGTTTCATTTTCATTTGATGATAAAAGGATAAAACTTGAGCACTGTGGTGTCAGAGTATAACTCCATTGTGGATAAACTTATTGTTTGGATGAAGTCACACACAGCGGTGTTATACAGTAAGCCATATTTACTGATGATGACCACGTTTCGAGCACAATTTATTACTACTGCTCATAATCATCATATCAAGGCACTACTCACACAACTTTATTGCTACGTTGATATACATGAGTAAAAATTGATGATTAGACATATGAATAAAAATCATAAGATAAAGTATATTTGTGGTGAGAGCTGTCTACTAGCCAAATTGGTAGACAGTAATTTACGTCAATATTTACGTTCCCAAGAAAATGTGAACAAAGATTGATTCAAAACCGACCACAGCAGACTTTGCGTAGGCGGATGCAGTTAACATATAGAGGATTTGACATTCAAAAAACAGTCACAAATAGATGAAAGATTAACTTTACGTGAGAAACAACCAATCGGAAGACTGTGTTTGTTTGCTTAAATATCCATAGTAATGTACATGAAGATATATAAATATGCTTTGATTTCCTTAATAAATAATCTGTTACCTGACTCTTGCCTTCTGTCGTTACACATTTAGAAGTAATTTTAGTGTTATCTATAAAATACAATAAGATGGGAAATAAGATGTTTTCATAGTAAAATAAATAAGTAACTGGTTAGAATGTTACAATGTACGTGAATTGAAATAGAGTTTTAAGATTATTTATTATCCTCTTCTGATTTGACTGGTGGTAATAATATCTTCCATACTTATCTTTGGTATTTGCGTTGATTCACTTCTATTGCATGTGTTGGGTGTAGATTGTTCGATGAACCAGGATTCAGTAATCAATCTCTCTCTTCGCATCACCTCCTCCCCCATCTCACTCTCGCACTGACGACCGACTGACTCGCCACTTCCCATTCGCGTTCCACTCGAGTAATGGCCTAGTATGTGATGCCACTTGATTGTTTGTTTTCTCAGAGTATGGTCAATCCACCTTCATTTCTTCTTTCATATTTATTGCACACTTGGTTCCTGGTTGGTCAGCTCCTAGAGCTCCCTGTTACTGATCTTTTCTGGCCATCTGATCTTGAGTATTGAGTGAAGACAACCATTAATGGAGGTCTGTAGTTCGAATTTGTTCGAAGTGCCCTTCGTAAAGTGGCGCAGCATCAAGTCTCTGATCTGAATAGTAGTAGTGACTGACTTCACCGTGGAGTTGAAAATGCGGATCTTGTTTTTTATGCTGCATGCTGTTGACCTCCACACAGACTTGAGAGAAACGAAAACTTGTCTTGCTTTCCCGCTCCTCGATTTGATATCCTCATCAGTTCCATCCACCTATATTTGAAACGATGCTTTGCAAGTAGGTAGGTAAAGGAGATTGATTCTTTCAGATTTCTCTCATTTGTGCTGGATTTTGGGATATGACAGGTCACGAAGAGTGAATGCATCTACACTAGCCAATAAACAGTTATATCTCTACGAAATTACTATAATCCTTAGCTTCCTTTTTCTGTTTATTCGTTTCATTGTTAATACTAAAGTACACAAGTGAACTTCAAAGGTATTTTTCTGTGTGTGTGTAGTACTAATTAACAATTTCGTCGGTTCTCAGAATAGCTTGAATTTATTTCAATCAATCAATCAATTATTTTATTGTGATTAACGATTAAAGGTTAGTAAATTACTTAGCTGTATGGTATGATGGTTCACATCACCTTTGGTCACTCACTCATTCACTACTCAATCAATCTTCTTTATCGATGTGCTCATAGGAAGTAGCGGCTTGCTTTGTGTGTGAGGGGGTGGGGGGTGTAGAGTTCTCTTGGTCGCTTCTTTGATTTATAACCAACCGGATATCATGTTTACTCCAGTGGCGACGTAAGTTGGCAAATTCCACACGAGTCTTTTGTATCTATGGTGAGTTTTCTTCAGAAATCATTAGTCCTTTGAAGCTTATCCAGTTCACTCTCTATCTAGCCCAGTCCCGTAGCATCATCTTACATTTAACAGGATCAAATCACATGCCAAACTTTCGAAGATCGTTCTACAAGGTGTATTCCAAACACTCTGCATTTTATCAGCGTCTTCAACTAAGAGGACTGTGTCCTCTGCATATTTTAAGTCAACCAGACTATACCCTGGTAACAAGTCATTACCGTAATCGTTGAAGTTAGTTAGGGGTAATTTCAATCACAAATCTAATCGAAAAAGTTACTTATGTAGATGTCTAGATTATCTTTAGCTGAGTCCCTTGAAATGCTAAAAAAAATCAATATTTTAGGAGATATGCTTATTTCAAACTGTGTTGTTGGCATTCTGCTGGTTTGTGTGTGTGTGTGACTGTTCTGGTATTCAATAAATCGTATGGTTGAAAATTTTGGTGATAACTTGTCTTTTCTTCGATAAACCCACCGGTAGTTTCTCACTCTCCCCCTTTTCATTTTATTCTTAACTTATTGCTCAAGTGTAATATTTCATATAATAAGGCGACTAATGATGATAAAATCTTGACGTCTTTTCTCTTCCTCTCTGTCTGTTAACTTAATCATAACTTAAAATCTAGACACTTTATAAATCATTTAATGACTCCCCTTTTTTATGGAAGGGAACTTCTTTCTTCCTAGCCAACGTGTTTCCCTCCCTCTGTCGTCTTCGTCAAAACGATAGTCTGGAATTCATCGGCAGAAGGCAACATCCGGGATTCGAACCCAGGACCTACCAGTTATAAGACTAGCGAGCCTGAAGAATAATACTGACTGTAGGAGGGGAGAGTTAGATGATGAAGGTGATGTGGGTAAAGTAAAATGATGCTCAGGAAGGCTTCGTGTGCTCTTGGATTTGGGTGGGAGGTTGTTACTTTCCAGCTGCCCACGCACCGTGGAAGTTGATTGATTCTTCGGGCGTGTACCTGAAACAGAAAGAGGGTTAGTGTTGAGTGACCGCAGAGTTCAGGGGACAACTGCTTGAGGTCGGTCACACACGGCCTGTATGAACTGGTTTCTTGGTTCCGTATTAGTAAAGTCTCTCCACAGTGGAGAGAGAGCATAGCTGGCTGGCATGTTGATCATTTGAGGGAAACACCTTAATGCAGTGACATTCCTGTTTCTCAGAAGTACGACTTCGCCTACAGACCCCCAACATAGTGTTAAAAAAATTCTTACACTATGCCGCTAAATGCTTTTAGTCTAATCGCTATCCTAACAACCTTCCTGGCATGGTAGGACCTTCAGGAACAATAGTTCCAGCCAGTGTAGTTTGTTGGGTCATTGAGATATGCAAGCCCACCAACTCCTCATGACCTAACTTATCAAAAAGTATCTATATATATATATATATATATATATTAGCTGTGATGTTTCTACGCGGTTAGGTCGGGATAACTAGCCTCACGCCCAACCTTCCTTCCTTCTAAGACTTAATTTCGGCTATTAAGCAAATAATATGTTGATCAATGTCCAGTCTGGAAATAAACCAATCAAAATTCGGCCCACATAAAATAACGCCCAATAGTTTATTGATCGTAATTACAGACTAATTGACATATCCTTGGTGATATATTTTGAATCGTAAATTATTACAGTCTGAAATATATACCTTGCGGCCCATGTTTACTATAAGTAGTCCAGGTTGGGGAAGTAGGTAGCTGTCGTACACTGCTGTTGGCGTAGTCAAACGGTATGCGTAATCAATGCATCTGTGTCCAACTCAGCATCCCTATTTCAGTTTCGATGTATTGTGTAACATAACAACAAGGTGTTAGGAATGCATCGGGTGAGGGGAATCGAGCGTCGAACCACGTGAGGTGTGGTTTTTGCGAGCATTCTACCAATGGACCACCTCCACATATGATTGAAATAAAAAATATACATTTTAGAATTTAATTGGTCGATGGTGACTAGCAGTGGAATCCAGGTTGCACATTTCGTCCTATTTGGGACTCGTCATCCAGAGGATGTAACTGCATTCCTCAGTGAGTGGTGATGTTCCCATCGAGACGAAATGCGCATCTTGGATTCCACTGCTAGTCACCATCCACCAATTGAATTCGAATTACATGCGCAGACATCGTCGAAGCGTCGAAACAAGAAGCCGACTGGAGACCGAACACTTCGGTCCAATCAATCGACGGAAAAATCTAGAATTCAATTAAATAAATATGCATTTTGTTAATTTTATTCTTCATCAGGAGCTGGTCATGAGGAACATAGTTTAAGGAAACAGAAGTACATTAGAGAAGTTTTCATCAGTTGCTTAGCAGTAAAACACTAGCTAATCAACAACATACAGGAAAAAAGATTGTGTAGTAATAATTAATGTACAAGAAACTTTTGATGAAAAATGGTTTGAAATCAATTAAACAATTCAAAGTCAGTTCTAATATTGTATAGCTATCTATGTGTGTTATCATTATCCGAAGTGCTTAACCTTTTCACTAATCTTCAGTGATATATCCTCTTTCTTTCTCCGTCTGACGTGATTGGTAGTATAATAATATGGGAAATATTAAGGTTAGGCGTAGGGTGCGTTAGGTAAAGATTTAAAGTTATGAAGGCGCATTGAATGAAAGATGACTAGGATATGTGCTACGCATGCCGAACTATGTGTTACGTATGCCTAGTCATCGCCTTCCTCGACGATGGTCAATGTTAGCTGACATAGGGTCAAGCTAGAAAAGAGCTAGTGGCGGTCAAACCAAAACATGGCTTCATCAGTGAATGAAATCCACAACAGCTAGTTTAAGCCATGTGGGAAGGTTTCGGGGTCATCGGGACGGTAAACAACAATGACTGGAGACAATCGGTGATATGGCTCAAAATCCACTCCTTATGACTTATAACAACCAATAAAACTATATTGTTATTCGTTAATACTATTCCTTTTGTCTCATATCCCTGTCTACCGTCTCTATTTTGCATTTCTTTTACTTTCTTCTCTTGCTTTGTGGGGTACATGGAGGGAGTGTGGCGACTTGAACTGCTGCACTTTGGTGCAAAGTTCTATATTGAAAACAGACTGACAGAACCATCGCCCTCCTTGACAAGCATCGAATCAATAATAATAATATCAATGGATTACAGTTCGATAGTATCAACATAACAATACACTGAATGAATATCAGGTCGGTTTTCGACATAGAACTTCGCACATATGTGCGGTAGTTCAAGTCGCCACACTCCCTCCTTGTAGCACACAAAGCAAGAGAAGAAAGTAGAAGAAATGCATATTAGAGACAGTAAACAGAGGTGTGAGAAAAACGATTAGTAATAACGAAGAACAAAACAGTTTAATTGGAAATCATAAGTCACAAGGAGTGAATGCATCTGCACCAGCCAATGAGAACGATTTTGAGCCATGTCATCAATTGTTTCCAACCATTGGTTTTTACCGTCCCGAGGACCCCAACCAGTCAAGAAGTCTACACCTTCCTACGTGGCTCAGACTAACTGTTGTGGATTTCATTCACTGATGAACCCATGTTTTGATTTGACCCATGCTAGCTCTTTTCCAGCCTGCTCCTATATCAGCTAACATTTCCCGTCGAGGAAGGCGATGACTAGGCATACGTAACACATGTCCTAACCATTTCAGTCGATGTAATTTCACAGTTTCTTCGATTGATTTCCCCGCCTTACCTAGCACTCGACTGAGGCCTAACCTCAATACTGCTCACCCTATTATACCACTCCACACGGGAGATAGAACGCAGGAACCTATGATCGAAGACAGCTAATCTTTTCATGTCTTTCGCTCTCAATGGCCAGGTCTCACAGCCAGCCATAAAGGAGGACGGAACGGGCTGCTAAGCAGTACATCCGCCCTTTGGTCGATAGTCAGCCGGATATCACGTCTACTATGCATGAGATGGCGTAAACTGGCATATGCAAAACTAGCCCTCTGTATCCGTACTGAGATTTCGTCAGAGATCAACCCGTTGGCACTGGCTGGTGGTGTTTCCGAAATAAGTGAAGCGGTCAACGTGCTCTACCATTTCACTTCAATATCAGAGAAATTAGGAAACATGATAATACAGAATTCATGAATTTATAATCATTCTCTTTTGATGCTGTAAATCGTCTCTCTTTTGACATAGAAAAAAATAGACTGTTTGTCTTTGTATTTCGTAATCACAGAAGAAACAGTGTGGTTTTTTACCAGTTCCTCTACCTTCTCTATAGTTTTAGTTTAGGCGACATTGGAAGAGGGTAAGTGAAGGGAGGAGAGAGAGAGAGAGGGAGACGGTGCCGCCGCTATATATTGCCGAAAAATTTGGCTTTTTCTACTTACAGTATGACGTACAGATTAGTTATACACCAAGCGTATCAACCGGCATGAAGTTTGTCTTCTCCTACTCACCAAGTAAAGGCATATACAAAGGCATCTTTTGAAGTGTTCAGCCCAGTGTTTCCTTTGCTCCACTTCTTTGTTGAGTGACTTTCCATTGTCATCCTTCACCGGCTTGATTTGTGTCAAACGTTTGCCCGATAGGTACCTAGTAGTTTGGTAGAGAGTTGCGAGGTCTCCTTTGCCTGCAGCTTGTTCTGCCTCACTTGCCATGGTTTCATAGTACTTTCTTTTGTCTTCTCTGGCACTCTTCTTTACTCTTTTGTTCAGTGTCTTGTAGCTTGCGTTCAAATCCTGTTTTTGTTGCTCATCGGTGCACTGGAGAATCTTTTGTTTCATCATCCCTCTCTCTTCTATTAGTTTCCAAGTGTCCGTAGTGAGCCATTGTTTGTCCTCTCTCTTCTTTCTGCCTAGAACTTCCATACAGGTTTGACTCCACACTGTCCTCAAGTTGTTCCAGTGCTTTTCGACGCTGACCTCTTCGCCAGTGTTGATTTGTGTCTCGGCTTTGTCTTTTATACTTGCAGTGAAGATGTCCTTTGTGTACTGGTCCTTCAGTTTTTGAGTGTTGAACTTGGCTTGTGGTCTATTTTCAGCTCCTGTTTCTCTGAAAGCCTTTAATTTGATTTGGATTGTCCCTTGTACGAACCTACCAGGAACCGATTGTGAAACAAATAGGCAGGAAGAAATGGAGATGGATTGACCATACTCTGAGGAAACCATCAAGTGACATCACTTGACAAGCCATTTCTCGAGTGGAACCCGGCCGAAAGGGAAGCGGCGAGTTGGTCGTCAGTGCTAGGGTGTGTGGGTGACTTGGAGGAGGTCATGTGAAGAGGAGATGAAAACGTGTGGACAGACTTGGAGCCAGGTGAAGACTCTAGCAGAGAACCGAAGGCAATGGAGACGCATGGCTGAAGCCTATGTTCCTCTAGGAATTAAAGGATACAATAATAATAATAATAAATAGTAGTAATTGTTATAAATAGCAACGTCTTGTTCTTCTTCTTTTTCTTCGCATTTCTTAGGTAGATTACAAATTCGTTAGATATTCTACACACTGTAGGAGACACTTTTATCTGTGTATGTATTACATATGCCATAGTCGTATATCCATCAGTATTTTGATTCCTGTGACAGATAGATAGATGTCACAGTGTGATTAGAATAGGCTTAAACAATACCTCTTCATACATCCACACACACACACATATACATGCACTCGCACTTGGCTTGCATCTATGTCTGCAACACAGTGTGTCTCTATATCTGTGTATGGTTTTTTATTTCTTATATGTAAATTAGACATGATAATTAAGTGTTTTTATTTACGGAGATTCGGTACGGCTGAAATTTTCATTTATACTTATTTCTGTTGTAAAGATGTGATTCGTTGGTTTAAGTAGATGGTCGACTTTCACTCTTTGTGTGTGTGTGTGTGTGTGTGCGTGTGCGTGTCCCAAGACGTTCGAAACCCAGCTCTTGTTATATTCAGCCTAAAGGAGTTCCATAATAATTTGTTTATCAGATATATCACACACACAGTGAAACAGTATTATTATTTACTGGATGACTAAGTGCTCAACACAATTTATTGCTGTTCAGGTGAACATAGAAAAAACAGAGGTGATGAAGATTCATGGGCAACACCACCAACAGCAACAACAACAACAGACAACAATCAGCATAAATGGAAGGAACCTGAAAGAAACAACCTCTTTTACCTACCCACCTACCTGGAAAGCATCGTTTCAACTACAGGCCGGCGGAACTGACGAGAATATCAAAGCGCGAGGATCGGAAAAGCAAGACAAGCTTTCACTACTCTCAAGTCTTTGTGGAGGTCAACAGCACTGCTCAGCATCAAAAATAAGATCCGGATTTTCAACTCCAATGTGAGGTCAGTCAGTGCTATACGGATCAGAGACTTGGTGCGTCATAAAGAGCATCTCAAACAAACTACAGACCTTCATCAACAGCTGTTTTCATTCAATGTTTTGCTCAAGATCAGATGACCGTCCAGAAAACATCAGCAACAGGGATCTCTGGCAATGAGCGAACCAACACAGCAGGAACCGATTGTGAAACAAATAGGCAGAAAGAAATGGAGATGGATTCGCTGGCCATACTCTGAGGAAACCATCAAGTGACATCACTAGACAAGCCATTGCTCGAGTGGAACCCGAAAGGGAAGGTGTGAGTTGGTCGTCAGTGCAAGGGTGACTTGGAGGAGGTCATGTGAAGAGGACATGAAAACGTGTGGACAGACTTGGAGGCCAGATGAAGACTCTAGGAGAGAAGTGAACGCAATGGAGACGCACGACTGAAGCCCTATGTTCTTCTAGGAATTAAAGGATACAATAATAATAATAATAATTTCATCAATTATAACTTTACAGCTTTGAAACTTGAGTTTTATAGTTTTCTTTATTGCTTCATATTCATCGTAGTCGTAGGTAGCGGTAGTAGAATTTTCCAGATGTCTGGGTGGGTGGACAGGTGTTAAATCATTCCTATTACACGTATTTCCTGTCAGTTGATTCGATAAACAAAGCTTCCGTTATCAATCCTGCTCCCTCCACCCCACTGTTACATTAGATTTCAAAACTGTCATCTTATCCCACCATCCTATGCTGTATGGTTGTGTGTAATTGCATGTAGCGAGAGGTATGGTTCAACTATTCTCCAGATTTCTCATCATGTTAGGGTTAATCAATCTAGATTAGGCTAGATTTTTATGCTCTGGCAGTCTGATTGGTCATGTTGCACTACTTCGACCTATGTATCTGACCTGATAATCTTTGCAGGTAGGGTATTAGATAAACTAAATTGTTTTGTTTTTTATTGGCGTCACAGGCTGGATCCTTTAACCGACAAAGCTTGTTTCTAATTGACTCGGATTCCCCTCCCCCATTGACAAACTCGTCGACCGGTAGCAAACCCTAAGAGAAACTGGAAGGAAGGAAGTGTGAGGCTTGTAACCCCACCCTGTAAAAAACAAAACTACTCCTGAAATCTCAAACTTGAAGTCCTAAGTTCAACTCGGAACACAAGGGGAGAATCGTACCACATGTAGGCTTTGTTCTTTTTGTGTTATTTGTGTGCAAAGGCATATTCTTTAAATGATGAATGAAAGGATTTGTAGCTTTCAGGTATGGGATGTTCTTTGCTGCCTTGTTGTGTTTAGCAGAGGTGATTAGTTGAATTGTGGAGGCTTTATTGATTTATTTCCTTTTAGAGGATTATCTTTGCAGCGTCAACTTCATAGTAAAACTGTGTTATAGCAGTTGTCTCCGCGAATGAAATAACTCTCCTTTGTAATAACTTTCGCTATAATTTGTTTTCATAGCAAAAATATTTTTTAAAAAAAAGACGATTGACAGCAGCGAAGAACACCTTCTTTTCCACAAAGTCACCATCAACCAAGGCTGTACATTCGTATATCTATATATGTGGAGTAAATGGGTTGGGAAAGAAAGTTCCCGAAAACTATTTCCGGTCAATGGTCAAATTAATCAAATTACAAAGTAGAATAAACAGGAAGGTCAGGTAGAAAACACAAACATAGTAGGATCACAATTACTTAGAAACTTGACTTTCTTTTTGTTCTATAAGGGATTAAAAGTGTGGTAATAACAAAGTAGACAAGAAGTCCGGATAAAAATAAAACGTAAAAGTAACGCAAATAAACAGGAAGTTGAGATAAGAAAGGCAGTAGGATAATCATTCTTGAGAAGATTCACTGTTAATAATTATCATGGTAGGGACAATAACGGTTGGACGTATTTCTTTGGAATACATAGTGTCCGCTTGAAATCTTTGACTGACTAGTGCCCCAAGTATGCCCAAATGCCTTGATTTCACTCCCTTTGGAGGACTTTTCAAATGGAGACGAGTGTTCTGAATTCATTAGATGTTCTGTTACCGAACTATATACACGCGCTTGAATTCTCCCTTTGTTAATCACATAGGCTGAATAATGTTCGCGAATGCATTGTTTTTAAATTCCTATCTGCATTAATACGTTTTTTTATCGGCACTTCCTGTCTACTTTGTCATTATTTTTTTGTTATACTCCTAGCTTAGATATAGCGAGTGAAGTGGTAAAGCACGTTGATGGCTTCACTTATATGGGAAGTTGCATTAGCCAGCCCCAGAGGATTGGTCGCTGACGAGATCTTAGCACGGATACAGAAAGCTAGTTTCGCATATGCCAGTTTACGCCGTCTCTGGCGTAGACGAGATATTCGGCTATCGACCAAAGAGCGGATATACTGCTCAGCAGTCCGCTCCGTCCTCCTTCATGACTGGCTGTGAGACCTGGCCATTGAGAGTGGAAGACATGAAAATCCTGACTAGATAGATGTCTTTGATCATAAGTGCCTGCGTTCTATCTCCCTTACTAAGTGGTATAATAGGGTGAGCAGTACTGAGGTTAGGCATCGGTCGTGTGCCAGGTAGGTGGGAGGGGAAATCAATCGACGAGGCTGTGAAGCTACATCTACTGAGATGGTTGGCGCATATGTTACGTATGCCTAGTCATTGCCTTCCTCGACGGGCAGTGTTAGATGGCATAGCGTCAGGTAGGAAAAGGGCCAGTCGCCGGTGGTCAAACCAAAACATGGTTTCATCAGCCAGTGGAATTCATAACAGTTAGTTTAAACCAGGCAGTCATGTATGAGATGTAGACTTCCTAACTGATTCGGGTCTTCGGGATAGTAAGAACCAATAAAGGCTGGTGACAATTATCGGTGATATGGCTCAAAGTCGTTCTCAATGGCTGACGCAGATGCATCCACTCCTTGTGACTTATAATATCCAATAAAACCACATTATTCTTCGATATTACGATTCTTTTCGCCTTATATCTCTGTTTACTGTTACTATTTAGCATTTCTTTTTACTTTCTTCTCTTGCTTTGTGTGCTACATGGAGGGAATGTGGTGACTCGAACTGCTGCACATCGTTCCAAAGTCCTGTGTCAAAAGCAGACAGACAGACTACACTTTTAATCCTTAATTGCACAAAAAGAAAGTCAAGTTTCTAAGTAATTATGATCCTAATTCGTTCTTTATTTGATCTTCCTGTTTATTCCAATTTGTAATTTAATGAATTTAACCGTTGACCGGAAATAGTTCTGGGAACTTTCTTTCCTACCCATTTACTCCATATATATTTATACACGAATGTACAGCCTTTGTTGATGGTGACTACGTGGAAAAGAAGATTTTCTTCGCTGCTGTCAACCGTCTGTTTATTAGTTTCTATAATTGTTTCTCTACGCCTTGGTCTATCTATTTTTATCATCCTCTTGTATTCACTTCAATGTCCACTAATCGTTTATGTAAATACAGTTTTCGTTGTGTATTTCTTTTTTGACAAAAACAGTGACGATGTCTTATCTATGATTACGTCAGCTATTGTTACTATTATCAGCATCACCACCACCACCACCACTCGGTATTGATTAGAAGACTGGCTATACTTTGAATTTTGTATAATTAGTTGCACTAAAATTCACTTGATAAATTAGACTTTGCTTAGTCATTCAAATGACAAAGGATTATGTGTGAAGTAGTATTTACTTTGAAAGGACACTGGTCAGTATAACTATTGTTATGTGTGTCTAGTCCTTTGTTTGGTTGGTTAGTGCAGAATGAATTCCGTCAGTCAAGTTTACAGTGTAGCCATCATGCCCCTAGGTGGCTCACCCCATCACGGTGCACTGCACTGTGAATTGTTGATATTATATGGTTGGAGGCAATCGGCCACAGGAAGCCTTGTCTGACCTACCTAGGTTTTGTGCTATTTGGCAGTCACCAGTCAGTCAGTAAGACAGGCGTATCTGTAGCCTTGAAGGAACTACTCATGTCCCTCCTTCTGAAATTTTAACCCGCGTCACCTTCGTGGCTTCGAACTAGTGTCCATCACAATCCCGAATAGCTCAGTGGTAACATTGTCTGTGACTGCAGCGCTGGGTGACGCCCCTGCTAACTGGATATAATTTTTTTTGATTTTTGATTATAGCTTGAAACCACATAGTATTTTTGGTACAAGTATAGAATTTTCAGCACGTGATATCGATAGCCCAAATTTTCCAGGCCAACCATAGATATCAGGTGTGCGTCGGCAGGGGGTCGAACCCCGGACCATGTAAATGGTCGGCGAGATTCCTAACCGTTGTGCCACCGACGCAGTGAGTAATATTAAGGTTGGTTGTAAACTGCTAGGTAAAAAATGGATGATGTTGTAAAGATACCATCGACTAAGGTGGCTAGGAGGAATCGTGTGTGACAAGTTGAGCAATTTTAGCTGACATAGAATTTAGTCACAAGAGAGTTGCTGTGGGTTGCCAAACCAAAACGTTGCACAAAATTTCACTCTATCCTTCTTTAGAGCTGTGAAATATATTGGCGACTGAAATTGGAAGATACAAAAAGGCTAGCTATCTTTGATCATAGGTATCTGCGTTCTATATATCGTGTTCAGTGGTATAGTAGAGTGAGTAAAATTAACATTAGGTGTCGGATGTTAGGTAAGGTTAGTCATTCAATTGATAAGGTTGTGAAGCGACATAGATTGAGATGGTTAGGACATGTGTTACTCGTGTCTAGCCATCACCTACCTCGACGACAGGTAATGTTAGCTGACATAGGACGGGTCAGGTTGGAAAAAAGCTAGTGGCTGGCGGTCAAACCAAAGCATGGCTTCATCTATCAGTGAAATCCATAAGAGTTAGTTGAAGTCAGTCAGCCACATAGGGAGGTGTAGAGTTTGTGGTTGGCTGAAGTCCTCGGAACTGTAAGAAACAGTGGCTGGAGACAATTGCTGATATGGCTGAAAATCTTTATCAATGACTGGTTCAGATGCGTTCACTCTTTGTGATCGTCCATGTATGATAAAACCCTATTAGTTTTCCATGTTACTACTCCCTCTTTTTTACTTTTTTTTCTGCTTATTATCTTCCTTTTGAATATCTTCCGCCTCTCTTCTGTCTTCCTTTGTGTACTGCATGGAGTGTGGGAAGTTGAACTGCTGCACTTCTATTCAAAGTTCCATATTGAAACCAGGCGGTTAACAGTGTATACCTTTGATTTTTTTCCTGACATATTCGAGTACATTTTCATTGGACAGTCACTACTCTCAAGTCTGTGTGGAGGTCAACAGCACTCAGCATCAAAAATAAGATCCGGATTTTCAACTCCAATGTGAAGTCAGTCACTGCTACTATACGGATCACAGACTTGGCCAGGGCGTCATAAAGAGCATCTCGAACAAACTACAGACATTCATTAACAGTTGTCTTCGACTAATACTCAAGATCAGATGGCCAGAAGAGATCAGCAACAGGGAGGGATCTCTGGGAGCGAACCAACCCAGGAGGAACCGATTGTGAAACAAATAGGCAGGAAGAAATGGAGATGGATTGGATTGGCCATACTCTGAGGAAACCATCAAATGAGTGACATCACCAGACAAGCCATTGCTCGAGTGGAACCCGAAAGGGAAGCAGCGAGTTGGTCGTCAGTGTGAGGGTGACTTGGAGGAGTTCATGTGAAGAGGACATGAAAACGTGTGGACAGACTTGGAGCCAGGTGAAGACTCTAGCAGAGAATCGAACGCAATGGAGACGCACGGTTGAAGCCCTATGTTCCTCTAGGAATTAAAGGAAAATATAATAATAATTCATTGGACAGTAATAACTTTTTTGATCTGATAAGTGATTAGCACTTTACAAACATTCGTAGTACGCGGCTGTACGTAGTTATCATCACTGTGGTGATAATAATTCGTCGGTAGTTCAGTGAGAGAATACTCACCAACCATGCATCAAGTGCTCCTAGGTTCGACCCCTGGTCGATGCTTTCCTTAAACTCGCTTGGTCTATAGGTTAGGTTGATGAAGAGAGACGGTCGGGTCTCAGGCTAACAACCTCACTTCGTAAAGAAATGAACACCATTGCTTCTGAAACTTCAAAGCCCAAGCATGAAGCCCTATGTTCCATTAGGAAGGCAAATGGAACAAAAGAAGATTAAACCCTCAGGGTGTGTTCAAACAGAACTTGTTGTTACACTTAAGCTACTTTATTATAATTATTATTATTCCCTTGGGCTCTGCGTGGAACATAGGGCTTCACCAATATATCTCCACTTTGTTCTATCTTCTGCTGTCTTCTTCAGTTGGCTGGATTCACGATTGCCTATAATCTCTCATCTCCTCCTCCTCACACCGTCTCCTCCATGTCACCCTCGCACTGATGACCCATTAGGATTTCACTCGACCGATGGCCTGCACTAGGCTCAGTGTCACTTGACGGCCCCCTCAACGTTCGCCTGATCAATCCATCTCCCATTTTCTTCTACATATTTGTAGAGCAATCGGCTCTTGCTCGATTGGTTTGTTCTCAACCAGAGTTTCTTGTTGTTGATTCTTTCTGGTCGACTGCCTGGCCATTTGATCTTCAGTATGGAGTCAACCAGCGAATGTGGCAGCTGTTGATAAAAGTCTGTAGTGGCTTGTTGGAAATGTTTTTCGTGACATACTGGTCGAGTTTCTGAGCCATAAAGAAACAGTAACTAACTTAATATTTCTGCTGAAAATCTGAATCTTATTCTTAATGCTGCGGAGTGCAGAAGATTTCAAAACCGATTTCTGGCCTTCTTTCACTTCTTCATCCCTTACGCCACTTGTGGTTGAAACATTGCTTCCTAGATAAGTAAACGAGATTAACCTCTGTTAAATCTCTCCCGTCGATGGTGATTGATACTTGTAGTTGCTGTTGTTGTTGATTGGTTGTCTTCATCACCTCCATCTTCTCTATGTTAATCTGGATAGAGTCCTGTCTTCGCTGCCTGTATTATTATATTATTGTTCCCTGGGGTTCCTAGTGGAACATAGGGCTTCAACTCCACATCTCCACTTGCTTCTGTCTTCTGCTGGACTTTTCACTTGCATCCATGTTATTCCCTACTGTTTCAACTCCTCTTCACATGATCTCCTCCATGTCACCCTTGGACGTCCCACTCGCCACCTCCCTTTCGGGTTTCACTCGAGCAATGGCCTGACGCGCGATGTCACCCAGCGGCCTCCTCAGCGAGTGTCCATTCCATCTCCACTTTCTCCTGCATATTTCGTGGGTGATTGGTTCTTGTTTTGTTTGTTCCCATAGCTTCTTGGTTGTGATTCTTTCTGGCCATCTGATCTTCAACAGTATAGAGCGAAGACAGTTAGTTGTTGATAAAGGTCTGCAACAGGCTCTTGGAAATATTCTTTGTGACCTGCCAAGTTTCTGACCCGTATAGCAAAACTGACTTGACGTTTGTATTGAAAAATGGGATTTTGTTGTTGATGGTGAGTGACGAAGATTTCCAGATTGGTTTCAGGTTGACGAATGTGTTTTTCGCCTTCCCGATTCTCGATTTGACATTGTCGTCCGTTCCTCCTGTAGTTGAGACATTGCTCCCTAGATAAGTGAATGAAGTAACCTCTTTCAAATCCCTCTCGTTTATGGTGATTGGCGCTGGATGTCGCTGTCTGCCTCTCCCCTTTTGCCAGGTTTTCGGTTTTTACCTCTAAGTCTTCGAATTAGTGTGTGCAATATTAAACATAAATCGTCTACGCGCGAAATCGAGATATCTTCTAGAGTCTTCTTATCGGTCTATCCAACTTATTCCTGTTTTCTCACTACCCACCGTCTAACGCATGATCCAGTCCACCACATGTAGGAATATCATCAGTCATAATAGACAGTGGTCTTGTCTTACTCTCCTATCTGCACACTTTAAAGGCTTCGATGAGTTTTCTGATGTGGATCACCTAACACATGTGTCATTGTCATATAGCCAGCTGTTGAATAAGATTGATAAAGATTTGAGGTACTGCACTTCATAGTGTTGAAGTAGTTTCCAAATCACTTCTCGGTCAATACTGTGCTGTCGAAGGCTTTTTCGAAGCCGATAAAGTTGTTGAAGTAAAAGTTCAACCATTTCACACATTTCTTTACTCTTTTTATCACTTTGTTGATCAGTTCACAATCTTACTTAAATTCTTATCTGAACAGTTATTATTTTGGTTACAGGATTTCATCATGAGCTGACATTGGTTAGGGAACCATTGGAAAACCTGGAAGTAGTTAGTTAGGAACCCTATGTAGGTATTTACCTGGGGTTCCAGTGGGAAGTCGAGACTAGTAGAGTGCGGCAGGTCGGGTGTGAGGACAAATACTCGCCGAAGACATTGGCTAGCGGTTGCGCTATGTCGTGAATTGGCAGAAGTTAGAATTCATGGGCTGGCCATTGGATCGGGTCCTAGTGGCTTAATGGTCTTCGAGCTCGCTAGCCTTGTAACCAGAAGATCCTGGGTTCGAACCCCTGTGGTAGGTGCGTACTGATGAAGAGTACCAAACTAGACTGACGAAACAGCTGTCCAGTACTCCTGTCTGGTTTTCCAATGGTTCTCTAACCAATGTCAGCTCATGATGAAATCCTGCAACCAATCAACTAAATCCCTACAAACCAATACTTGAATTATTATTTTATTACTTCCTCATGACTTCTTTTATGTAATTTTCATTTTGTTTTGTCTCTTCTATAATATTCAGGTGCTGTAATAGTTCCAAGTTCATTGTTAGGCGTTTTATCCGGTGCATTACTAATGCGACATTTTCGTCCAAGCCTACATCGTACATTATTTGGTTTATGCATTATGATTGCAATTACTGTGATAACAAGTGTCAGCCTGATGTCCATCGGTTGTCATTCTAGTCGTGTAGCTGGTATCACAGCTACATATGATGGGAAACGGTAAGTTGAAATGAAATAGAGTTCTCTTGCTTCCTTGCTTGCTTGCTTGCTCCATTGATTACTTCCTTTTAGCGTCTTTGTGTGTGTATGTATGACTGTGGGCTAGTGTTTGTTTGTGTGTTCGTGTATAAACGTCTCCTAATGGATCTTTCTGTCAATCAACATTGCTTTCTTTGCTTCTTATGTAGCTAATGTGTGTTACGAAGGTGTGTAAGGTATATTTGCGAAGCAGGTTCGTAACACAGAATCCAGTAATCCAAATCCTTATCAATAAAAAACCCATATTATCAAGTATTGGTTTTTGTAGTAGGGAAATTTTGTTTGATTGGTTGAAGGATTTCATCATGAGCTGACATTAGTTAGAGAACCATTGGAAAGCCAACAAGGGAGTACTGGACAGCTGCCTCGTCCTAGTTTTCCACTCGTCAGCAGTACTCACACACCGGGGTGGGTCTGAACCCAGGACCTTCTAGTTACAAGGCTAGGGAAGTTGTAGATCATTAAGCCACTGGGACCCGATCCAATGGCCAGTCCATGGATTCTAACTTCTGCCAATATTCATGACATAGCGCGACCACTTCTCAATACTTCTCTAACTAGTGTCAGCCCATGATGAAATCCTCCAACCAATCATTCTAAATCCCTACAAAAACCAATACTTGAAAAGTGATCTGATACTCACTAGCGACTGGTCATATTCAGGCAGTTACCCGGGGTTCTAGTGGTAAGTGGTGAGCAGTTAGGTACAGCAGGTTGAAGGTGAGGCAGTAACTCATCGAAGAAAACATTGCGAATTGGCGGTGCTATGTCATGAATTGGCAGAAATTAGAATTCATTGGCTGGTCATTGGGTTGGGTCTCAGTGGCTGAATGAATGGTCTACGAGCTCGCTAGCGTTGTAACCGGAAGTTCCTTGGTTCGAACCCCTGTGGTGAGTGCGCGCTGGTGGAGAGTCCCAAAATGCGCTGACGAAACAGCTGTCCAGTACTTCTTTGTTGGCTTTTCAATTTTTTTTTTGTTTTCCCTTATGCTCCTTTTTATTGATAATATTATGTAGTAGCTTTTCAGGATATCCATTTCCAATCAAAATCTGTTTTATGTTGGATATCTCGTTCTCCATATCGTCATTATCTGTTATAATGTTTCTAGCTCTAGACATATATATATATATATATATGTCTTCATTAATAATATAAGTAGTATCAACGCAGTTATCTAAAGTTTAAATGATTCTCTGTCCATACTCCTTTATTTTAACATACTGGTAATCTTTTTCGATAATCAACTCGTTATTTATTCCTTATTTTTTAAAAAAAAAATATTTCCTTTCTAATCTTCTTTAAAATTCAATGAAGGTTTTTTTAATTGCTTGCTTTTCGTTTGACTTTGTATCACAGTGTGTTCAGCATTTGTTAATTCATTCATTCATCCATTCATTATCCATTCAATTATCCTCTTCACTTGACGTCTTAATGCTGTTGTTGGTGGTGTGATTGCTTTCTGTGTTGACCTTTTAATGTTTTTTCCATTTCATCTCCTCTTAATTCCTCTTACCCTTTACAAACAACAAATTTCAAGTGTCTGTTCTTTTTTTTCTTTTAAATGTTAATTAACTAACTCTCCATTATGTATAAATTCTGTTACATTTCATAACATTATTATTATTATAACAACTTGCTTTAAGGAGAGATGTTGTCTCAGAATTTTGCTTTCTTCACCTAAAAAACGTTTCTTTGTGTTAGATCGATTAATTTACAACATATATATATTTGAATATTCTGCGTCGTGGCTTAGCAATAGAATGAATGCTCGCCAACCACGCACCATGTGGTCTGGGGTTCGACCTACGGCCACCAACGCACTCCTCTCACTACCTCGCTTAGCCGGTAATAAGACCTGTAAAGAAGGAAGGAAGGAAGGTTGGGCATAAGGCTGGCAATCCTGGCAATCCCATCCTGCAAAAGGTAATAAAACTGCTGCCGAAACTTCAAGCCTCTAGCTTGAAGCCTCCTATGTTCCACTGCGATCGTAAAAGAATTATATATATATATATATATATATATATATGAATTGTGACTTCTGCCAATTCGCCAATAACATTGGCTGGTGATCGTACTAAAATCCCCAATTGGTAGAAGTTAGGATTCATGGTCTGGCTGTTGAGTCGGATCTCAGTGACTTTTAATTGTCTACAAGGTTGGTCATGTAACCAAAAGATGGTCCTGGGTTCTAACCCCTGTGATAGATGCGTCCAAATCTACTAGTGTAACAACAGAAGACAAGGGCCAGGCAACAGATCGTTTATTAAGGAAAATCAACACATATTTATAGATTTTAGTGTACATTATTGTAGATTATTGTTAGTAGAAAATACAGTCTTTTGATTGGTTGTTTCTCACACAAAGTTAACCTTGCATCTCTTTGTGGCTATGTCAGATCATCCATATGCTAACTGTATCCGCCTACGCAAAGCCTTTGTTCTCATTTTCTCACCACCAATATTGGGGACATAAACGTTGATGTCAATTACTGTCTACCAACTTTGGCTAGCAGCCAGCTCTCACCACACTAGGACGAAACAGCTGGCTATCCAATACTCTCTGCTTGATCTTCAGTGGTTCTCTCTCTATTATCGGGTAAACAATGCTTCAGTGAGGGCTGTCTTGCTCTAGGCGTTTGAACCTGACCTCTCCGAGCTAAGGATGCTCACCGGCGACTCTGCGTATTCGATCATCGTTGTTTCCGCAGGATTGCTTGCGTTCGATGGCATCATCGCGTGAGTAACTCTGAGGTTCGGCGGCGTGTGTTTGAACACAGTGGAGATCACCATTTGTTGAGTGTCGTCATCTAGAAACACAGGCTTCAGTGGCTTGGACAAGTGCTGCGAATGTCATCTCAGAGGCTTGCGTACAGGTGTCTGTTCGCTAGCCAGCCCTGGGACGGGATGGAAAAAGCAAGAGGAGAGGTAGTCAGTCCATGACGTGGCGTCATGGTATGAAGGATATTTGTGCTAGGTTAACATCGGTTGGTGTGTGCCGCAATGTGCTGCAATTTCCTTCTTTCTTCCCTTCCCGATGATAGTTGATGAGTGCTGTTTGAACTTGTTCTGAAGTATGACTGTTTTCCTTCCAGATGAAGTTCTTTATCCGTTCTCCACTTATATTTTTTTTAAACTTTTAATCTATGTTGTTTCTATTATCATTGTGTGGCGCATCTTCTTGTTGCCATATTGTACCTAGTTTTTCAGCGTTTAAATAATATTTATAATAATAATAAGTCTCTCTCTCTCTTTGTCTTTAACTGATATCATCAATCCGTGATCAAAATCTTGAAACAAATCAATTATCCCTTTTTTAGTAATAATAGTAATCTACTTTATTCCAAAAACAGTACTTATAGTACAGAGTGGAATTCTCAGCTTTTGTCACAATATTGCACCTGATTTACTCAAAATATAAATAAAATTAAAACGAAATTAACCAGAGGAATTTGTCCACATTTACGATATAAAGTCGGAAATATTCGAAGTACGAAGTGAGAATAATAAATATCATGGAAAATTCCCATTGTAACATATAGAAAATCAAAACAAGTGGTGTCACAGCTAAGAGACTCTCTTCAACATCGAATTTATCACCAAGCTGTACAATCGTATATATGGTTTTATTAAGAAGTTATATCCGGTGAGGGAATTGAAACATAGGTGTGAATGTATGAAATAATAATAATATGAAGAGCAATTAAAACTAAAATGTTTGTGATTATAATCGTAGTTAAATGTCAAGTGGCAAAGCAAATTAATGTCATATATAGAATAATTCATAGGATGGATAGAACTAGAAAAAGGGTGTGCAATTATAAGATTAGTAGACAAATCGAATAAAATAAAAACGTTACGTCTAATATTGTGTGAAATTTAATAGCACAGAATTTAATTTTGTAAAAGGGAGGAATTGATTTAGAATGACAAGTGGAACAAGTGAAATAATACCGGGGATAGTTAAAAGTGACAGTAGTAATAGAAACAATTGACGTAATCAAGGAAGAGTATACAAATTGAATAGACAAAAAATGAAAAATTGGTAGAGCCAAAATATGATTGGGGATTACCATACTTTAGCAATAAGGGATTAAGACCATGAAAGTTGGAGGGGTTGAACGAACTTTTTCTGTACACAGAGATCTGGCTTTTCTGTTGCGATAGCCAAAGATGGCTTCAGCAATACAGATGAGTCGGGTACATAGGGATTTGGGTAAATTACTCTTTGCTTTTAGATGACTTTGAAGGCGGAGGCTATAGAGATAGGGTGATCATTATCGACCAAATGTTCAATGATCGCGCTTCTTACTGCTCCACTTCCACCTTTTCGTAACCGTGCAGGATAGTGTTCTTGCACCCTCTTGACTATTTCCTTATTACGTCAATTGTTACTATTACTACTCTCACATTTAATTGTCCCCGGTATTATTTCACTTGTTCCACTTGTCATTCTAAATCAATTCCTCCCTTTTACAAAATTAAATTCTGTGCTATTAAATTTCACACAATATTAGACGTAACGTTTTTACTTTATTCGATTTATCTACTAATCTTATAATTGCACACCTTTTTCAAGTTCTATCCATCCTATGAATTATTCTATATATGACATTAATTTGCTTTGCCACTTGACATTTAACTACGATTATAATCACAAACATTTTAGTTTTAATTGCATTTCATATTACTATTATTATTATTTTATGCATTCACATTTGTGATTCAATTCCCTCACCGGATATAACTTCTTAAAAACCAAATATATACGATTGTACAGCTTGGTGATAAATTCATTGAAAAGAGTCTCTTCGCTGAATCATTTCTTTTGATTTTCAATAATAAATATATTAATAATAATAATAATAACAGTGGGTTTGTTTCAAACAGTATTGGCTATTCAGTTTGGAAATTTCAGCATGTTATAGAGTATTGAATCTAATGTTCTGTTGATATAATATAGTGAGGGGAAATACAAAATTAACAGTTACAACACAGCTTAAATGATGTTAACACTTATGAAAAAATAAACAATTAAAACCAAAAAATTGCGAAGATTATAAATATAAGAGGAACAATAACAATAAAGCTTGATGTTATAAGGGTGAAGAAAATGGTTTATTTAGTATTGCAAAGAAGGTTAGTAAGTTAGTTCATGCCTGACACTATTTTCATTACATAAAATACGTGACGCCAAATATGGTATAGTGGAATTTTTATACTTAGACATACGTGCATAAATTCTTCTGAAAAGACTTCTTGTTTTACCTGAAGAGGAGACACAAGGTTGGAGCTCCAGGTGCTGCTGTGGATGCTCACAGTCTGACATCAAGTGCCTATCAATAATGACAATGTCAACGATATGGCCCAATGGGGGATACCACCATTCGCCCTACTGACGAAGCAATCCAGGGGAAAGAATAAGGGTGAACAGTAAAAAAGAATGACTAGGTAAGATGCACAAGTTGACAAACTGTAAGAGGACGAGGGTTTACTTGAGAGTTACGCTCAAGTGCCTTAACTTTATCCCGTTTATAAAATATTACAATCTGTCTTTTATCTCTCTAAACATTCTTCAAAGGTATATTCTACTTAAAGCAGCCGCACGCTAAACATGACATTTTTATTTTATTATATGCTGTATAGAGAAACTTGACTATTTTGTTTTTGTGCTTTGTGTGCATCGATTTAGTGTATTGTAGGTGTGTGTATGTGTGTGGGTGCGCGTGCTAAATTAATTTGTTTACAGTTCACCTATTCACTGAACAGCAGTGTAACGTTAGTAATAACAGTATTATAATGTGTATATAGACACTTCGATTCCTCTCACGTCTACTTTCTTACAGCCCTAGTCGAATTATATTGATTAATCACATTTATCAAGGTATTAATCGCAATAATTAATCGTAAATGGGTGAATATATATAAAGATATACGACACACACTATATGCTGAAAATATTCGAAAGAAGTAAAACACCCACGCACTCACACACACACACCGATGACAACAACGACAACAACAACAATCATCAATCGAGAGATAATAAAAACTTCTTTTTGATTGGATACTGGTCAGTAAATAGTCTAGTGTGTGTATGCGTGTGTGTGTGTGTGTGTAATTCTATCTTTAGTGCAGACTGACAACCAAATTAGGTGACTCATCATCACGGTGCACTATGAGATGTTGGTATCTAGGTGGTTGGAGGTCATTGGCCATAGGAAGCCTTGTCTGATCTAGGTTTCGTGATAGATGGCACTCAACAGTCAGTCAGCGAGAGAAGTATCTGCAACCTTGAAGGAACAAAGCAATTTCCTCCTCCCCGTATCACCCAGTGCTGTGTGCAGTCAGAGATGACATTACCACTGAGCTATTCGGGCTTGAAGTGGACCTCCTGTTGGACTGTATCGAATATTTTTTCACTGCATTTCTTTGTCGCATGCCTAGCCATCGCCTTCCTCGATGACAGGCAATGTTAACTGATATAGGATGGCTCCGGTTGGAAAAGAGCTAGTAGTTGGTGGTCAAACCAAAACATGGCTTCATTGGTCAGTGAAATCCAGAACAACTAGTTTAAACCAGCCACGTAGGAAGGTGTAGACTTCCCGGTTGGGGTTCTTCGGACGGTAAACACCAATGGCTGGGGACAATTGGTGATATGGCTCAAAATGCTCGTTCTCAATGGCTGGTGCACATG
>OX235277.1:56419408-56485096 GCA_944472155.2 Trichobilharzia szidati | reverse complement strand
TACCAAAGAAGTGGAGGGCTTTCTATTCAAAACAGTATGTTGCCATTTTCCACCTGAGAAATAAGAAAAACAGTCAGCCACTGTGTAACGCAGGAGACTCAGTGCGTGCTTCAACTCCGCTTGCTTAGTAAAAGTGTCCTAAGAATAGAATCAAAAGCAGCCGCAGCAGTAGCAACAACAACAGTGCCGTCTAAAAAGGAAGCTCAAACAAGCTTTACGCATTTATGAAATTCCAAAAATGAAAATGGACAAGATTACTTGAATATATCCAGGTGAAAACAATCTTCAAAAAAAGAAAATAAAGATGTATAGTTTACTAGTTAGAATTTAATTGGTGGATCATGATGATGATGACTAGCAGTGGAATGAAGCCAGAATGCGCGTTTCGTCCTACTTGGGACTCGTCAGCCAGTGGATGCACCTGCATTCTCCAGTGAGTGGTGGATGATGTTCCCACCGAGGCTCGAACCCAGTGCCCATAGTTTCAAACGCCAAATCGTTATTCACTAAACCACTTCGGCCACGAGAACCACTGTCTCTTGTGTAACGGGTCATATTAATTACTCAGTTGAATTTTAGATTTTCCCGTCGATCGATTGGACCGAACTGCTCGGTCTCAGGTTGACATGTCTAGTGGATAACGCTTTGATGTTTGAAACTATGGGCACTGGGTTCATACCTCAGTGGGAACATCATCAACCACTGGGGAGTGCAGTCACATTCAGCCGACGAGTCCCAAATAGGACGAAATGCGCATCCTGGATTCCACTGCTAGTCACCATCCACCAATTCAATTCGAATTAAATGTCCAGACATCGTCGAAACATCTGCGCGCAAGGAAATGACGACATGTCAACCTGAGACCAAGCACACTTCGGTCCAATCAATCGACAAGAGAATCTAAAATTCATTTAAATAAGTGTACTAGTTAGTTTCTTTTTCAATGAAATCTGTTTTTCTCTTCTATGATCGATCGTATTTGATGAAATATGTGTATGTTACATAGCTATCAACACATACTCGCCTTCATTCATTCACTCACATTCTCTCTTCCTTTCGATGAGGATAAATTTGACAGCAGAAAGGGAAATTAGATGTGTAAATATCATACGTGCCCTCGTTTAAGGGTAATCATATGTAAATTAACAACAATTTAGAAGAAACACACGCACACACACACACACAGACAAATGCGTACATCCACAAAAAGGCATGTTTGAATAAAAACAGGATTCATCTACAGTCGACCTTTTAAGGACACCATTTTGATTATATATATAATGTGAAGGAATTCACACCTCTTTTATTATTCCAGACAGCAGAGTTTCGATTACGGGGGGGGGGCGGCACGAATGAGTGTATGTTACAGTCAGCCAGCCAGTCAGAATCGGAAAGGCGGGAATCGACTGCACTGCTCCGCGCTGCGAACAACACTCAAATTTTCACCACATTTATGTCAAGCTGCCCAGCCACTTGCTTCTGTGTATGGTCACAGAAATCATTTCCAGCTTGGCTACAGAAGACTTTTTATCAACACCGTCCTGCTCTAGGTTCCATACTGAAGGTCAGATGGCCGACCGCGAAAGCGTAAACTATGAGGAAATCTGGCAAACGAATCAATCAAAAACCTATCGTGCCCAGTAAAAATGCACTAAGTGGACATCACACACCAGGCCAAGAAAGCTGTCGGTGGAAATCGTCGTCGACGGAAACGACGAGTTGGACGTTGTTCAAGGATGACTGACTCTGTAAGGGACCAGTGAGGTCCAATTAGATGTCAAGTGTATAGATGGATGTCCCACCAACGACAATGGTTGGAGTCACGCTAAATCACGAATTGGTAGAAGTTAGAATTCATGCAGTGGCCATTGAATCGGGTCCCGATGGCTGAATGGTATACGAGCTGGCTAGCCTTGTAACCGGAAGGTCCTGGGTTCGAACCCTGGCGGTGGGTGCGTACTGCCGATGATTCCCAAACTAGGATGAAACAGCAGCTGTCCAGTACTCCAATGCTGGTTTTCAATGGTTCTCTAACTGATATCAATCCGTGATCAACTAGTAAAAATATAAAAAAAGCTTTCTTATACCTTAACCTACTTCTTCAGCTTTTTCGAGTATGGTAACATGGTCTCTATTATCACAAACATATCGTGCTTAACTGCTAGCATACCAATAAATTAACACGTACAGGTAGGTATTAAGAAATTGATTAGGGAGATAAGCCTGACACAATTATCACGGTTGCTTTCCTTTTCTCTGCGTGATTCACACCCATGTAATGATATGAAATTTAAAATATTTAGGTCAAAAGGGAATAAAGAATTTACCGTATCATAATTTGATTAAGTTCATAGATATACGTATCACATGACAGGGTGTGAACACAACTGCCTTTCCTTCTTTTTGAAAAATAAATTAGGGAAACACAATCTCTGATTGGTGGAACGAAGATTAGTCGATTAGCTAGTTAGCCATTATTATTCCCTTGTGTTCTGAGTAGAACATAGGACTCTAACAACACATCTATGCTTTCTTCTATTTTCTGCTGTCATCTTCAACTGGCTGGCTCCACAACTGACCATAATCTCTCATCTCCTCCTCCAACTCACAAGATCCCCCGCATGTCATTCGACGGCATTCTCAACATATGCGCGATCCATCTCCATTTTCTCCTACATATGTGTTGAGCAATTAGGTCTTGGTTGATTGGTTTGTCCCCAGCCAGAGTTTCTCCTTGCTAATTCTTACTGACCCGTCGCCTGGCCATTCGATCTTCAGTATGGAGCCAGCTAGCGAGGGTGGCAGCTGTTGATAAAATTCTTCAACAGGCTGTTGGAAATCCTTTTCGCAGTGCAAGTTTCTGACCCATAAAGAAGCACTGGCTGACTGACTGACTGACTTCACATTTGTGTTGAACAGAATCCAAATCTTGTTGTTAATGCTGGCTGAGTGAAGAAGATTTCCAAACTGAATTCAGGTTGATGACGGCATATCTTGCTTTTCTGATTCCAGCTGATCGGCTTTGACATCTTTATCCATTCCAACTGCCTGTGATTGAAACCGTGCTTCCTGGCTAGATAAGTGAAGGAAGTAACCTCCGTCAAATCTGGTTATTGTTGCTGTTGGTTGGTTATCTTTATCACCTCCGTCACCACCTTCTCCATGTTCACCTGGAGTCTTTTGTTCGCCATCTGCTTCTGCAGCCAGTTTGTTGCTTTTCGCCTGCAAGTCTTCGAGTTTGTATCAAATCAGACATATATCGTATGCGAAATCCAGATATTCTAGAGTCTTCACATATCGGTCGAACGTATTCCGGTCTTGTTAGTTATCTAAGACTCGGTTATCCGACACAAAATTGTCCATTTATTATATGATGAGGACTGGTGATACTTACTATCGGTGTGTTATTGGCTTATAGTTTTGAGTCTAGTGTTCACTAGCGACTGATTCTACACGAGGAAGTTATCTGGAAGTCGTGATCACAAACCGGCATGGGGCAGGGGAGGGAGGTCCGTCAAACTGGACGAAAGGACAGGTACTCGCCAATGTTGTATTGGCTGGAAGTGACGCTTTTTCATAGCAAATTAGTAAAGGTTAGAATTTGCTATTAGTAGTGTTCTCTGAGCTGGTTGGTCTAGTTGCACAGCTTTCGCCCCCTCCCCTTTTAGACATCTTCAGCGCAATTTTTAGCATGAAGTGAGATGCCCACTAGCGACTTGCCCTATTCAGGTAGGGGTTCTAGTGAGAAGTGGTGACCAGTAGGGTGCAGCAGGGTCGGGTGTGAGGACAAATACTCGCCGAAGACATTGGCTAGGGGTCGCGCTATGTCGTGAATTGGCAGAAGTTAGAATTCATGGACTAGCCATTGGATCGGGTCCCAATGGCTTAATGGTTTGCGAGCTCGCCTTGTAACCAGAAGTTCCTGGGTTCGACCCCCGGTGGGTGCGTACTGATGAAGAGTCCAAAACTAGGCTGACGAAACATTTGGCTGTTCAGTACTTCCAGGTTTCCTAATGGTTCTCTAACCAATATCAGCTCATGATGAAATCCTGTAACCAATCAAATCCCTACAAACCAACAATTGAACTGGTTTGAATTTTCCATAAGTGAGTGATAGAATTGCGTTTCCCGGTAACCATCTTTACATCTGTATTGATCATTTTTTTATTGACTTGGATTTTTAAACTTTCTCGTCACATGTGATTTAGTTTTCACGCCCACATTGGCCGATGTAATGTCTGTTACAGTTCGTACAATTTATTTTGTAAATGGTATTAATTTTATCTTCTTTTTCTGTTGAATCTTTAGGTTTGGGCGTCCCCTTCGAATCAGAATCCAGGAACACAAATTAGCTGTGAAAAGACATGATATATATTCCTGTTTCATATCAATGCATACAGATAATTATGAACATCAGTTTGATAACTGGGATAATGTCGAAATTTTGACAGAGGAAACACCAAAAGTGCCAGGGAATTCCTAGAAGCCTGGTACTCAAACGAATATGTAATTAACAAACACGTTAATGTAGACCAAATATACCAACTAATAAGAAGTAAATCACGTGACGAGTAAGTTTAAAATCCAAGTCAATACATATGCAAAGATGGTTACCGGGAGACGCAGTTCTATCACTCATGAAGAAATTTAAATCATTTCACTTTATGCTAAATATTGCGCTGAAGATGTTGTCCGGAAGGAGGACGATGAAAGCTCCGCAACTAAACCAACCAGCTCCTCAGAGAACACTATTAATTGCAAATCATCCACCTGAGCTACAAATCTTCTCTATTATTTCATAAGGTTAGAATTCCCTCCCAGTGGTTGAACAGTCAACTAAGTTGTCTTGTAACCAAAATGCCCACGTTCAATCCCCAGTGGGTTAATGGGTGTGTATTACTGAAGAGTCCTAAATGAGGACGAAACAAATACCCAGTATTCCTAACCGGTTTCCAATAGTTCTCTAGCAAAAGTCAGTGTGTGGTGGTCACTTTTACAATTGATTGTAAACATTTAAAGCAAATGAACCATATTTACACATTGAGCAAAACAAATGAGTGTCAGTTGGGGAGCAAATAAAAAGTAGCAAGTAAAATAGGGAATCTAGCGACAATAACAAGTAAAGAAAGAATAACATTTGTGACTACTTTACTTCAAGAAAAAAGAGGAAGGAAGCAAAATGAGCGCCCAAGGGACTTTCTGTTAACCAGAATATCGTTAGCACACATGACGACGTCAATAAAAGTGTGTAATAGAATTATTTTTTTAATACCTTTACGTCCGCAGTGGAACATATGGCGCCTTCAAGCTAGAGGCTTGAAGCTTCGATAGAACTGGTATTTATTTTTATGGGATGCGGTTGCTAGTCTCATGACCAACCTTCTCTTTTAACCAGTCTTACTACTGGTTTAGGAAGGTAAAGGAGTGCTTCGGTGGCCGGGGATCGAACTCCGCACCACATGCGTGGTTGGCGAGCATCTACCGCTGTGCCACCGACCCGTGTAATACAATACCTGACAAATATATTCCCGGAAGTGATCAACATAGATAAAACTAATATAAGATCGTGAAAGAAACCCAATTAACAGAGAGTGAATAAAACAAACAAAACTCTGGGCTTATCACTTCAAAGGACTCTTGAATCAACAATCACCGACAACTCGTCCAGAAAAACCGTCAACAACCAGTCTTCCTACAAAAGCAGAAGTCTTGAATGCTGTGAAGTTATTGAAAGCTAAGAAAACAGCAGGAACCGATGGGATATATCATATTAGTTGTACCCTAAGCAACAGAACGTGTCGGCAGTTCAATGGTATAATGCCCGCGCCAACCACGTCAGGACAATGTACTTAAAACCACTTCGGAAAGAGATAGAAATTCACCAGCTACCTTGTATATATACACACACACACACATCAGCCAAATTATCCAATTTAATGAGTCCACCCCCGACTTACCTGTTGTGATGATTTATTCACTGAGGCTTCTACAGTCAGATGAGTTTTTTCGTTACCCGACACAAACAATTCTCTAACCTAGAAAAAAGAACACAGAAAGGAAAAAAAAGAACCATCAAGGTATATGTAACAATATCTGTCAAATGATTACATAATGATAGAGAATAACTTTGTGTATATTGTATTGTACGTCAGTGGCACAGCGGTTAGGACGCTCGCCAACCATACACATGGTCCGGGGCTCGATCCCCGGCCGACGCACTCCTTTACCTCGTTAAGCCAGAAATAAAGTTGGTAAAGAGGAAAGGTTGGGCATGAGACTAGCAACCCCATCCTGTAAAAGTCAACACTGCTACAGAAACTTCAAGCTTACATATTGGATATAATGATATTAGGAGATCCCCCCCCCAAATGTATGAACACATCTACACCAATGTGAATGATTTTTAAGTCATCTCAATCAATCATTCCCGATCTCAGCGTCTCAACAACCAACCCAACCATGCAAATATATATAGCCTCCTTACATGACTCAAATCGACAATTAAATACTCCATGGTGTTGATCCCACGTTTTAGTTTTTCACCCCCAACCCTAACTAATTCTTTGTCAGCTCAATGTGT
This sequence comes from Trichobilharzia szidati, assembly GCA_944472155.2. NCBI lineage: Eukaryota > Metazoa > Platyhelminthes > Trematoda > Strigeidida > Schistosomatidae > Trichobilharzia > Trichobilharzia szidati. Next base: position 56,478,516 of record OX235277.1, on the reverse strand, counting down.
CAGCTACATGTGTAACACATCTCCCAGACATTTTAATCGACACGCTTAAACAACCTCATTGACTCACTTTGCCCCCTCACCTGACACTCGGCGCATAACTTCAACATAAGTCACCCAGTTATACCTACTGAAACGGCAAACAGAACGGAGACACCTACGATTAAGGACAGATAGCTAGCATTTTCATGTCTTCCTTATGTCTCAAAGCTATAAAGGAGAAGACAGAGAACTGCTGAGCAGTACTCACCTCCTTTGATCAATAGCCACTCAAATATCACGACTATGCGAAAGTTAACTAACTGACTGGTTTCAACATAGTTAGAACTTTGCACCAATGTGCAACAGTTCGAGTCGCCACACTTCACTTATCACACAAAGCCAAAGAAGAAAGTAAAAAAATGCAAAACAGAGAGAATAAACAGGGAATGAGGCAAAAAGAATAGTAATATCGAAGAACAATATAGTTTTATTGGATATTATTAGTCACAATGAGTGGATGCATCTGCGCCATCACTGATACCGATTTTGAGCCATATCACCGATTGTCTCCAGCTATTGGTGTTTACTATCTCGAGGACACCAACCAGGAAGTCTACACCTCCCTACTTAGGCGGTTGGCCGAACCTAACTTTCATGGATTTCATTGACTGATGAAGCCATTGTTTTGGTTTAACCACCATGTGCTAGCTCTTTTCCAACCTGACCAACCCTATGTCAGCTGACATTACCTGTCGTCGAGGAAGGCGACGGCTAAGCCAGGCATGTGTAACACATGTCCTAACCATCTCAGTCGATTTAACTTCACAGTCTCATCTATTGATTTCCACTCCTTACCCAGTAGCACTCGACACCTCAACAACTCAATATTACTCACCCTATTATACTATACAACCTAACATGGGAGACAGAACGCAGACAGCTAGCCAGGCTTTTCATATCTTCCACTCTCCATGGCCACATCATATCTCACAGCCATAAAGGAGGACGCAGCGGACTGTTGAGCAGTACACACGCCCTTTGGTCGATACCGGTCAGAGACGGTGAAAACTGTCATATATCTGTGCTGAGATTTCGTCAGCAATAAACCCGTTGGCGTTGGCTGATGCAACTTCCTAAATAAGTGAAACGATCAGAACGCTCTACCTCTTCACTCAGTGTCTTTAAGCTAGAAGTCGATGTAGTCCAGTCCTGTAGCATCCATCACCTTACATTTGATGATTGGAGTGAATCGCATGCCCAACATTTGAAGATTTCTGCTCAAGGTGTGTGTTGTTCAGAAAACTCTGTACTTTATCAGCATCCTGACACCTACCAAATAAGATGGAAGAGATAGAATACAAACATCTATAGTGAATAACGCGCACCTCATGACACCGTTCCACCAACGATGACGCATGCGTTTGTAAATAATTCCCTTATCACAAATGATATTATATAAACAGCAGAGAATAGGACGAACAACTGTGAATGAACAAAATCCTTACAAGGAGTAGAATGATGCAGTAATCGAAAACTTGAAGAATTAGGCATTAACATTAAAACATTAGAGAGACACTTAGCAGAACAGAATCAAAAAGCACACTAAACACCTGTAAGGGAAATAAATTCTCTCCGATTCCTGTCTGTCTGTCTGGATTCAACATAGAACTTAGCACTGAAGTGCAGCAGTTCGAGTTACCACGTACCAAAGAGCACACAAAGGTAGACAAGAAAATCAATGAAGAGAATCAATAGAGTTTTGACAAGTATAAGAGTGAAACAGAATGAGTAATGGTAGAAAGGAATATGAAAGATTACAGAGACTGAATACATCTGCGTAAGCCATTGACAACGATTTTGAGCCATGTCACCTAGTGTCTCCAGCCATTGATTTTTAGAGTCCTGAGGGCGGGCCCCAACCCGGAAGTCTGCATCTCCCTCCCTACCTGACTCAGTTTAACTGTCAAGGATTTCATGGATTGATGAGGCCATGTTTTTGTTTGGCCACCACTTACTCTTTTCCAGCCTGCACCTACCTATATCAGCTAGTAATGCCCGTCGGGGGAGGCCATGGTTAGGCATGCGCATGCCAAACACTCTACGCCTAACGTCAACATTACTTACCCCATTATACCACCTAACGTGAGAAAGAGATCGTAGACATCTATGATCAAAAACAGTCAACCTTTTCATGTCTTCAACTCGTATTGGCCATGTTTCAGAGCCATAGAGAAGGACAGAGCGAACTGCTGAGCAGTATACACGTCCCTTGGTTGATAGCCGGATGTCACGCCTACGCCAGAGACGGTGTAAGTCAGCGAAAGTAGCTCGAGCTTTTTGGATCCGTGATGAGATTTCGTCACCAATCAATCCGTTGGTGAAGTGGTCAACATGTTCTATCACTTCACTCCCTATCACTAAGCTAGGAGTTGACGCAGTCCAGTCATTCCTGTAGCAGCATCTTACATTTTGCAGGGGGCAAATCGCATGCCAAACATACGAAGATTGCTGCTCAGCTCAAGGTGTTCAGAAGACTCTGCATTTTTTTCAGCATCCTCCCCTAATAGGACTATGTCATCTGTTTATTCCAAGTCCATAAGACTATTCCCTGGTAACAAGTCGATTCCTAAGTCGTTCCACTAGCATATCTATGATGAAGTTAAGCAGGAATGGGGAAAGTGGACATCCTTGACGGATACCACTGGTTGTTAACAATTCAGATGACAATTCCCCATAAGCCCTCTCCGATTCCACTTTTGTATGTTTGTGTGTGTATTTCTAAAGATCAGCCTTCAAATGATTACATCATCACACCATTAACCTATGCGTAGTATAATGTTGTCAGTGATCCATCACGTCATCCCACGTAAACGTGCATCCACCCATCGACTCACCCACCCACCCACCCAAGCACACACACACTCACATTATAATACATAAAAATTTCTACTACACTGTTACTGACTATTTTGTTTCCGGACATCGTTTACTACTTGATAAAAATAAAATTTTAAGAAATAAAAAATGGAATTTCCAACAACTAGTAAGATGACAAAATGATTGATGGAAAAGTAGTAGGTGTGTTGTAAACAACAGATGGGAAGCAGGCGAAACAATTGTCTAATAAACATTTCCCTATTACCAAACACACAGACACACACTATCTCACACACATACACACACACAATGAATGTAAATAACTTCATTTAGAGCACTGCCTACTATTTATTCATTCAGTTATCCCTATTTTAAGGAAATAAACTAAATTGACTGATGAAATCAATTATATCCCCCCAAAAACCAATGCCTTGAAAATTAATCTGGAGCTCACTGGTCACTGACTGACTGACTCTATAGGATGCAGTTGTCTGAAGTTCTCCTGAGAAGTCGTGATCAGTGTAGTTCAGTTCACCAGTTCGGGTGTGTGAGGATAAATACTGACTGACTGACTGGTTTCAACATAGATAGAACTGTTGCACAGAAGTACACCAGTTTAACTTGCCAGACTCCATGAACCACACAAAGGAAGACAAGGAAAAAACGACAACAAGCAGAAATGTGAGGAAGAAAGAATTGTAACACGGAAGAATATGGTTATGGAATGTCACAGACAATGAGTACATCTGTGCCAGCCATTGAGAACGATTTTGGTGCAAATCACACTAATTGTCTCTAGCCAATAGGTCTTAAAATCACGACGATCCCATACCCTCCCCCAACTGTCAGAAATTTCATGAGTTGATTCCATGTTTTAGGCTGACCACCATTAGGTCATTTGCAACAACCTGATCGATCCTATGTCACCTAACACTGTCTGTCGTCGAGGAAGTAGACGGATGGCTAGGCATGCGTAACACATGTCCAGTCCCCCAATCGATGTGACTTCACAACTTCGTCGATTGATTTCCTCCCCTTGAGTAACACTCGACGCTTAACCGACTCAATATTACTCGCCGTATAATACTACTTAATATGTGAGGTAGAAGGCAGGCACCTATGATCAAAGACAACTAGACAGTGTCTTCATATCTTCCACTTTCAATGGTTATGTCTCACTCAGAGCCAACCATAAAGGAGGACAGAGTGAACTGCTGAGCAATGCACACACACTTCTTTTGATCAAGTGGCGTTGATAACACTGGTCAAGCTTTAAATATCGTGAACTGGCAAAAGTTAGAATTAATAATAATAATAATAATAAGTCACTGGATTCCATCCCAATAGTTAAATGGCAAACGAACTCGCTCCATAATCTGAAGGTGTTGGATTTTAATCACTGGTCTGGTCATGGTTGTGTACTTATGAAGACTCACAAACAAGGACGAGATAGCTATCGAGTATTCCTTACTGGTTTCTCATGGTTTTCTGACTGAAGTTGGTCGGGCGAAAAAAAATTTCAAAGGAAAAAATGTTTATTTACCGTTGATTTTATTTATTTTTTTACTGAAAACGTATAGCACTCCGTCATTGGATAATAGGAGGGTGTTTGTGTAGCAGTCACTCAGAATCGATTTCTAACGGCACAAAGAAGTTACATCATAATTATATGTATCCATAAAGCAAGACCGAATTGTGCGAGGAGTGTAATGTTTCGGCACCTATGAATGGCAAAGTCGCTAGGGATTCGTTGATAAAACCCCGAACTTTGCGTGTAAAAAACGACAGGTTAGTCTCTTAGTCTATCATGGCTTTGAACTTTTCTCTACTTCTTTGTTTCTGCTTTTAATAAGTGATTCAGTACTATTTTCACTCTTACATGTTCCCTTTGTAAATTTTACAGGTCATTTAATTTACAACCCCTACCTAACAGTTGTCAAGTAGACACTCAACCTTCTTGCTTCTCAGCTAATAACAATTTTCGCTTTATCAAATTACACTGAATGGTCTACGAGGTCGCTTCGTAACTGGAAAGTCTTGGGTGGGTGGGAGAAACTTGAAGGAAGTTACTTCTTTCATTTATTCAAGGAGGATCTGAAAAGCGAGAAATTTCGAAGTTCGCTGCACTAAGCATAAGGAACAAGATCCCAATGTTTAACACTATAATGTCAAAGTAAACGGCTGCTTCCATATGGTTCAGAAGACTTGAAGGCATGCATCACCAAGAAAGATTATTTCCAAAAGGCTATCGCAGATGATTTTTCAACACCTTCCCACTTCTCTCCACAATTAAAATAAGATGGCCGGTCAGAAACGATGCGAAACAAGGAACTCTGCAGTACAACAAACTAACCAAACAACCAACTGACCAAGAACCTATCACAAAACAAGGAAATAGAGATGGATTGAACAATACGCTGAAGAGACTGCTGGTTGGCATCAAACGACAAGTGGTGGAGTGAGAACTGGATGGGAAATGAGGGTGACGTGGACAGGGGAAAACTGTAGAAAAAAGAATGACTGCACTCTACTCGAACTCATGCAGACAGATGAGAGCTTACAGCGAGTTGTCATCTGAACTAGTGACACCTAGTGTTGCCCAACAAGGATGCCCACTATCCCCGTTTCTATTCAATTTCATCATAGATGTACTAGTGGAATTAACCCTAACCGCTGACTTCAGCGACTCAGGGAATAACTTGTTACCGGGGAATAATCTTGTTGACTTAGAATACACAGATGATATTGTCCTCCTAGGTGAAGAAGCTGAATCAATAGAGCAGTCTTCTGAACACCTTAGGCATCAATCTGCAGAGGTTTGGCATGCGATTCGCTCCCTTTGTCGAATGTAAGATGATGTTACAGGACTGGATTACATTGACTCCTAGCTTAGAAATAGGGGGTAAAGTGGAAGGTCACCTTGACCACTTCACTTATTTGAGAAGTTGCACCAGGCAACGCCAGTGGGTTAATGGCTGACGAAATCTCTGCACGGATACAGTAGGCTAGTTTCGCATATGCCAGTTTACGCCATCTCTGACTTAGTAGACGTGATATCCGGTTGGTTGTCAACCAAAGGGCGTGTGTACCGCTCTGCAGGCCACTCCGTACTGCTTTACGGCTGTCAGACCTGACCACTGAGAGTAGAAGACATGGAAAACCTGGCTAGATGTCTTTGATCAAAGGTACCTACGTTTTCTCTCTCTCTCGTGTGAAGTAGTATAATAGGGTGAGCAATATTGAGGTTAGGCCTCAGTTGAGTGCTAGGTAAGGAAGGGTTATTAATCGACGGAACTGTTAAGTTACATCGATTGAGATAGTTACGACATGTGTTACACATGCATCCCTATCCATCGATTGCCTTCCTCAACAACGGACAATGTTAGCTGAAATAGGGTCAGATTAGAAAAGAGCCAGTGGTGATCAAACCAAAACATGGAATCAGTTTAAGCCAACCAAGTAGGAAGGTGTAGACTTCCTGACTGGTTGGTTGGGTTCCTCGAGATGGTAAAAACCAATGAAGGCTGGAGATAATTACTGGTGATATGGCTCAAAATTCTCGTTGTCAGTGGCTAGTGCAGATGCATCCACTCATTGTGACTTATGATTTTCCAATAAAACTATAAGGTTCTTCGATATTACAATTGTTTTTGCCTCATATCGCTGTTTACTGTCTCTATTTTGCATTTCACTTTAATTTCTTCTTCTCTGGCTTTGTGTGCTACATGGAGGGAGTGTGGCGACTCGAACTGGTGCACATCTGTGCAGAGTTGTATGTTGAAACCAGTCAGCCAGTCAATCAGAACAGAATGAAATGGGGATGTACTGTTTTCACACTCGGAACCCAGGGAAATATTAACACAAATAATACATTAGCCCTCCTTCCTGCTCCTGCTCCTCCACCTCTCCTACAACAAGTTATTCACGAAAACCAAAGGAGAGAAGCATTTCATTGAACTATTGTTCGCCCAGAGATGACATAAACAGCAATAATAGTGATATTAATAGTAATAATAGTAGTAGTAAACAATATCGATTAGGGGAGAAATACATACACACTGACTAATGGACAAATAAACAAGCCAAATGATTGGTTAATAATGATAATAATAATACTTTTCGGTCAAAGGAAGGCAGCTTTATAACCTTGAACTGGATCCAATCAGCTCTTCCAATTAGAAGATTTATATTATGTTTACATAAGAATAATGAATACAAAAAAGGAAGGCAGACTGACATAAATAAGCAAAGAAATAAAGAAATAAATAAAATTCTAAGGACAATCAGAAATGTGTGTTATTATACAATATTAATGTAGTTTTAAGCAGCAGCCAAAGGGTGGAAGTAACTATGCCCACACTGTGTTTTCTATTCTATTGACCTGAAAGTTAGTCGATCAATCTCTTTAAAAATGGAGCAAATTTAACACAATTTGAATTGTAAATAAACAGGATGGACAGTTAAAATAAAACAACATAACAAGAATGGGGAGTAGAAGAGGGATAGAGAGAAGGAAGGAAAAATAGGGAAATTGTACATTCTTAGAGTGAACACTGATAATATTTTCAAAAATTTATTTGTAGGGATTTGATTTCGGTTCAAGTTTGATCAAGGATTCATAACATCAGTTAGAGAACCAATGAAAACTGGCAGGGAGTTACTGGACAAGCGACTGTTTCGCCCTAGATAGGGACTCATCAGCAGTAGGTACCCACCAGTTTTCGAACCCGGTTGGGAGTGAGGACGAATACTCGCTGGTAGAAGTTGGAATTCATAGGCTGGTCATTGAGTCGAATGATTTCAGTGGCTGAATGGTCTACGAGCTCGCCTTGTAACTGAAAGGTACTGGGTTCGAAACCCGTATTATTATGTGGAGGATGATGATGGCTACCACCTGCGCACAGTTGTCAATATTACACGTAGGTGGAATGGCATTCGGAACCCCGCACCTACCCAGTAGACTTGAAAGTCGACTAAATAAACCAATCATCAGCCATATCCTGTGATTTAATGGGTGGTGAATAGCAATGGGATCCAGCCAGAGTGTACATCCCATCCTATTTCAGGACTCGTCAAACGGATGTATGTGCAATCTTCTCCATGGAGTGTGATGAAGGAGTTTCCCTCCCCTCTGAGACTTGAATTCAGCACTGATCGTTTCATCAAACAGAAATTTCGCTTCAATATTATGATCAACCAACCGGAAGTACAAGAGAAAGTGGCTCTTGTAACTTAAGTGGATAAAGCTTTGACGTTTGAAACGAAGGCTACTTGGTGTGTTCGACTCTCAGACGGAACATCCAGTTGACGAGTCACATACAGGACGAAATGAGCATCATCGATTTCCTTGTTGACCACCATCTACCAAATGATATGTTATTGCTTTAGAAGCGTCATCGAAGTGTCTACACAAGTAGCCGACATGCCAACAGAGATGGAATATTTCAATCCCTTATAATCAATTTTAGTAGGAATTTCAAAATAACTTTAACAAAAAGAACGAATATAGTAGAGTGAAAACAGAAGTAACAGAAGACTGACTACTGTATATCACCGATATGTCTCACTGTGGTCGACTGGATCATGAGGTAGATTATGGTATGGTGTGTACTACTGATAAGATTTATCAGTAGTATATGAAGAGAAGTTCATCACCGTGGAGCTCCACGTTTCGACTTGATCATGCTAACGTTACTACTCACTGAGGAAGATGGTAGTTAGGCCTGAGGAACACGTACCCTAACTACCATCTCAATCGATGTAACTTCACAACTTCTTCAACTGACTTCCTCTCTTATCTCATAGCGATAAAGAAGAACAGAAGCAACTCCAGTACAGTCATCCCATCCTGCTGGATATAACGTTTCTGACAGAGATGACATAAGTTGGCAAATCTCACATGTATGCGTGTTGAGATTTCGTTGGCAGTCAGTCCTATTAGGCTGGAGGTAACTTCTCAAATAAGTCAAGTCAAGTCAATATGCTCAACCACACTTCACTCCTTATCCTTAAGCTACGACGAGTCAGTTGGAGTAGTCAAGTCTTTCAGCATCATCTTTCATCTCACAGAAACAAATCACACACCAAAATACATTCACTATTACAGACAGAAGATTTGATACTTTCAAAAATACGAAAAACCTAAATGAACAAGAATGCAATTATAACAGAGGCTGAAGAACTTCGACAAGAAGTCGTCCAGTGCTTTGATTCTTTTCTCAAAAATCAATAGTAGTAGTAATAATAATAATAATGACAATAACTTACAGTGCTACTAATCTTATCCAATAAGATCAGTATATTATCACAATCTGATTTTGTAATATCAATTAAATTCAGTATACACTTCACTAATTCTGTACAAACACAATTACACAGGATACCTAAAAATAGGCATTTGAAAGAAAATAAAAAGAAAATTTAAACGAATTATAGTCGTCAACATTATCATCATTATCATTAGCTGAGCAACATATATAGAGTTATGAGATGGTCACACAAACCTAATCAATACAGGAAGTTTCACTGGAAGTTAGTGACTGACTGACTGGTGCACAGATGTACAGCACTTCAACGTGCCACTCTCTTTCTCTCTCCATTTACCACACAGAAACAAGAGAAGAGAGTAAAGACAGATTATTATTACTGTTGTTTCCTTTAATTCCTAGAGGAACATAGGGCTTCAGCCACGCGTCTCCATTGCGTTCGGTTCTCTGCTAGAGTTTTCACCTGACTCCAAGTCTGCCCACACGTTTTCATCTCCTCTTCACATGACCTCCTCCTCTATGTCACCCTTGCACTGACGACCAACTCGCCGGTTCCCTTTCGGCCAGGTTCCACTAGAGCAATTGCTTGTCTAGTGATATCACTTGATGGTTTCCTCAGAGTATGGCCAATCCATCTCCATTTCTTCCTGCCTATTTGTCTCACAATCGGTTCCTGGTTGGTTCGCTCATTGCCAGAGACCTCTGTTGCTGGTCTTTTCTGGCCGGCTGGCCATCTGATCTTGAGTAGTATTGAGCGAAACGTCTTGGGTTCGAACCCCAGTGGGTGCGTACTGCCGATGATTCCCAAAATGGGATGAAACAGCTGGCTGTCCAGTACTCCCTGGTTTTCAATGGTTCTCTAACTGATATCAATCTGTGATCAACTCGTAAAAACATATTAAGTAGTTGACCATAGCAAAGAAAGGGGCTGTACATATATTTCTTTTGAAAACATAGATTTGGCTTGTTCAGATGAATTCTGATTGCCTCTGGTGCTGCTGCTGCTCCTGTATGTAAAAGTCGTACTCGTAGATTATGCGAGAGGTCGGGTGAAATACAATAACAATTCAAAAGTTTTGTTAAAGCCAAACCAAGATGGGAGGTGCTCAGAAATTCGACGATAAACTTCCCTGATCATACGCCCAATGTAACTAGCTCCACACAGGCACTTAAACTAATAAATACACATGGAAAAGGCGAAACAGGGCAGTTCGCCTTCATTTCTTAAACTCCGTATTGGTTGGCTAGTTGGCTTCAATAATACCATGAAATAAATGTGATGTTACTCAATTGGTGTGCGTTTCGTCCCACTTGGGACTTGTCAGATGGACGCACCCATATATCCTCAGTGAATAATAGTGTTCCTCTACTGAGAGTTGAACACAACGCCAATCATTCCACTGGCAGAGTTATATGACGTTTTTGAGTTTGAAACGCCAGATGCAGGATCCGGTAGAGGTACAAGCAGCTAACAAATCCCAAATAGGACGAAACGCGCTCCCTAAATTCTACAAATGATCCAAACGTCACGAAGAAAATAATCGAAAAACTAAAACGGAGTGTAGGTAGGCGTGAATAGGCAGTAACATGTTGTACATTTAGACTCCCTGTCTAGTCATCACTTCAAAACAAAATTATTATTATCATTATTATCATTATCATTCGTATGCATCTTTACTTTTGCTGTAAACCGTAAACAACAGATTTGCCCGCTAATGTACTTTTACATTAATCTTTAAAACATCTGTAGTAAGAAAGGCAATAGTTATATATGGGAAGAAGTGAGGGAATCAGGAGATGCTGTTGTTTTTGTTATTGTTGCTTTTTTTTATAAATCTGTACGTGACATGAAAATAAAATGTGTATAGGTGAAAAATCCAGCACACACCATTTGTCTGTATGCTTACAACATGAAATGAAAAACAATGATGTGAGATAGTACCGTATCAGTTGAAGTGTTGATTATATACCACTTTGCATTCCAAGTGGAACACAATAAGGTTTCAAGCTGGGGTTTTTTTCCAAAGTTTTAGCAGTAAGGCTGTTCTTTATTTAACAAGGGTGAGAGATTCGCCTACCTCCGGGCTGACTACCTACCACCTAGATGAGGTACAAGAGTACATCAGACGGAAAATGAACACAGCCTTTCCGATGTAGTGAGCGACGATTCTACCATCTGAAACATACCAACATGTACCGGTCACATTATTATTCTTTCCATTAGTTTCTAGAGGAACATACGGCTTCAGTTACACGTCTCCATTGCGTGTTCGGTTCTCTACCGACGTTTTCACCTGCTTTCACGTCTGCCCACATGCTTTCATCTCTTCTTCGCATCACCTCCTCCATGTCACCCTCGCACTGATGACCAACGCACTCACCACTTCCCATTATGCTGGGTTCCACTCGAGCGATGGCCTGGCGTGTCATGTCACTCGATGATAGTCTATTTTCTGAGAGTATGGCCACCAATCCATTTCTCTACATTTCTTCCTGCATATTTGTTGCACAATTGTCTCCTGCTGGGTTGGTTGTTCATTGCCAGAGATGCGTGTTGCTGATGTTTTCTCGCCGGCCATTTGATCTTGAGTAGTATTGAGCGAAGACAGCTAGCTGTTGATGAAGGTTCGTTCGAAGTGGCCTTTGTGATGCGGCGCGGCGCTAAGTCACTGATTCGTATAGAGTAGCGCTGACTTCACATTGGAGCTGAAAATCCGGATCTTGTTTCCCAGACTGAGTGCTGTTGAACTCCACACAGACTTGAGAGTAATGAAAGCTTGCCTTGCCTTCCCTTTACTATCTTCGTTTTGATATCCAAATCAGTTCCGTTCGCCTGTAGTTGAAACGATGCTTCCCAAGTAGATAGGTAGGTAAAGGAGGTTGCTTCTTTCAGATTTCTCCTATCTATGCTGAATGTTGTTGTTATTGCTGTTGGCCAGGAATCTTCACCACCTACCTCTGTTTTCTGTATGTTCACCTGAAGGAAGTCTTATCTTTGATGCTTCTTCTATTGCCAACTTGTTGCTTTTCACTTGCATATCTTCCTGTTGGTGAGAAATTAAACATATATCAAATCAGCGAAATCCAGATCGTCCAAGTTTTTTGTGTGGATCCGTTTTATGCCTATAGCCTCGTTGTCCACTGCTGTCTGTCGCATTATGCAGTCTACCGCCTGCAATCAAGAAAATCATTGGAAATAGTAGGCAGCCTTGTCTTACTCCTATCTTCACTTTTAAAGATTCTGTGAGTTTCCTGTTGTGGATTACTTGGCATTCAGTATTACCAGTCACATACATATCCATAATAAAAAAACTTTAGGTTTATAAAGGGCAATCAGAATAATGATAATAATAATAATGGTAACTGAGAATTAGTCATAGAAATCTATCTTTCCTTGTAATTCAAAAATTGCTATTCATCCCGTCTACCGAAGTTCCGCTTTTATTATCAGATGTAATGCAATCGGTGATTTATTTTATTTATAAGAGTTAATTTGTAAGGATTCAATTTGTTTTTCGAGTTCGACCACGGATTGATGATATCAGTTTGAGAACCATCGAAAACAAGCACTGGAGTACTGGACAGCCAGCTGTTTCATCCTAGTTTGCGATTCGTCGGTAGTACGCACTCACCACAGGAGTTCGAACCCGGGACCTTCCGGTTACAAGGCTAGCAAGCTCGTAGACTATTCCGCCACTGAGACTCGATTTCATGGCCAGCCCATGAATTCTAACTTCTACTAATTCGTGATATTTAGCGCGACAGGCTTTAGCCAATGTCATCATCGGAGGGGGGGTGGGTGAAATCCATCCTCACTCCCCACTGACCATCACTTTTCCAGGAAACTCCGTCATGTAGCAAAAGTCACTACTACCGATTTATTTCATGAATACAATCTCCTATCAAATCTTCTGTTGACTTCTATTTTGGAATTATCTTTGGGCATTTGTTTATATTGCTTTTCTCTTACATTTCGCCTGTCTGGATACATTTTCGCCTACAACATGCACAGCAGCATCATAATCACTACAGTTTATTCCATGTTCACAGTCCTGTTGGGTTTTTTCTGCGTAAGGTGTTCTTTGCTTACAAAGCAAATAACACCTTTATGCCATTTCTGTTGAGGATTCGCCTACTTTTGTCGGACGTTTCCTTGCGAAAACGATATTGTTACTAAGGAGGGCTTCGTGTGCCTTTTTATTTCTTTTTTTGTTTGATTACGGCTTGATTCCACACCGCATATTCTGGTACAGGTATGGAATTTTCAGCATGTGATATCGGTAGCCCAAATTTTGCAGGCCGACCATAGATATCAGGTGTGCGTCGGCAGGGGATCAAACCCCGAACCATGTGCATGGTCGGCGAGAGTCCTAACCACTGTGCCACCGACGCACAGTTCTTACATCCCTGTTCCTCAGCAGTACGACTTCGCCCAGTCCTTCAACATAGTGTGGAAAAAAATCCTACACTATACCGGTAACTGCTTTTAGTCTAATCGCTATCCTAGCAGAAACATTAGTTCCGCCCAGTGTGGCTTGTTGGTTCATTTGGATATGCAAGCCCGACCACCATATCAGTGTAGCAGCTATCGGTCGGGCATTATTATTAAAACAGAGACTTGTTACATTATGAGTACCAAGGGATGAACCACACAAAATCTCATAGTTTATGCACGGACTGGCATATTTCCTGGATGTTCAGACACAAGCAGGTGGTTGTCTTAAGAGGTCACTCCTCTCCCCAAAACTTTGACTTGAAGCGTTCCTATGGTTGATGGTAACCAAAACACATTGATACACGATTTGATCCTTTCTGATTCAGGATGGAGTCCATGTACATCATAGGTTTGAAATCAGGGTTTTACAGCTGCCCTTAGTAAGTAGACTTGCATGTTAACTAATCAAGTTGTAGGTGGCAGAACTTCGCTTCCGCCCTTTCACCTTTGTGAGGAACACCCCCCTCCACCGCATGAAGGCAGTGAGTAAGACATACCTGGCTGGCAGAGGCTATGAACACCTAGAGACATGAGAGCATTTCACGTGGAAGGTCGAAGTCTACTACTCACTCTCTCGGGGCCGTTTATGAGGGCTTTGAAATACGAATCATCTTCAATTGATTGTCATTCATTTCCTGCCTTAGCAACGAGAAACTTAGGTGTGTTAATAAAACTCTGGCCTCCAGCTGTCAGTAATAAAAATTTCACGCATAGATAAATACGTGGAATGAAATCACTCCTAAGAGAAATGAGCCAATTCGTTAACTTGAAGTGAATAAAGACGGATAGATAGTGCGCTACTGACAATAAATCATAAGTAGTGCATTATGGGTGATGACTTTTGAAAGAATCTTGAATAGCGTATCGACAGATTATGTTACGAATAAAGTAAATGAAAAGTTCTTGTTGACTAATATGAGAAGAATCAAGAGAGGACGACAAAACATCATCATTGTTTCCTTTAATTCTTAGAGGAACATAGGGCTTCAGCCGTGCGTCTCAATTGCACGTTCGGTTCTCTGCTAGAGTCTTCACCTGGCTCCAAGTCCGCCCACACGTCTTCATCTCCTCTTCACATCACCTCCTCCAAGTCACCCTTGAACTGACGACCAGCTGACTCTCCGCTTCCCTTTCGGGTTCCACTCGAGCAATGGCTTGTCTAGTGATGTCACTTGATGGTTTCCTCAGAGTATGGCCAGCCAATCCATCTCCATTTCTTCCTGTCTATTTGTTTCACAATCGGTTCCTGCTGTGTTGGTTCGCTCATTGCCAGAGATCCCTTTCTGTTTCTGATCTTTTCTGGCCGGCCATCTGATCTTCAGTATTGAGCGTAGACAACTGTTAATGAAGGTTTGTAGTTTGTTTGAGATGCTCTTTATGACACGCAGTGCAAGTCTTTGATCCGTATAGTGAGTAGCACCGACTTCACATTGGAGTTGAAAATCCGGATCTTATTTTTGATGCTGAGTAGTGCTGTTGACCTCCACACAGACTTGAGAGTAGTGAAAGCTTGTCTTGCTTTCCCGATAAAACATACACAGTACGAATAACATTTCATAATTGAAATTTCATTTGTAATTGCTATCACTGTATACAACTCATTTTGTCAAATAAACGATTCTGCTACAAGACACAGACACGACTGTATCCTACAATTTCACAAATCAACCTAGTCAGTTCTCTTCATATCACCTCCAACCGGGTATAGACACATACACAGATACTTATTAGTGCTGAAATGTTTGGCTTCTGCTGACATGTCAGCTGCTAGTGCGGACGCTTAGACGATATCAGATGATTACACCATTGACGTTATTCAGTGGTTAGTAGCTAGCAGTTGGATCCACAGAGAACATTTCGTCCTGTTAGGGACTCATCAGCTTGGATAGATGTGTCTACAATCCTCAATGAGTGAGTAATGGTAACCACATTGAGACTCGAACCCATCACAAAAACCATGCGTGCAATTTGACCAATAATTGAATGAATAAATGTAAAAATAAATCAATAAATAGAATCTTACCTAATGCACGATAATAAATCGTATGTGGTAGGGAGGCGAGAACATCAGCAATTTTAAGCAAATGACGACAACACTCATCTATACAAGCAGTACATCGACTGTAACCGAATGATGAACTGACATCCTTTACAGGAGAAAAAGAAAAAATACTTCTTTTTTAAAACATGCAGACATAAGTAAAGAAAAACAATAAATTAGATAAACATTGATTGTATAGAGGCATAATGGAATAAGGGACTAACTAGCTGACACGGGATGACTAACAGACTGATTTCAACATAGTTAGAACTTTGCACCGATGTGCAGCAGTTCCAGTCGCCACACTCCCTCCATGTAGCACACAAAGCAAGAGACGAAAGTAAAATGAAACGCAAAGTAGAGATAGTAAACATAGATATGAGGCATAAAGAATAGCAATACCGAAGAACCACAGAGTTTTATTGGATTGGATATTATAAATTACAAAGAGTGAATACATCTGCGCCATTAATGTGAACGATTTTGAGCCATATCGCCGATAATTGTCTCCAGCCTACATTGGTTTTTACTGTCCCGAGGAATCCAACCAATCAGTTAGGAAGTCTACGCCACCCTACGTGGCTGGCTTTAACTAACTGTTGCGGATGTCACTGACTAATGAAGCAATTCTTTGGTTTGACCACTAACCACTTGCTCTTTTTCAAACTGATCGTAAATAAGCAACCACTGCCTGTTGTCGAGTAAGGTGGTGACCAGGTGTCCGTAACACATATCCTAACTACCTCAGTCGATATAGCTTCACAGCCTCGTCGATCGATTTTCCCTCCCACCTACCTAGCACTCGACTGAGGCCTAACCAGCTCAATATTGCTCACCCTATAATACCACTTCACATGGAAGATAGAAAGCAGGCACCTATGATCAAAGACACCTAGCCAGACTTGTCATGTCTCCCACTCTCAATGGCTATTATGCCTCACAGCCAGCCATGAAGGTGGACGGAGCAGACTGCTGAGCAATACATCCGCCCTTTGGTCGATAGACAGCTGGATATCACGTCTACGCCAAAGACAGCGTAAACTAGTGTATGCGAAACTAGCTATCTATATCCGTGCTGAGATTTCGTCAGCAATCAACCTGTTGGGGCTAATGCAACTTCCCAAATAAGTGAAGCGGTCAACGTGCTCCACCACTTCACCTAGAAGGATTATATCGTCTGCATATTCTAAGTCAACGAGATTATCCCCTGGTAACAACTCATTCCCTAGGCTAAAAACGACATTTCGTTCTCTCTTTTCTTGTGCTATTACCACACATGCAGTCTCTGAGTCCATAGTTCAGTCAGACATATTAGTCAGATAATTTCTAAATTCTCCTTTCCATAGATGACAGACATTCACCTTTTATTCTGTTCAGATATACTACTTATCAGACCATAATTACTAATTAACTGAGCCGTCTTCATTTACGTTAACTTGTCCGTTAGGTAGAGTACTGATTGATTTGTTAATTTGGCATACAGCTTGATTCCACACCTTATCTGGCCAGGAAGCATAGTTTCAAAGGCAGGCACTCGGAACGGATGAAAACGTCAAAGCAGGGCACAATCGGAAAGTCAAGATACGCCTTCGCCAACCTGAATCCAGACGGGGAATCTTCTGCTTGACTTACTCAACAGCATAAAGAACGAAATTCGGATTCTGTTCACCGCCAATGTCAGTCAGTCAGTCAGTTTTTCTATGCGGGTCAGAAACTTGCACTTCACGTGTGTCACGAAAAGGATTTCCAGCAGTCTGTTACAGACGTTTATCAACAGCTGGCCTCTTCGCTGACTGGCTGGCGTTATAGTGAAGGTTAAATGGCCAGTCGACCGGCCGGCCGGCGAGGAAGAATGAGCAAGAAGAAACTCTGGCTGTGACAACATCAATCAACCGAGAACCGATTTCTCAACAAATACGTAGGAGATAATGGAGATGAATGGATAGGGCATGCGTTGAGGAGTTTGTCGAATGATATCGCGAGCAATGCAGGCTATTGCTCGAGTGGAATCCCAATGGGAAGCGACGAGTGGATCGTCAGTGCGAGGGTGACATGGAGGAGATCATGTGAGTTGGAGGGGGAGATGAGAGATTATGAGCAATCATGAACCCAGCCAGATGAAGAGGACAGAAGAAAATGTAACAGATTGGAATTGTGTTGTTGAAGCTCTATGTACCACTTGGAACCCAAGGGAATAATAATAAAGACAATAAAACATAAGCTGAATTATCACACATGAAACTCTTCACTCTTTTTTTTTCTCTGAAACTTTCATGTTACTTTTTAATCGTTCGGTGGTAGTGGTGCGTTTCGTCTTTTCCGGAATTACTTCTCAAATGGATGCTACGGCATCCCACCAGGTGACTCTCAAAAAGGTACGAATATGTGCAATTTGGATTCTTAACTGCTAGTAGTCAATACCACCAAATAAATAAGATTGTAACATGTGCTGCTGACAAGATTTATAAGTAGTATATATTTATTATTATTATTTCCTTTAATTCCGAGAGGAACAGCCGTGCGTCTCCATTGCTAGAGTCTTCACCTGGCTCCAAGTCTGCCCACACGTTTTCATCTCCTCTTCACATGACATCCTCCAAGTCACCCTTGCACTGACGACCAACTCGGCGCTTCCCTTTCGGGTTCCGTTCCACTCGAGCAATGGCTTGTCTAGTGATGTCACTTGATGGTTTGTTTTCTCAGAGTATGGCCAATCCATCTCCATTTCACAATCGGTTCCTACTGGGTTGATTCACTCATTGCTAGAGATCCCTCTCTGTTTCTGATCTTTTCTGGCCGGCCATCTGATCTTGAGTAGTATTGAGCGAAAACGACTGTCAATGAAGGTCTGTGGTTTGTTTGAGATGCTCTTTATGACGCGCAGTGCAAGTCTCTCATCCGTATAGTAGAACTGACTGACTTCACATTGGAGTTGAAAATCCCGATCTTATTTTTGATGCTGAGTAGTGCTGTTGACCTCCACACAGACTTGAGAGTAGTGAAAGCTTGTCTTGCTTTTCCGATTCTGGCTTCGATATCCTCATCAGTTCCGTCCACCTGTAGTTGAAACGATGCTTCCCAGGTAGGTAGGTAAAAGAGGTTGTTTCTTTCGGGTTCCTCCCATTTATGCTGATCGCTGTCTGTTATTGTTGTTGTACAATAAAAATATCCATATCACCTGCAAGAATATCGAATAACGGAGAGATGAATTTAATGAACGATGCTTATGAAACAATATAGAAAACATAAAAGGAAGACAATGAAGCACAATCCCTAAGATACGTGAGAATTGTGATTCTAATATATGGTGGACGTAGTTCGCTGCGTTGGTGGTAGTCGAATTCAGGATACGTATTTTATCCTGTTTGAGACTATTTCTTGGTTGAATGTACCTGCAACCCACCGAAAACGTAGGAATGCCCAACCTGGATTTTAATTCTAATAGCCACATCATCAAGTGCTTCACTCTAGTTTGAAACTCTTCAGCAATACGCACATATGACCACCATCAGAGTAACTAACCACAACAACCGAAGTGACTTGAATTTCTCGTGAGAAGTGGTGAACAGCGGCGTTCACCAGGGCGTATGTGACGACAAATACTCTCCAATGACATTGATTAGCAGAGGCGCTAGAATTCTTGGGTCATTGCATTCCGCCTGATTGACTCTGAATGGACGCAACTAGATCGTCCAGTAACCTGAAGATTCTAGGTCGAATCCCTGGCGCAGGGTCGTGTGTGGGCAAACTATCACAGGTAGTCCCACACTAGACCAGAACAGTCCAATAGTCCCTGGTTTTTAATGATCCCATCACTGATCTAAATCCGTGATCGAACTGGAAATAACACCTAACAATTTATCCATTATTATGTCCAATGACTTGAGGATTGTGGTGTAGGTTGGTTGATCGGTCGGCCGGTCAATCGGAGGTTCTACAGTAGAATACTTACCACATACACACACATACACAGGTTGTCCGACTTCCATTCCCAGTCGAAGTATACCACCTAAACCTCATCATGGAATATACCAGTCGGTATTAAGTAGTCTAGATACAAGAGGGAGATGGCTGGACATGGCATGGCATGAGAGAGACAGGCAAACACCTCACAATACCATCGTCACTAAAACTTCAAACTTTACAACACCACCAACAACAACAACAAAAAGAGCCGTAAATCAGTTTAATGATTATTTTATAAAAATCCACCAGCTAAATTTACAAAGGTAAGATGCATTAAAACACTTACAAACAAACAAACAAACTCGTCTAAATGTCAAGGCAGGCAGTCAGTCAGCCAGTAAGTCGCATGTGAATTAATTTCACGTAAACAAAAACAAACAGCATGATACCACTGTTAGTAGTAGTAGGAGTGGCATATATATCTGTTTACATGTTTACCAAATGTTGAAGGTCATCTCATGCATAGTTTTCGACGATTATTTCTCTTTACTCCCCCCTACTCTCTCTCTCTCTATCAGTTCAAACTTTCGACTCTATACTATGCTATGCTATGACTCTACAGTGAGTAAAGTACACCGGACAAACTATAACAATAATAATAATATGAATAATTACAATTTCATCAAACATGCACTTCTTACGGGGTGCAAATGAAGGAATACAACGCAAGATATTAATTTAGCTGGGTTAAAAATCGGTTAGAACATGAGAATGCACAGAATAGACACGAATACGTGTTTCCATACACGATAATGATATGTACCGGTATGCGGTATCAACCAAATCACGCATATAGTATGACCATTATTATTATTATGATTATTAAGATTCCATTATTATCACTCATATTTTGTACGAATGTCACATACATCCAAACATCAGAGGTTAACATTCACATTCATACATGGGGTCAACTTGTGGGGTGAGAGCTGGCTGAGAACAAGCCAAAATTGTAGACAACAATTTACGTCAATGTTTACGTCTGACTGACTAACTGGTTTCAACAAAGTTAAAACTTTGCACCGTTGTGCAGCAGTTCCAGTCGCCACACTCCCTCCATGTAGCACATTCGAGTGCTAGGTAAGGAGGGGAAATCAGTCAACAAGACTTTGAAATTACATCGACTGAAATGGTTACGATATGTGCTACGTATGCCCAGTCATCGCCTTCCTCGACAGGCAATGTTAGCTGATATAGGGTCAGGCTGGAAAACAGCTAGCAGCGGTCAAACCAAAACATGGCTTTATCAGTCAATGAAATCTACAACAGTTAGTCTAAGCCACGTAGGAGGATATAAACTTCCTGACTGGTTGGGGTCCTCGGGACGGTAAAAACCAATGGTTGGAAACAATTGGTGATATGGCTCAAAATCGTTCTCAATGGCTGGCGCAGATGCATCCACTCCTTGTGACTTATGATTTCCAATGAAACTGTTTTGTTCTCCGTTATTACTATTCCTTTGTCTCATACCTCTTTTTACTATCTCTAATATGCATTTCTTCTACTTTCTTCTCTTGCTTTGTGTGCTACATGGAGTGTGGCGACTTGAACTGCTGCACATATGTGCAAAGTTCTATGTCGAAAACAGATAGACAAACATGTAGCACATAAGGCAAGAGAAGAAAGTAAAAGTAAATGCAAAATAGAGACAGTAAACAAAGATATGAGATAAAAAGAATGGTAATATCGAAGAACAATATAGTTTTATTGGAAATTATAAGTCACAAGGAGTAGATGCATCTGCACCAGCCATTGACAACGAGGACTTTGAGCCATATCACCGATAATTGTCCCCAGCCTTCATTGGTACTTCCATGATTAAAATTTATGAGAAATTAAAGAGCACTACTGGTCCACCATGCTGAAATAGAGTAGATTGCTTGACGAGGTCAATAGTAAGGGTAGTGTGCTGTATTACGAACTGAGAAATTTAGAACTTGCAGATCGCTGAGGAGTTCTGGCCCCAATTGGCTTAATGAACAATCCAGATTGGCGTCGTAACCTTTATGTGCCTAGTGTGTTCGCTCCCTGCTGGCATTTTCAATGAGCACTACTCAAGCAAGATTTTAAAAACTAGAAGGAGAAAACAATCCACTACTCCCAACTGATGCTAATTAGCATTCATAACAAAATCTAATAACTGAAATCAAATTGATCAAAATTCCCACAAATCCCATAATCTCTTATTGTCATTATTCTGATGGCACCAACCCTAACATTCATTCATTCGTTCGCGAAGGCGCTAACATGGCATACAAAATAAATCGTTACAGAGAAAGCAGGCGTAAATGCATAACACACAGTGTTAACTTCATTCTTATCTATTGCTTGTTACAATTTTTTGCGTTTATTATTTATACTACTTATTTTTACTGGTAAGTAGTAAGAGTTTATATTTTGTTTATTATATCGTCACTGTGTAACCGTAATTATTGCTTTATTTATTTTATTTTTTTTATTTTTCATTTTTTTTTACTACAGCTTGATTCCACACCGTATTTTCAGTACAAGTTTGGAATTTTTCAGCATGGATATCGGCAGCCCAAATTTACAGGCCGATCATAGATATCGGGTTGCGCCGGCAGAGGATCGAGCCCCGGACCATGTGCATGGTCGGCAAGAGTCCTAACCACTGTGCCACCGACGCACATTCATCTCACTTAAGGTATTCCCATTTTATTTGATCTATAGTTGAAAAGTACTTGCTGTACGTGCTTCAATTATGTTCCACTTCCTGTTGAACACTTGTTTATTCTAATCCCTTTATTCTGAACATTCCACCTCAGTTTAAAACTGACTGTGGATGCGTAGTGACAGTGTGTGTGTGTGTTTGTGTGTTTAATGGCATTCAGCCTTAGACACCTCAAAATTCGAGAACTGTGTTTTAAACAAATTTTTTGTTTGAATTTTACGCGTCATTCAAATGTTTTATTCATTCAAATCAAAAGTTGGATTACAATTTTGGAACCGGATTTCTGAGAAGAAATCTACAGCTACACACTACTGATTGAATCATCTCAGTGGTTAGAAGCCACTCACATCAAACAGTAGTACCTTCTGGTCCCTTCTGGAGTCGAAGGGACCTAAACACTGGACAGCCATCTTCCTTGTTTGGAGCAGAGCCCATCGATGGTGTACTCAGGTATGACTCACTTCAGAGAACTGAATTAGGTTACAGGTATTACCATCAAGTGCTAATGTCAATTAGAGGACCACTGGAAAACCACTCCCCGTGAGTACTGAACAGCCATTCCGTCCTAGTCCAGGACTCTTTAGCAGCACGCACCACTGTTGGGTTTCGAAATCACGTTTGCGAATTCGCAGAATTTGAAGTCCGCGGTGCAGTTGAGCAGGTACCCCTTAGGGGCTGAATGGTCTACAAACTCTCCTTATTAGAGAAAGTTCCTGGTTTCGAATCCTGGCAGGTGCGCACTACAACAACGACGAAACAACAGCTGTCCAGTTTTCCATGCTGGTTTCCAGTGTTTCTCTAATTGATATCAGTTAGTCATCAAAGAGCAAAGATATTGAAGAGTAATGGGTACCCTCAAAGGTTCATCAACAAGTATGGAAGATTTGAAGTCACAAATGTGAAACAAATCACAGTAGTAAAAAAGCCAATCTACTTACAGCTTGATTATAAAGGCGAAAACATTGCAGCCGTGATCAACAGAAGGCTGAGCACATCACTAGCTATAGCCTATCCGGCAGCTAAGCTCGTTCCCATCCATCGAACTACTTGCTCTTTGGTGCAATCAAAAATCGATAGATATCCTTCTCATGTTAACTCCAACTGTATATACAAATTTACATGTATCTGCGGGAGCAGTTACATTGGAAGGACAGAAAGAAGGGCTTATGTCTAAAGAGAACAAATGCTTTGAACAGTGCCATCGCCAGGCATCTTCTTGACACGGTATGTCGAAAAGTCATTCAAAATTATCAATAGGCATAAGAGCTCAATTCTCCTTAAGTTTGCTGAAGCCATTTCCATCAAGCGCCTGAAACCTGATTTATGCGTCCAGAAAGAATCGGTTATCAGTCTTTCTTTGCCCTGGTAACTGGATATTTTTCATCCGAATGCGAAATGCTGAAAAGTTTCCATTGTGTATGATTACTATTGTTCAGAATAGTGTTTAATATTGCATATATATAGATATATATATTATTGGTGTATGCATAGGCTGATCGATTGATTTTTGTTTAAAATGAACTCTGTGCAAGTATGTAAAAATTGTTTTTGTAGAAACATTTAATAATAACTTTGCCCTGTAAGCAGCTGACGAGAAGGCAACGGAATAAACACCGATGGTACCATTTTATTCTGCTAAAACTCTAGTTCTTTCTTTGTTCAAATTCATTAAGGGGAATAAATGTTTGTAACGTGTAACCAGTCATATCCCTGCAAACCAACGCTTGAATTAAGTCAGATTTACAAATATACGTCAAATATCCTGTAACACACTACGACACCCAACATAAGGCTAAGTGATGCTACCGAAACACCTAAATGAAAACTGTTTTCCAAGGTGTTGAGCCCCTCTCTCAAGGCTAGGCACGCATTAAACAGAGTAAGTATGAAGACGCTTCAACTGAAGAACACGTTGAATAGAAGCAAAGTAATATCACACAAACACAAACAAACAAACTCTTAAAATAGAAATAAACAAAACAAGCACCTACATGAAATCCTTGTGTCCTTTCAATGCATCTTAGGAGATGTTGTCGTTCACGTCTTAAATGATACAATAAGCTATTGACACCAGATTGACGTAAATGTGGTACCAGAATACAAGTACTCATTGCAGCTGATCTTTCCAGTATATTTTCATCATAAACAATATCATTAGCATTGGTTATTGTTTCATAGTCTAAATCGAAAAATTCTTGAATAAATTTGTACAGGCCACGTTCACTCAGGGTTAAACATTCATGAGCTAAATACATGCAGTCATTGTAGTACAGAACTGAAAAGTAAAAGCAGTACAGAGAGAGAGAGAGAGCGGAGAATTATCAGTGCCTTCAATGTGATTTTAAAACAAGCAATAAAGCAGGTCAATAAAGCAGGATGATTTAATGAATTCATCAAATTTCGGTAGAACTCTTCCTCAGCTGAATACTCTACATAATGGATAAGATTTTATTTTGATAAATCACACAGTGTTGTACAGTTATATTAACTGATGACCACGTTTCGAGCACAAACTATTGACACTCATAATCATATCAAGTTGATTTTGCCTTCTTTTGATTTTTCAGGGTTAATGCACATTGTGCTCGAACCTCTTCTGCTGTTGTCTTATCTATTGAACCTAGTGCTACTTCTATGTTAGGAATGATATCCTCTGGTTTTAATTTATTAACTGTTATATTGAAATTTAGTTCTTTCTCGAGTACTTTTATCTCACTAGAGCTTAGTTCCCTTGATGAGAGGTTGATCACCCACTTTGTTCTATCGATAGAGGATGAAGCGTTGATATCAATTTTATTTGCTGTGTTCTTTTCTTCAATTAGTTTGTTGAATTTTTTTGATTTGTGTGGTTTTTGATTTTCTGAATGCTGATTCTCTAGCTTTTTCGAATGTTTCAACAACAATTACATAATCTTTGTCATTGATCATATCTTTGAGTTTGTGTTTGAGTTTTTCGATTTCATTTCGTATATTATTTAGTTTCACAGTAATTCGATGTAGTTCTTCTCTTAGACATAATCTGCTGAGATGTTCAGCTGCTGACGATATTTTTCTTGAAGTAATTGGAATGCGTATGTGTAAATATTTTGGAGTTATATGATTTTTTAAACATCGACTGTTAAAAATCCAATGGTTTGTGAACTTGATATGATTATGAGCAATAGTTTGTGCTCGAAACTTCGTAATCAGTTAATATAACTGTACAACACTGTGTGATTTATCAAAATAAAATCTTATCCATTATGGAGTTATACTCTACCACAGTGCCCAAGTTTTATACTTATATCGTCAGCTGAATACTCTACATACACGGATATATATATATACTTTTGAAATTACATTGAGAGATATAGGACTGATAAGCAAATAAACTACATTGAATTAGTTATGCTGAAAGACAGGTGCGAATGTTTTCCAGGTCATGTTCAAATAGGTAAGGGGAGAGAGAGTATGAGAGATCAAAATTAAGATAAATTGCATTACGCTTCAATTAAATCACTTAGATAAACAATTAAACATTAGAGAATATAACAAGAATTGCAAACAGAGTAATATCAATAGTAATAGTTATAATAACAATAATAATATTAATAATAGTGTTGAAGTGAGTTAAGATAATCCTACTGATAAAGGATAGTTTTAAATGAATCAATAATAATTATTATAGGTAGAATTACAAGTAAAACGTTTTACCACGGTAGATTTAGAGTCACGACCATCTCCTTTTGTACGCAGAGACCTGGTTTATAAACTCGAATTGCACAAGCCTCTGCAATTGCAAGCACCTTCTTTTTTCTTTGTCTGCTGATAAGAGTGAATGACTTGACCGCGTCGATATCATGTCCATAATCCACAAGATGTTTTGTTATTGAGGATTTTGGCACTTTTCACTCAGCTGTTTTCAACCATTTTGGCAAATACTCCATCATGCGAGTAGACAATCTCCTTTCCGTACGACCTATGTATTTGCTTCCACAAACACACTCATCAAATTGATATACGCAGTTTGAAGTGTCAAGGATTGGCAACTGGTCTTTCCCAGATTGTTGAAGCACTCGCTTAGTGGTGTTAAGGAAAACAAGTTTTGCAGCATAATAAGTTCTCTTGATGGCTTTGTCGAGTCTTCGTTTGACTACTTCCTGTACATCATCTCCTTTGAACGGCAAACTGATATAGACAGGTTTCTTCGGAACTGTTTGGATTGTTTTGCAGGGGCTATTTTCTTTAGAGTATTTATTAATGAACTTCTCAGGATATCCATTCTTAGATAAGATATCCTTCAAAGATTTTATTTTATGCTCAACAGTACTGTCAGAAGAAATTTTTCGTGCTCTATTGAACAGTGTTCTGGCTAAGTTCTTTTTATACTGGATTGGAACAAAGCTCTTGAAATGCATGTACTATCCTATCCATGAAGACTTTCTAAATATAGATGTTTCGATTGTGCCATCATTCATTTTCGCCAGAAAAACGTCTAGGAATTTAATAGTATCGTTTTCCTCGTGTTCTACTGTGAAATTGAGATTTGGATGGCATGAGTTGAATTTTATCAACATGTCTTCGGCTTTTAATCTGCTTCCACAGACAATAAAAATGTGATCAACATATCTTAGGTATACATCCGTTTCTTGTATATGTTGCTGCAAGGTGTTCTTCACACATTACTACCACTAACATTAAAAAGTCAGACAGCCCTCGATATAAGCTGTATCCTGGTTTAGGACATGACACCGCCAGCAGTCAAATCCCCTGAACCTTCAGATTATCGGAATAGCCAGTTGACCACTTCTTGACCCGAGGATTCTCATTTCTGCTGGCTAAGTAGTGTAGTCAACCGGAGATGGCCTTGTAACCTGAAGATCTTGGGGTTCGCTGCCTGCTGGGGTCATGGGTACTTATAATGCACTACAGGCAGTAACGATAGAATGATAGTAATCTATGATAATAATTTAGATATAACAAAAATCATTTATTTATTCGTTGGTGGATTTCATCATGAGCTGACATCAGTCAGAAAACCATTGGAAAATCTCAGAGTACTGGACAGCCAGCTGTTTTCTCAATTTAGTTTGGGACCCTTCATCAGTACGCATCCACCACCATGGTTCGAACCCAAGACAGTCCGGTAACTAGGCTATCGAACTCGTAGACCATTAAGCCATTGGGACTCGAGCCAATGACCAGTCCATGAATTCTAACTTCTGCCTATTCACGATATATAGCATGACCACTGAGCAATGTCTTCGATGAGTAACTGTCCTTACCTTCGACCTTCTGTAGCCTACTGATCACGGCTTCCCAATAGAACCAGCACAGGTTAAATGCCTGAATAGGGCCAGTCGCTAGTGAGCATCAGATCAATTTTCAGGTATTGGTTTGTAGGGATTTTGTTTGATTGGTTAGAGGATTTCATCATGAACTGACATCAGTTAGAGAACTGTTGGAAAACCTAGGAGTACTGGACAGTCAGTCAGCTGTTTCGTACTGGTGACCAGAAGGTCCTGGGTTCGAACTTTCATGGTGGGTATGTACTGCCAAAGAGACCCAAACTGGGATGAAACAGCTGTCCAGTACTCTAGCGTTGGTTTTCCAACAGTTCTCTAACTGATGTCAGCTCATGATGAAATCCTCCAACCAATCAAACAAAATCTCTACAAACTAATACCTGAACATTCATTTATTCAACCCATTTATTATAAAATGACTATCTGTTGAAATTAGTCTGTAAGAAAGTTGGTGAACTGCTCTTCAATCGCCGAAATACCCTATTGTTCCATCCATCAATGTTGCATTTCTTTTCTGTTAAAGCTCGAACTTGTTACATTACGCGAACAAGAAAATAGGTCACATGAGATCTCACAGTTTGCGCTAGGAGAATGGGATACTACTGCCCTGACAACGAGGTCGAAAAAGGTGATTGTCATAAGGAACGACCCAGGCCGAACCTCTGACTCCAATTCTGATCCATCCACAAAGCAGTAGAACAGCATCAGGATTTGCATTCCCATGGTGGACGGTGGGTGACCAAGTAAGGTGCATACTGCCATTCGATTCCTTCGGATTATGGAGCCAGCCTATGTACGCCAACATAGGTTTGGAATTGAAATTTCCTAGCTCCTTTTAGCAGATTTGCATGTGTCCACCAGTTCCGGTTGTAAACACCAGAGGCTTGAATTCACCCTTTACAACAACATGCATCGTATTTACATCATTTTGCATTCTCTTAATTATCCAATCATATTTTTGTATTTCAATCTGTATGTATTCTCTCACATTTTTTGAGTGATCTGGTTTTGCCTGAGATACAAGGGGAGAGTTGTGAATGAAGAGGGTGGTGTGAGTTAGATAAAATGGGCCAAATCCATTTTATCTAACTCACACCACCCCCTTCATTCACAACTCAACCCTTGTATCTCATCGGGCAGAACTAGAAGCCTATATAGAAAACTATATGCTCGCACCAGCAAGTACAAAAACTCAACCATACCCTACTTTGCTAGTGTTCTGTGCGATAAAGAAAACATTAGGCGTGACACCTATAATTCATTAAATAGTCGGTAGAACAACTGGATCTCGTCTGTCCAACTCATATCATTTATAGGTACAACATTTTCTTCCTTTCTTTCTTTTTCTTTTCTCTCTCTTCTTTTTCCGTTATGTGCTTCTTTGTTTCTTTCTTCCGTTTACGCCAGTAAATATGATAGCACCAACTTTTCTAACACCTTTCAAACACTGTTCAACTTTGGCTTTGCTACCAGCATGCCAATACGTTGTTGTCATAATGAATTGAGATTTCCTTAATCTATGTAGAATTCTATTTATTGTTAATGTACTAACTGGATGCAATACTGTAGTAAAA
This sequence comes from Trichobilharzia szidati, assembly GCA_944472155.2. Lineage (NCBI taxonomy): Eukaryota > Metazoa > Platyhelminthes > Trematoda > Strigeidida > Schistosomatidae > Trichobilharzia > Trichobilharzia szidati. Next base: position 56,449,341 of record OX235277.1, on the reverse strand, counting down.
CTGCTGAGAATTCTATTCTGTATCACAAGTACTATTTTTGGAATAAAGCAAATTAGTATTATTATTATGTTGTTTCAACCTAATAGTATCGATTCACAGAAGGAGATAAAATCAAAAACATCCCATAGTATTATAGTGTGTATCAGACAGAACGATATTACTTTAAATAAGATATGTATATCATCGATTATTGATTTACTTGATCTGATGGTAAAGGCCGTGGGGTGGTGGGTGATGAGTAACCTTCGCTTTGACACTTCAAATGTTCTCACTCTCATGTAGCCACGCGATCATAGCTGATGTCGACCAGGTGATTGTTATTCCAAGGCTTTCACACCCACAGAAATGAAAGGGCGAATCCAAACGTCTAGCGCTTACAACCGGACAGAGGAACATGTCAATCTACGTAGCTAAGGCAGCTGGAAAACCCTGTATACACGTATATCCAGAATCCAAACGGTTCAGATGGCAGCGTATGAATCTGTTTTGGTCGCCTACGAACTATGAGAATACAACTCCTGACGGTCAACTACAAAGGATGCCTTCGCTACAGATATCAGAGGAAAGTCGGACACACTACGTGATATCACTGAGGAAATCTGTGTGGAAGAACATTGAAACTCTCTGAAAGCGATATTTAAGGAAACGTGTACAACAGTTCTAGGAAGAAGGAAGAGACAAGACAAGGAATGGCTCTCTCAACGGACACCTACCAGGCAACTGGTGAAAGAGATGACTCGATGCAGAGATGAGCAACAGAAGGAGAAGCTGAGTTCAATGTACACTGCACTGAATAAAGAGAGAAGTGAAGAAGAGTGCTAGAAAAGACAAAAGTCAATTCTACGACATACTGGCTGGCAGCAACTGAGGCAGAACAGGCGGGCCGAAGGCAAAAGAGACATCAGGACACTATATCAGATAACCAAGTCTCTATCCGGGAAGAGATCAACCCAGATGATGAAACCAATAAAAGATGCTCAAGGGAACCTGATCACCAAGGAGGAGAAACAAATCAAACAATGGGCTGATCACTTTAAAGGACTCTTGAATCGACCACCACCGGCAACTCGTTTAGAAATACCACGAACAGCACACACGTAAATACCAGTGGACACCACTGCCCCAACGAAAGAAAAAATCCTGAATGCGACCAAGTTACTGAAATCCGGGGAGGCAGCATGACCAGACGGCATTCCCCCTAAAGCACTGAAGATGGTCCCAGAGATTACGGCATATTCTCTTACTCCAATACTGCAAAAAGTTTGGGAAGAAGGAAAGGTGCCTACTGATTGGAAGAGGCGCTACCTCGTCAAACTACCAGAGAAGGGTGACTTACGTCTCTGCAAGAACTAGTGTGGAATAATGCTCTTGTCCACGCAAACTAAAATACTAAGTCACATCATCCTGGAAAGAATAAAGGATGCACTGGATACAGAAATCCACCAATCCCGAACAAGATCGATTCAGGAAAGGCAAATTATGTGCTGATCAAATTGCAGCTCTACGCATCATCACAAAGCATTCATCGACTTCGAAAGGCCTTCGACAGCATAAACCGAGAAGTAATTTAGAAACTACTTCAACACTATGGCGTGCAGTGCCCAAGTCTTTATCAACCTCATTCAACAGCTATATGACAATGCCACGTGTCAAGTGATCCACAACGGAAAACTCAGTGAGGCGTTTGAAGTGCATACAGGAGTAAGACATGGCTGCCTGCCTATTATCACCGATGATATTCATAATTGTGGTGGACTGGACTATGCGTCAGACTGCTGGGGATGAGGAGTCAAGGATACGCTGGACTACCGATAAGAAGACTAGAAGATTTGGATTTTGCAGATGATATATGTCTAATGTCGCACAAACTCGAGGACTTGCAAGCGAAAACTAACAAACTGCCTGAGGAGACAGAGAAAACAGGACTGCAGGTGATGGGCACAGAGAAGACGGAGGTGATGAAGATAACCAGCCAAACAACAGCAACAACAACCAGCACCAATCACTATCAACGGGAGAGACTTAACAGAGGTTACCTCCTTCACTTATCTAGGAAGCATTGTTTCAACTACAGGCAGTCGGAATGGATGGAGATGTCAAAGCAGGTCAGAATCGGAAAGGCAAGATACGCCTTCATCAACCTGAAACCAGTTTGGAAATCTTCCGCACTCAGCATAAAGAACAAGATTCGAATTTGCAACACCAATGTCAAGTCGCTTCTTCTATATGGGTCAGAAATTTGGACTGCGTGTCATGGAAAGGATTTCCAACAGGTTGTAGACTTTCATCAACAGCTGTCTCCGCTGGCTCCATACGGAAGATCAAATGGCCAGAAAGAATAAGCAACAAGAAACTATGGGAACAAACCAACAGGCAAGAGCCGATCACTTAACAAATATGTAGGAGAAAGTGGATATGGATCGGGCATACATTGAGGAGGCCGCCGAATGATATCGCACACCAGACCCTCGAGTAGAATCGAAATGGAAAGCGATGAGTGGGTCGTCAGTGCGAGGGTGACAAGGAGGATATAGTGTGAGTCAGAGATGAGAGAGTTTGGTCAATCATGGACCCAGCCAACTGAAAAGGACAGCAGATAAATACTGAAACGGTCAGATATCATCTATTGGATGAATAATAATAACGCCAGCATTCCTCAAATCAAAGTGTGAAATATGCCGGAGAAAATGGAGATTGGATCAGATACACACTGGAGAGGCGGTTGCTGACACATCGCGTGTCAGGTCATCAGAGTCAACCCCAAATGAGACATCACAGATGGTGTGTGACGTGGAGTAGATCGTGTGAGAAAAAGAAATGAGAGCTTATGGGCAGAGGACAGAACCCAAGAGAGTAATAATATTAACAGTAACAATAACAATTTAGTGAAAACACATAATATCACCACTACTTACCAGCAAAACGTAAATCCGTCTGTGCAACATCCGCGTGTAAAGTAGGTATCAGTGAGGTGAATAGCATAAATATCCGGGGAATTAATTTAATTATAAATTCAATAAAGGCTATTGTGTTCGTTTTCTTTGTATTTAAATCCAACACATTATTTGCTTTCGATTGATTCACTTCATTCACTAAGGCTACAAGGTAGACATTACAATTATTGAGAATATCATTGACTTGTTTCATCATTAGGAGGACAGTTTCCGACACCTTTGATAGAAGGGAAGAAAAAACAAAAAGGAAAATTTCATACATTTGGTTCCCTTGATAAATTTCCATAGAGAAAGAAAGACCAGATTTGCAGTATAAAATGGGATAGCATCATTCTATTTCACAGGTTCTCATCAGCTGCCATAGACTGCCTGAAATTACAGTGATAATAACATACTTTAATGTTTAAGTGGTAGTAGAGAAGAGATACTCCCAGGTTTTCCAATGGTTCTCTAACCAATGTCAGCTCATGATGAAGTCCTGTAACCAATCAACCAAATTCCTACAAGCCAATACTTGAATATCAATGAGATGCTCACTGGCGACTGGCCCTATTCAGGTAGTATGTAGTTACCTGGTATTCCAGTGGGAAGTCGTGACCAGTAGGGTGCAGCAGGTCGGGTGTGAGGACAAATACTCGCCGAAGACATTGGCTAGCGGTTGCGCTATGTCGTGAATTGGCAGAAGTTAGAATTCATGGAGTGGTCATTGGATCAGGTCCCAGTGGCTTAATGGTTTACGAGCTCGCCTTGTAATCAGAAGGTCCTGGGTTCGAACCCAGGTGGGTGCGTACTGCTGAAGAGTCCCAAACTAGGACGAAACAGCTGTCCAGTACTCCCAGGTTTTCCAATGGTTCTCTATCCAATGTCAGCTCATGATGAAATCCTGTAACAAATACTATAAAATTGACGCATCCAAAATGTAAGCAGCGTTACAATTTTTTAGTTTAAGTAGAAAAGAGAGGGGGGTAAGACAGAAAACAGAAAAAATTAACAAACAAAGTGTTAGCTCGTAGGTTCACATAGCAACTCAAAAAACAAAAGCGGTTACAGTTTATAAGATTGAGATTTGTTCAGTGAGTTGAGATCACTGAATTAGATGACTCACGAATGTAATCAAAATCGAATTCAGTTAGCAAGGGAGTGAGAGATTAATCATACTCTCTTTCTGTATGCATAAGTCTGGTTGGTTTGAATCGTTTGATTGAGATCACTTCGGCAAATCGTAGTAAATATGCTGCCTTTTGTCTATTTAATATTTTGAAGGGCTTAGAAATCTCTAGGAGATGTCCGGTATCAACAATATGTCTGGTAATTGCACTCTGAGAATATTTGCTTCCTTTCAGGTACAAGTTTCTTGGAATATGTCCAGAAAAAAGGATAGAAACCCTTCTTTCCGTCCTTCCAATGTACTTGCTCCCTCAGGTGCACGTAAATTCATTCATAAACGCAGTTGGAGGTAACATCAGCAGGGTATTTATCCAGTTTTGATTGGTGGCTTATAGAAGTGGTGCTGTATAATGTTATGAGTTTAGCTGCAGGTGGGAAGCTTTTTTTATTGCACCTTTCATTCTTTTGTCAATCTTTTGTGACACTGCATCTCCTTTGAATTGATGATGAAAACTTAAACTAAAAAAAACTGTGACACTTACATTTTGGATGTGTCAGTTTTATATCATTTCTTCTCTACTAACACTTAAACATTAAAGTGTTATTATCATCTATATATGTAACCATTGTAATTTCAGGCAGTCTACAGTTAGCTGATGAGAACCTAAGAAGTAGATTTACGATATCCCATTTTATACTGAGAATCTGGTCTTTTTTTCTCTATTGAGAAGGGAAAATATTAGTGACAGTATACTCATGCACGCGAAAAAATTTAACAGATTGACTACGTTTCAACGGAGAACTTTGTGTATAGAACTGCACCAATTTAATTTGCCACAACTGCATGTACCACACAAAGGTATACAAAACACGTACACACACACAGAAAGAGAAAAAGTGACTCAAAAGGACTATGATAAACACAAATGTGAAGGACAGTTCACAGTTCAGGGGATGCTGGCTGACTACCTCAGGAACCCCTAGCAAATCTGACAACAGACATCACTAGCAAGAACTCTGGCATCTCGAGCCATGGATGTATGTTGTGTTGCGGAGACAGGCATACAAGACCCGAGTGTGGTCATTCACTTAACCCAACCCAACCCGGCCAACAAGGTGAATCTGAAAAATTCACTTTAAGGGTGTCAGGAGACTCCTCAGCTAGTTCACGAGGACTCGCAGGTGTAGGGATAGCATTGAGTGTTAGGGTAGAAAAATCACTTCTTGACTGGATCCCAGTACATAGTCGTGTGTGTGCAGTCCGTCTGAACGGAAGGACGATGTTACCCTTCGGTGCCTCTTCATGGTCTCCACTTATGCCCCAACAGGCTACAGTTCGGATGAACTAAAGGATGACTTCTACCTGAAACTGTCTAATTTGCTGCAAAGATCAAAACTGCTCAGATATAGTTGTTCTAGCAGGCGACTTTAGGGAAGTTGTGCCAGTGAAAATATTAACAACTGTATAACATTTTTCTATAGTTGTTTTGTAAGGATTAGTTTTGTTTTTACGAGTTGATCACGGATTGATATCAGTTACAAACCAAACTATAGAAAATTAATCTGATGCTCACTAGCGACTTGCTACAGGACAGAGTTTCCTGTCCTGGAGTTCTAGGTGAGAAGTTGTGACCAGTGAGGTTCATCCAGTCAAGTTTGTGAGGATGAATGACCAGCCACTGATGACATTGGTTGGTGCCAGTCGCGTTAAATCACGAATTGGTAGAAGTTAGAATTCTTGTAGTGGCCATTGAGGATTCGGGTCCTAGCAATGGCTGAAAGGTATACGAGCTTGTCTTGTGACCGGAAGGTCTTGGGTTTGAACCTCAGTGGGTGCGTACTGCCGATGATTCCTAAAATAGGATGAAACAGCTGTCCAGTACTCCACCAGCTGGTTTTCAATGGTTCACTAACTGATATCAATTCGTAATCAACTCGTAAAAGCAAAACTAAATAACAATTTAAAAAAATAAGGCCGATTACTTAGAATTCCACAGTAAGATGGTAATGTCCTGTTTTACACTTTTCTCATCTTAAAAAATATGTGACAAATAATGTGTCGCAGAGTTTTTGTACTTAGTCGTCTGAGCATATAGTCTTCTATAGTTGCTTTTGTCTGTCTGTCTGTTTTCGACATAGAACTTTGCACATATGTGCGTCAGTTCAAGTTGCCACACTCCCTACATGTAGCACACAAAGGAAGAGAAGATAGTAGGAGAAATGTATATTAGAGACAGTAAACAGAGGTGTGAGACAAAGGAATTGTAATAACGAAGAACAAAACAGTTTCATCGGAAATCATAAGTCACAAGGAGTGGATGCATCTGCGCCAGCCATTGAGAACGATTTTGAGCCACGTTACCAACTGTTTCCAACCATTGGCTTTTACCGTCCCGAGGACCCCAACCAGTCAGGAAGTCTACACCTTCCTACGTGGCCTAGACTAACTGTTGTAGATTTCATTGACTGGTGCCATGTTTTGGTTTGACCGCCGCTAGCTCTTTTCCAGCTTGACCAATCCTATATCAGCTAACATTGCCTGTCGAGGAAGGCGATAACTGGGCATACGTAACACATGTCCTAACCATCTCAGTCGATGTAATTTCACAGTTTCGTCGATTGATTTCCCCTCCCACCTACCTAGCACTCGACCGATGCCTAACCAGCTCAATATTGCACACCCTATTACACCACTTCACACGGGAGATAGAACGCAGACACCTAGTGAAATGCGAGGAGAGGATTGTGTAATGGAGAGGATGCTTAAGGTCTGACAAGATAATATTTGCTAATTTCTTGAAGGGATCCACGTGTCTATCTACAACAGTATTAACGAGCTGGTTTAGCGACAACCCACTCACCCTACTGACAACTTCTAGTGACCTTCGTGGTGTAACAAAGTCTTTCTAGTAGCCCAGGAAATATTAAGGTGTGGGGGAGCAGTAAAAAAAAGGATAGGTAGAATACAGGAATTATCAAACTTAGAAAGTAGCGATTGGGTGATACCAAACTACCTTTACTTCCTTCCATAGAACGTCAAACGAAATATCCTTCAAGAAACTAACATGACGTGGGAAGACCAGGAGAGATGATTAGAGGAAATACACAGTCCAAGGTATTTAACATTCGACTCAGTTTCAACCCCTGTGTCATCTATGACAGTAGAATCACATGAACTAACCAGTTCACGTAATTCATCCTTGTGCCAGAAAGTGAAATTACCCCCCCCCTGACTGACATTTGGAGGGATTTAACTTAAGACCATTTGACCTCAAGGACCACTGACTAATTTGTGATAACAAGTGATTCATTTTGAAACAGTCTAACTGTGAGAAGTAACTCGCCGGCGTAGAAACAACAGTCAGATCGTCGGCATACTTAACAAAATGCACTTCATCACAATACGACAAATAAATCATGAAAGAAGAAAGAACAACAATTCCTTCAGGAGGGAGAACATCAAGTCTACAGTAAGTGAAGCGCAAGCAGTGGAGGACTTCGCAATGTAAAATAAAAAAATTATGGAATGCAACCCACTTTTATTAGTTGTCCAACACTGTGCTTGTGTCGTCAGCAAGCTTGTTGTATGGATCAAATCTTCACCCTTAGACAGATTCTAGAACATAGGCATTCTTACCGGCGTCCAACAATCATTATATTTCTCGAGCTAGAGGCGGGATTCGATTCTGTCGACCGAGAGGTTCTCTGGCGTTGCTTGGCTGTGAAGGGAAGGAATGCCGAGAAAATACATTGCACTGATTAAGGCACTCTACTCGAACTCATGCAGCCAGGTGAGGGCTTACGGCGAGTTGTCATCTGAAGTGGTGACGACTAGTGGCGTCCGTCAAGGATGCCCATTATTCCCATTCCTATTCAATTTCATCGTAGATATACTAATGGACTTAACCTTAACTCACTTCAGAGACTCAGGGATTGACTTGCTACCAGGGAATAATCTCATTGACTTAGAATATGCAGACGATATAGTTCTTCTAGGAGAGGACGCTGACAAAATGCAGTGTCTTCTGCACACCCTGAGCTGCAATCTAAGGATGTTTGGCATGCGATTCGCTCCCGCCATGTGCAAGATGATGTTACAGGATTGGACTACACCGACTCCTAGATAAGAAATAGGAAGTGAAGTGGTAGAGCACGTTGACCGCTTCACTTATTTGGGAAGTACCATCAGCCAACGCCAGCGGGTTGATCTCTGACGAAATCTCAGCACGAATACAGAGGGATAGTTTCGCATATTCCAGTTTACGCCGTCTATAGCGAAGACGTGATATCCAGCTGTCTATCAACCAAAGGGTGGGTGTACTGCTCAGCAGTACACTCCGTCCTCCTTTATGGCTGTGAGACCTGTCTACTGAGAGTGGAAGACATGAAAAGATTAGCTGTGTTCGATCATAGGTGTCTGTGTTCTATCTCCCGTGTGAAGTGGTACAATAAGGTGAGCAATATTGACGTTACGCGTCGAGTGCTAGGTAAGGAGAGGAAATCAATAGACGAGGTTGTGAAATTACATCGACTGAGATAGTTAGGATATGTGTTACGTATGACTAGTCATCGCCTTCCTCGACAGGCAATGTTAGCTGATATAGGGTAAGGCTGGAAAAGAGCTAGCCGCGGTCAAACCAAAACATGGCTTCATCAGTCAATGAAATCTACAACAGTTAGTTTGAGCCACGTAGGAAGGTGTAGACTTCTTGACTGGTTGGGGTCCTCGGGACGGTAAAAACCAATGGTTGGAAACAATTGGTGATATGGCTCAAAATCGTTCTCAATGACTAGCGCAGATGCATCCACTCCTTGTGACTTATGATTTCCAATGAAACTGTTTTGTTCTTCGTTATTACAATTCCTTTGTCTCACACCTCTGTTTACCGTCTCCAATATGCATTTCTCCTACTTTCTTCTCTTGTTTTGTGTGCTACATGCAAGGAGTTTGGCGACTTGAACTGACGCACATATTTGCAAAGTTCTATGTCGAAAATACAGACAGACAGAAAGCTTGTTTAACAAAAAGTTGGTCTCAGCACAGGCACACAGTCAAAAGCCGTCAAATGCGTAACCAATTAATATTACAAAATGAAACACTTACCATACAGTCAGGAAAATCGAATTGTCCAAGATCTAAATGCCTCGAGATATCACGTAGATTACACTTGGATTTCAGTAGTCTAGAGACAATATGCTCATATTTACTCGCGCTATTCAAACCCGATGATGATCGTGATTTCAGTGGACCATTATTATTATTATTATCATTATCACCAGCATCACTGAGAATGAATTCTTCCTCTTCAAAGATACCTTCATCATCATCATCGTCACCAGCATTAATATGATCGATATCTGCAGGATTCGCCTCCTTCTCCTCCTGCTCCCTCTTCTTCTCACATTTTACGCTTTCATTCGCTGGACGACACATTGAATAGAAGAGTTCACGATCAGCCAGTAATTGACGCAGCTGCTCTAGTATACAGCTTGCTTTACGTTTATGCTTCAACAAGGAGAGATTGTTAAGCCAAACACTTAATTTTGTTTCTCCACTATTAGAACTTGACACTTGCTGTTGTTGTTGAGTACTATTCAATGAAAGTTGTTTCTCTGTTGATAGAAATCCTGTACTTATTCCAACATGAATCAATTGTCTCACAGAGTCAGTAATTGATGCTGACATTGACTCAAAATTTATCGATTTATCATCATCATCATCACCGTGATGATCTGTGAAGAACACATCAGCATTGAAACGTCCATTGATTAATTCATTGACTAATTCATGACTGAATAAACAACAAATTGGCTGACTATTTTCGATATCATTATCGATGGTGTTGTTGTTGATTAGCAGGTCAATGACACGTTTAGCTGTATCATCTGCATTCCCATCACCATCAATATCAGTGTTGACATCGAGGACTCCTCCTTTACCGACATTTTCCTCTCTATTATTAGTATTATTGGATGATTGAATAAATTTCAGACCAAAGAAATACTTATGTAAATCGCTAAATGCATTAGACAATTGTTTACATGAACTGTTGATCAACTTCTTAGCAGCGGCTTCTTTTTCGTCTTTGTCTTCCCCTTCGCTTCGTCTTCCTTCTACGCCTCCTCGACTGCCTCTGCGTGTTTTTATATCAGTACTCTTACGACGAGAACGACTATTATGACTATCATTATTGACTCTTTCTGCACTCCTTTCATCACTAATATTAGTAGTAGCAGTAGTAGCAGTAGAAGTATTCATATTTGGTGCTATTAACAGTAGATTGAAGTAACATAAGACACCACGGTTATCATCGTCATTAGCCGCCGCGGTAGAAGCTGTCTTCTTACGATTATTACTGCTACTAGCAGTACTATTCACTGATACGTCGATATCTAATTTATCATGCCGAGATTGATTAATCAATTGGCACTACAAACACAAAAACAAAACAAGAAAGAAGAAAATGAGGAAAGACAACAATTACTGCGAGTATATAATATGTCATGCAATATTGTATGAAATCATATTAATATATAGATGTGTGTAAAACTTGGGCACTACTGTGGTAGTAAGTAATTCCAAATTAGTTACAGGATTTCATCATGAGCTGACATCAGTTAGAGAACCATTGGTAAACCTGCAGGGAGTACTGGACAGCTGTTTCGTCCTAGTTTGGGACGAAATCCCTACAAACCAATACTTGAATACCAATGAGATGCTCACTGGCGACTGGCCCTATTTAGGTAGTATGTAGTTACCTGAGGTTCCAATGGGAAGTCGTGACCAGTAGGGTGCAGCAGGTCGGGTGTGAGGACAAATACTCGTCAAAGACATTGGCTAGCGGTTGCGCTATATCGTGAATTGGCAGAAGTTAGAATTCATGCGCTGGCCATTGGATCGGGTCCCAGTGGCTTAATGGTATACGAGCTCGCTAGCCTTGTAACCAGAAGGTCCTGGGTCCGAACCCCGGTGGGTGCGTACTGCTGAAGAGTCCCAAACTAGGCTGACGAAACACCTGCCCAGTACTCCTTGCAGGTTTACCAATGGTTCTCTAACTGATGTCAGCTCATGGTGAAATCCTGTACACAATTAATGAAATCCCTACAAACTAATACTTGAATTTCAAATTAGTTTCTTTATTAGATGTATGATAGTCAGTGAAACAGTATTATTTACTGGGATGACAATGTTTCGAACAAAATTTATTACTGTTTATAATCATTTCATCAGTTATAATCACACGACTTCGAAACTACAGTTTTTTAATAGTTTTCATTGTTCTCTCCTATTTATCGTCTTAGGTAGGGGTAGTAGAATTTTCCAGATGTCCGGGTGAGTGGACAGGTGTTAAATCATTCATTCCTATTACACGTATTCCCTGTCACTTGATTCGATAAACAAAGCTTTCGGTATTAATCCTGCTCCCTCCACTCTTGGTGAAATGTTTAAGTAATAGGGCCACAAAATCTAAGTATTAGCAAGCAAAATTTAAGACAGGAAGTGAGGCATATAAGAGAAGCTTTGAAACTTAATTAATAATTACCCTGGTAAATTAATCAGAAAGTATGTATGGAAATATAAAAATAAAATTTATAATAATAATGGTAGTGATAGTGATAATAATAATATCAATGACGATATGCATGTAAAATATGCACAGGATAATGACAACACCAACACAACAATAGAGAATACAAATCATGAGTAGTACTTCCTCCCATACAAAGAAGGGACTTCGGAAACCCTACGGTGGAGAATTATTAACAATGCAGGCAGGAATAAAAGTGGTTGGTGTTCAAACCACTCACAAACTCAATTAGAAACAAACTTTGTCGGTTAAAGCGTCCTGCCTGTGAAGACAATAACAAACAAAACAATTTAGTTTATCTAATACCCTGTCTGCTGGAATGATTGTCAGGTCAAACACATAGGTGGAAGTAGTAGAACGGGGCAGTCAGTCAGACTAGCGGAGCACAAAAACCCAGCAGCGAAATCTAGATTAGTTGACCAGAATAAGATAAGAAATCTAGAGGATAGTTCAGCTATAGCACTCACTACATGCGGTCACCAAAGAATAGGATGGGATAAAATGACAGTTTTGAAATCTGATATAACAGGGTTGAGGTAGCAGGATTGACAACGGAAAATACGTGTGATAGAAATGATTCAACACCTGTCCAACCGGACATCTGGAAGATTCTACTACCACACGTACGACGATAAATAGGAGGGAACAAAGAAAACTATGAAACTCAAGTTTCGAAGTCGTGTGATTATAATTGATGAAATGATTATGAACAGCAATAGATTGTGTTCGAAACTGTGTCATCTAGTAAATAATAATACTGTTTCAGTGACTGTGTGATACATCTGATAAACAAACTAATATGGAAGTGTGAAATGATGTTAATATATGTGTACAACTTGGGCACTACTGTGGTGGGGTAGTATGTAATTCCATATTGATTTGTTTATTAGATATCACATACACACACACAGTGAAACAGTAATATTATCTACTGGATGACGAAGTTTCGAATACAATTCATCACTGTTCATAATCATATCATTAATTATAATCAGATGACTTCGAAACTTCAGTTTTATAGTTTTCTTTATTCGCCCCTATTCGTTGTCATCGTAGTTGGCGGTAGGACAAACTTCCAAGTGTCCTACTGAACAAGTGTTGAATCATTCCTATTACATGTATTTGTAGTTGATTCGATAAACAAAGCGTTCGTTATCAATCTCTTCCTCCACTCTGTGACATCAGATTTCAAAACTGTCATTTTATCCCATCCTATTCTTTGGTGACCGCATGTAGTGAGTGCTATAGCTGAACTATCCTCTAGATTTCTTATCTTATTCTGGTCAACTAATCTAGATTTCGCTGCTGGGTTTTTGTGCTCCGCTAGTCTGACTGACTGCCCCGTTCTACTACTTCCACCTATGTGTTTGACCTGACAATCATTCCAGCAGACAGGGTATTAGATAAACTAAATTGTTTTGTTTGTTATTGTCTTCACAGGCAGGACGCTTTAACTGACAAAGCTTATTTCTAATTGAGATTATGGGTTTGAATGCCAACCACTTTTATTCCTGCCTGCATTGTTAAGAATTCTCCGCCGTAAGGTTTCCGAGGTTCCTTCTTTGTATGGGAGGAAGTACTACTGATGATTTATATTCCCTATTGTTGGTGTTGTCATTATCCTGTGCATGTTTGACATGCATGTCGTCACTATTATTATTATTATTTGTTCTACATTACCCTGATAAATTAATCAGGAAGTATGTATGGAAACGTAAAAATAAAATAAATAACAGTAGTGATAGTGATAATAATAATCATAATAATAATACTAGTGATGACATGCATGTCAAACAGGCACAGGATAATGATAACAACAACAATAGGGAAATTAAATCATCCGTCACCAGCACATTGCTATTTAAGTCTGTCCTCTAAAGTCCTATTTAACCGGCTTCACGATTGTCCATAAGCTCTCATCTCCTTCATGTCATCCTCGGACGACGACGACGCCACCGTCGCCACTGCCTGGTGCACGATTTCACTCAACAATCCTTTCAGTGTGTCTCTGATTCATTTCCAATTCCTACTGCATATTTATTGGGTGATAATCTGTCGGTTGGTTCGTTCCTAGAGTTCTTTATCGCTTTCTTTCTTTCTTTCTTGCTGACCATCTGCTCTTCAGTGCGGAGCGAAGGCAGCTGTTAGAAGTGCTTTCCATGACGCGCCAAGTTTCTGACCCATTTGGAAGAACTGACTGATTTAACATTGGTGGTGAAAATAAGCCTTTCGTTCTTTATGCTGAGTGCAGGAGATTTCCAAATTGATTTTAGATTGATAAAGGTCTACCTTGCCTTTTTGATCCTGACTTTCACACATCCTCATCTATACTGCCTACTTGTGTACTTGAAACGAGGCTAGCTGGATAAAGTGAATTAGGTGACCTCTGATATGTAGTCACATGATGATGTCTGCTTTGTTTGGACAGTCTGGTATATTTTTTACTATGTGTATATTGATCGAATCCAATGGTGATAAGAAAAACTACCCTCTGTTTTATTGGTTCATGTATATTAGTCATTTTCATATATATACTGTTGTATCGTACAGTTAATTCACACTTTCACACCTTTTTCGTACTCTTTAGTACTTTCCCACTCACACTCTTGTGTGACAGTTAATTTTCCTTGTTGGAAAATACATATATCTATTCGTGAACGTCTTTATAGACTTTGAGAAGGCCTTCGACAGAGTTGACCGCGAGGTAATTTGGAAATTACTCGAGTACTATGGTGTACCCCAAATATTCATCAACCTTATTCAACAGCTATACGACAACAGCACATGTCAAGTGATCCACAACGGAAAACTCAGTGAGGCGTTTAGAGTGAACACAGGAGTCAGACAAGGGCGCTTATTATTATCACCAATGATATTCCTAATTGTGGTGGACTGGATTATGCGTCAGACAGTGGTTGGAAACGAGAAGACAGGGATATCCTGGACCGACGTGAAGAACCTAGAAGACCTGGATTTCGCGCGTGGATGATTTACGTTTGATGTCACACAAAATCGAAGACTTACAAGCGAAAACCGACAAACTGGTCGAAGAAGCAGCAAAGACAAGACTCCAGGTGAACATGGACAAGATGGAGGTTATGAAAATAACCAACCAACCAACAACAACAACAACAACAGCAACATCCAGCGCCAATCCCTATCAACGGGAGGGATTTGAAAGAGGTTACTTCATTCACTTATCTAGGGAGCATTGTCTCAACCACAGGAGGAACGGACGAGGATGTCAAATCGAGAATCGGGAAGGCGAGAATCACATTCATCAACCTGAAACCAATCTGGAAATCTTCGTCACTCAGCCTGCATCAACAACAAAATTCGGATTTTCAATACAAACGTCAAGTCAGTCACTTCTTCTATACGGATCAGAAACTTGGCGGCGGGTCACAAAGAATATTTCCAACAGCCTGTTGCAGACCTTTATCAACAACTTTCTTTGCTCTATACTCAAGATCAGATGGCCGGAAAGAATCGCCAACAAGAAACTATGGGAACAAACAAAACAAGAATCAATCGCTCAACAAATATGCAGGACAAAGTGGAGATGGATTGGACACTCGCTGAGGAAGCCACTGGATGGGTGACATCGCGCGTCAGGCCATCGTTCGAGTGGGACGTCCAAGGGTGACATGGAGGTGATCGTGTGAAGAAGAGTTGAAACAGTATGCACTAGGAACCCAAGGGAACAATAATAATAAAATAATTGGTGACCGTGGTGGTCTTCTGATTTACCTCTTCGCATCAGGACAAATTGACTACTCATCAGTACCTGTCTTTACGTTATCGTCCGTTATATCTCATTAGCGTATATTCACACTCTGTCACACCATAATATCGGCAACGAACCCATAACATATTGGCGACGAGTGCATAACAACCTCGTTCAAATTTCTCCCGTTGATAGTGACTGGTGCTTGTTGCCGGTTAGGTTAGGTATTTCCACCACATCTGTCTTGAGATCCATCCACTCTCCACCGCCAGCTCTTCTACAAACTTGTTGGTTTTCAACTGTTAGTCTTCGAGTTTATGCGACATTAGACCACAAATCGTCTGCGAATTCCAGATCTTCAGGAGTTTTCTTATCGACCACCACAGTTGGGAATATCATCGGTGATAGTAGGTGGTGGGGCGGCCTTATCCTACTTCTGTCGTCATTTAAGAAGATTCACTGAATTTTCCATTGTGTCGAGCCTCACACGAAGGATATCATTTCCTTCACGGTTGTGGATACACGCCAATCAACGTCAAGGACTAATCGCCGATTACCTTTCTTAGCACTTTACATAAATTCCACTTGCGTACATATACTACTGATTGATTGATTTGAGTAGTTAGTTAGCCAGTCAATCCGAATAGAAGTGATCTAAACACCGTACCCCACCCCCCCCCCCCACACACACACACGCCGTTCTGCCCATTTATAGCCTAACTTATTAACGGTACACACACACACACAGTTCGACTCAGTTCACACAACCGCCGAATCAGTGGTATACAACACAACTACTTATCTTTGTCGGTCAGTAAGTAGTGTATGGCGGGGCATTCATTGATGCTTGCTTGCTTGCCTACTTGATGAATGAGGTAATAAAAGCAGATCGCATGCACACAGTGAGTGAGCAAACAGAAACAAACTAACCTTTAACTCTGGCCAACCCATTTCTGAACCGGATACACATGGGACCTTTTTAAGCCAAGGTTTAAAGATATACGTCCAAATTTGATTGAACAATTCATAAATACGAGTCTGTGTGTAATCACAGAGAGAAAGAAAGAGAGAAAGAAAAATGAATGTTAGGGGAAACAATAAATAGTTTAAGCTACACATTCTCTCTCTAAGTGTTAGTAGTGCCTTCTTCTTCAAATTAGGTATCCCTTCCTTGAAGCATACTGAAATTATGGTGAGAGCTGACTGCGAGAGGTAGTCAGATTGTCGGGACATAAGAATTTAGTTAAGGTTAGAATGATTGATCCCATGAAGATAAGTAATTTAGAAAGACAAACTCAGCGATTGTACTGCATGTATTAACATACAATCACACAATAGGGTGGGAGGGACAGAGTCAAAATTCTAGAAAGTAATATAGGTAGGTGGAGGGAGAGAGATTGATTACAGAATTCTGGCTCATCTAGTGAATCTACACCCAACACATGCAACAGAAATGACTCAACGTAAATACCAGAGATATATGAGATAATATTACCCGTCAAATCTGAGGAGGATAATAAATAACGTTAAAATGTATTCAATTCACACATAATAAGAGTCTAACGAGTTACTTATTTATTTTACTATAAGAACATCTTATTTCCCATCTGACTGTATTTTATTGATAACACTAATATTATTATTTCTGAATGTACTTTATCTTATATTGATTGGTTTTATTCAAATGTCTAATCATCAACTTGTACTCATGTATATAAACGAAGCAAGAAGGTTGTGTGAGTAATGTCTTGATATGATGATTATGAACAGTAATAAATTGTGCTCGAAACGTGGTTATCATCAGTAAAGACTACTCACTGTATAATACCACTGTGTGATTTTATCAAAATAAAACTTTATCCATAAGGGAGTACTTGAAGTTGTCAGATCTTTCAAATGAAATGAATCGTGAATGTTATTTCTATTCTTGACGTTGGATTCTTTTTTTTCGCCTTCTTTAATAAGACATCACCTCACAAATCACTACTAATATGATGGGAGCTGGTTCCAAGCCGAAAATTTCAGACAACAATTTACGTCAATGTTTACGCCCCGAATCGGGATCATGAATAAAAGGACAATAACAAAGCTTAACCTTGAGGAACTCACCACCAACCAATCACACAGCAGACTTAACGTGTGCAAATACGATTCGCAGATATATATATATGGCTTAACTTTCTGAGAAACAGTTGGTCACAAGCAGTACAGAATAACCTTCAGCAAGAAAAAAAAACCAATCAGAAGAGACGTTGCTTCTCCGCTGACAATAATGCACATGAAACGCTATAAATATCTCTTGATTTTCTCAATAAACAATCTGTTGCCTAGCCTTTGTCTTCTGTCGTTACAAAATATTCACTCCCACCGCCAAGTATCCTACAGCCTTACATTGGCGTAAACCTGGCTCTTTCCCCTCCGAGGAACCTTAATAAGACAAGATGTATATACACATCAAAATGTTGAGCTCGTCCAGTTCTTCAGATTGATAATTAGCTTTTCATATAACTCTCGCTTCTTCTATTTTCCCACCTACTCTTTATCTTGAAAAATCTCCCACTTGAAGCAGGCTTCTGCCTATGGGTGAACCTTTCAAAGTTCCTTAACCTTGAGTAGCACCTTCCCTCCTGACTTTTCCTTATACCACTCGAGTGCATTTCGGATGATCTTTCTCCTGGTATTAGTACCTATGTGTGTGTGCACAGAAATGATAACTTCATTCTGAACATTGCCATTTCGCTTTTCACCTCTGATGGACATACACGCACACGTGCAACCAACTTCCAACCCAGCATCAATGGCACTATGATTACGCGAGATTTTCAGCACTATCGCCAGCCAACGTCATTGGGGAATACTTGTCCACAAAACAAGATCAGGTGGACTCTGGCGGTCACAACTGCCTGCTAAAGCTTCAGACAACTTTGTCCTATATAGTCAGCCAGTCATTGTTGGTACTAGATGGTTGGAGGCAATCGGCCACAGGAAGCCTTGGACCTAGGTTTCGTGCTAGTTGGCACTCATCAGCAAGGCGTATCTGCAACCTTGAAGGAACTGATGTCCCTTCTGAGATTCGAACCTGCATCACCCACTGCTGCAGTCAGAGACGTTACCACTGAGCTATTCAGGCTCAGCCAGTCAGCCAGTCATTAGTAAACACCAAGTGTTAGTTTGTAGGGATTTGATTACTCTCAAGTTTGATCACTGATTGAAATCAGTTAGAGAACCATTGAAATCCAGTACTGGAGTACTTGACATCTGTTTCGTCCTAGTTTGGGACTCTTCATCAGTGAGCATTCATGGACCTATAGCTATGGAGATCGAATCCAGAACTATCACGTTACAAAACGATCTTGTTAACCGTTCACAGTCACTGGCACGGAATCCAGCGGTCCATGAATTCTTTACTTCTGTCAATTCAGAATTTTAACGTCACTGACAGTCACACTAAATCTGCTAGACTCTAATAGTCACGACTTTCTATAGTGTACTCTACTAACTGATATCAGTGAAATCAAATGTCTGTAGCTTACCGTCTAGTCGGCCATCGGTCTGCAGAAGCCTTGAGGGCAAGATCTCGTATCTGACCCTTTCTATGTGCATATATTAGTTCATCTGTTGCTGTGAAGTCAGGTGCATTGGTCGTTCGACGTGCATCCTATCTAAAAAGCTTCAAGAACACTACCTTACCACAACGTGCTATAAGGAGTGCGCTAATCGAAAACCTTGTGTCAACAATAGGTCAGACAAGACTTCAACCTCAAAGACAATTTGAACAAGGGGATATGATCTCATTGGATCTTATCAACTGCTGAGAATTTGAAATAATACCGAAAGATATTTACATATGTTTAATTAAGTGATCTGTACAACAAGACATGCGATTTACTCCCTTTGTCAAACGTGAAATGATGATGCTACCTACAGGACTGGACTACATCGACTCACTCTTACCTTAAAGATAAGCAGGAGTGAAGTGGTGTCTGAGGGTGTTGACCATTTGTTTGGGAAGTGGCGTCAGCCAGCCTCCAACTGGTTGGTCGATGGTGAAATCCCACTACGGATACAGAAGGCTAGTTTGGCATACGCCAATTCACTCCATCTCTGGCGTAGACGTGATGCCCGGCTGACTATAAATTAAAGGATGTGTGTACTGCTCAGTAGTTCACTACATCCTCCTTTATGGCTGGTTGCGAATGAGACATGACCATTCAAAGTGGAAGACATGAAAAGCCTGTCCAGCCAGCTGTCTTTGATCACAGATGTCTGAATTCCATCTCCCGTGTTAAGTGGTGTTATAGTATAATAGGGTGATTAACATTGAAGTCAGGCATCGGTCGGGTGTTAGATAAGGAGGAAAAATCAATTAATGAGGTTGTGAAGTTACATCGATTGAGATGGTTAGGATAGGTGTGATTCATGCATGACAAACCATTCATCGTCTTCCTCGACAACCAGCAACGTCAGCTGACATAGGATGAATCAGGTTTTTGGAAAAAAGCTAGTAGTCGGTGGTGAAACCAAAACATGGTGATATCAGTCAATGAAATCCATAACAGTCAGTTTATGCTAGCCAGTCAGTCAGTCAGCCACGTAGGGGAGGTTGGGGTGCTCAGGATGGTAAGAACCAATGAAGCCTGGAGACAATTATCGGTGATATGGCTCAAAATCGTTCTCATTAATGGCCCAGATGCATCCACTCTTTGTCACTTATAATATCCAATAAAACTATTGTTCTTCCATATTACTACTATTATATTCCGCTCACTCACATTTCTGTTTATAACCTGTCGGTCTTTCGAATCTGTCTTTACTGTGTTGTCTTGCTTTGTGCAGTACATGGAGAGAGAGTGGAGTCTCGAACTGGTGAACTTCTGTGCAAGGCGTTTTCAAAGTCAATGAAGTTGAGGCAAAGAGTTGACTTCCATTCTATGCCCTGATCGATGTTGATACGTAGCGTTACAATTTGTTGAATATACATGAACTTTTTTTCTGAATCCAATTTATTTCGAAAGAACTGAGTTTTCTATCTAGCGCACCTTTACTCTCCCTCTCTCTTTCTCTCCCTTTCCAGGATGATTCGAATTGACATGGAGAGGAGAATGATTCCGTGCTAGCTTTTTGCAAAGATTCAAGTTTTAATCTCTCTTCCGATCACAAGGTGATCTTCCTTCCTTCCAAACTTTTCGCAATACTGTCGTGAACATATCCGCCAAGGTTAATTGTATACCCCTGATTAACAGTCAAGCAGAGTTTAATTGGTGCATGGTGACTAGCAGTGGAATACAGGATGCGCATTTCGTCCTATTTGGTACTCGTCATCTGGATGTATGACCCGTTGCACAAGATGCAACTCTCATGGCCCAAGTGGTCTAGTGGATAACGCTTTGGCGTTTGAAACTATGAGCATTGGGTTCAAGCCTCGGTGTGGGGAACATCATCCACGACTCACTGGGGAGCGCAGGTACATCCACTGGCTGACGAGCCAATCCCAAAAAGGACGAAATGCGCCTTATCCTGTATTCCCCTGCTAGCCATCATCATCCACCAATTAAATTCTAATTACATTCCCAGACATCGTCGAAGCATCTGCACAAAGAGAAGCCGACATGTCAACCTGAGACCGGGCAGAACTTCGGTCCAATCAATCGACGGGAAAATCTAAATCAATTCAATTAGATAAATAACAGTTAAACAGTTAGGCGACAGCTAAAGTACATAACCAACCACCAACCAACCAACCAACCAGTCAGCCAATCAACCAACGAATCAAAGAAAAAAATCCAAAAAGACAGAAATTGTTTAGAACAACACATTTAAGCGGACAATTTTGTTTTCAATTAGATCTCATCAGGCTTAACACCAATATATATATATATATATATATATATATATATATATATATATAAGTTTACAAATAAAACTTCATAAGGAAACATATGAAAACATCGGAGAGAAAAAACCGGAGACTCTGACTGCACGTAAAAAAACCTCTATTTATTAAGTTACAATTTAATGGTGACTTATCAAGTGAGATTTTATTCCAGAGACTTTCTAGGAGTATACGAAGGAAATTTTATGCAGCACACCTATGTTTGTCATTCTCTAGCCGACGAATGATTCGGACGCAAACGGAGGATAGGCTTGATAATTTTGCCACATATCTATGCGCATTTATCAATTCAACTGCACCTGCGGTGAAAGTTATGTTGGGCGTACGACTTAATGGACAGCTCAGTCAACGTGTTAGTGAACATCTCCATTCGCGGTGTTTTGGCAAAGGACAGACAAAAACAATCCGTAGCTCAATTTTGTCACACTTAATTAATAGTGGTCATGTAGTGGAGAAAATGAGAGCCTTCAAAGTAATTCAAAGTAATTTCCAATAGACTTCGTATTCGTCTACTGCAAGCACACAGCTGAGGTGATAAGCATTCGAAATACTAAACCTAAACTATGTATTCAAAAAAAGTTCGTACAGCCATTATCCCCCCTTGTTGGCCTATTAAGACATAACCAACAAATGACTTCTACACCACCCCTTGTTTGTATTTTCAACCCCTTTCTTATCGTCCCTTAATCTTATCACATCTTCATTAAAACGTGTCTCATTTACTTCCCTTACAATCTAACATTACTTAATCGGTTCATTTGCTTTTACTAGCCTTTATCGACTACTTCCACCTGAATAGTTGTTTGTTTAATCATACTGTTTTTTTTTCATTATTCGTGTTATCACAGATTGCCTCACTTTTTCATCCTTATTATTGATAAAACCATTCTTATTATTACTATAATTATTATTTTTCCCAAGCAAAATACTAAGTCGCATCATCCTGGAGAGAATCAAACATGCTCTGGATGAAAAACTTCGACCGGAACAGACTGGATTCAGGAGAAACAAGTCATGCATTGATCAGATCGCCACACTACGGATCATCATTGAACAAAGCTTGGAATGGCAATCACCTCCCTATCTCAACTTCATCGACTTTGAAAATGCTTTCGACAGCGTCGATCGAGAGGTGATTTGGCAACTACTTCGCTACTACGGGGTGCCACCGACAATTATACATCTCATCCAACAGCTGTACGACAATGCTGCATGCCAAGTAATCCACAACGGGAAACTTACGGAATCCTTCGAAGTGAGGACAGGAGTAAGACAAGCTGGCTGTCTACTATCGCCAATGATTTTCCTGATTGCAGTAGATTGGATAATGCGACAAACAGCGGGCAATGGGAAAATAGGCATAAAATAGACTCACACAAAAAACTTGGAGGATCTGAACTTCGCGAATGATATATGTTTGATTTCCCACAAACTGGAAGATATGCAAGCGAAAAGCAACAAGTTGGCAGAAGAAGCATCAAAGATAGGACTTCAGGTGAACATAGAGAAAACAGAGGTGATGAAGATTCCTGGGGAACAGCAACAGAAACAGCAACTACAACAGACAACAATCAGCATAAATGGGAGGAACCTGAAAGGAACAACCTCTTTTACCTACCTACCTGGGAAGCATCGTTTTAACTACTGGCGGAACTGACGAGGATATCAAAGCAAGACAAGCTTTCACTACTCTCGAGTCTGTGTGGAGGTCAACAGCACTCAGCATGAAAAACAAGATTCGGATTTTCAACTCCAATGTGAAGTCAGTGGCACTTGCTATACGGATCAGAGACTTGGTGCGTCATAAAGAGCATCTCAAACAAACTACAGACCTTCATTAACAGTTGTCTTCGCTCAATACTCAAGATCAGATGGCCAGGAAAGATAAGCAACAGAGATCTCTGGGAGCAAACCAACACAGCAGGAACCGGTTGTGCAACAAATAGGCAGGAAGAAATGGAGAGAGATGGATGGGTGGCCATACTCTGAGAAAGCAAACCATCAAGTGACATCACTAGACAAGCCATTGCTCGAGTGGAACCCGAAAGGAAAGCGGCGAGTCGGTCGTCAGTGCAAGGGTGACTTAGAGGAGGTCATGTGAAGAGGAGATGAAAACGTGTGGGCAGACTTGGAGCCAGGTGAAGACTCTAGCAGAGAAGGGAACGCAATGGAGACGCACGGCTGAAGCCCTATGTTCCTCTAGGAATTCAAAGAAACAATTATTATTGTTATGATTATTATCACTACTGCTATTAAGACTAATTGCACAATTTATATTCACCATCGTATTATCCTATAGACAAAACACCAAGATTGGTTTATATTTGAATTTTTATTTGTAAAGTTATGTATATTAGAGTTAAGCCTGTTGAGATCTACTTGAAAACAATATTGTTCGCTTAAATGTCTTGTTCTAAATTTTACAATGGGAATATTTTATATATATAGAAATTGTTAGTTAACTAACCTTAGACTCTTTTAAAGCTTCAATAATTCTCAACAACTGACATATTAATCCAGGCTTGGCCAATATTTTAAGACTAGCCAATACAGAAGATTTTCCGCATAGTGGACTAGTCGCCGGTAGATCATCATTATCCGACGACAAACGATAAAAAATTGAATCGAATAGGGAATTTGGATTATTCAGTGCTTTTTCCATTTGATCTACTGACGGTAGACAAGCGTTGAATGAAAAACTGAAAAAATCATTCGATTCCACCTGTTCATGAATTGATGATGGATAGGGGATATTGATATTAGAAAATGGTGTCACATCTTTTTGTTTTGACGGCAACTCTAGAATAATCCATCGACACCATAACTCATCGACAAACTGAGCAAGACGATCCTTAAGGAAAAGAAAAAGGCAAAATAGAAAATTTTAGAAAAAAAAACAGCAGGTCGAGTGTAAGGACAAATACTCGTCGATTGGAAGAAGTTGGAATTAATCAGCTGGTCACTGGATCGGGTTGCAGTGGTTTAATGGTCTGCAATTTCGCTAGCCTTGTAACCAGAAGGGTTCTGGGAGCGTACTGTGAAGATTCTCGGACGAGGGAGAAACAACTGGCTATCCAGTATTCTTGACTAGTTTTCAAATGGTTCTCTAACCGATATCAACTCACGATGAAGTCCTCTAAACAATCAAACCAACAATTAAACTAAAATAGTTCAATAATGACTGACAAGTCTTCTACAACGTACCTTATATCACCTATCACCTACTTTTCAAGAGGATTGAAAAGGGCAACACTCACAGCCTTACTTCTACTTCCGGCGTTTCTTTTGTCTCACTAACACACACAATGCAATCATTGCTTTTTTCTAAAGAGATTTCTGGATATACTAATGATTATTTATAAGTAGTACATATCACTAATAATAATAATTTATTATTATTATTGTTCCCTTGGATTCCTAGTGGAACATAGGGCTTCAACTACACGTCTCCACTTGTTTCTGTCATCTGCTGTACTTTTCACTTGCATCCATGTTAGTCCATACTGTTTCAAATCCCCTTCACAAGATCTCCTCCATGTCACCCTTGGACATCCCACTCACCGCTTCCCTTTCGGGTTCCACTCGAGTGATGACCTGACGCGCGATGTCATCCAACGGCCTCCTCAGCGAGTGTCCAATCCATCTCCACTTTCTCCTGCAAATTTGTTGGGCGATTGGTTCTTGTTTTGTTTGTTCCCATAGTTTCTTGTTGGTGATTCTTTCTGGCCATCTGATCTTGAGGATAGAACGAAGACAGTTGTTGATAAATGTCTGCAACATGGTGTTGGAAATATTCTTTGTGACCCGCCAAGTTTCTGATCCGTACGTATAGAAGAACTGACCGACTTGATGTTTGTATTGAAAATCCGAATTTTGTTGTTGATGCAGGCTGAGTGACGAAGATTTCCAGATTGGTTTCAGGTGGATGAATGTGTTTCTCGCCTTCCCGATTCTCGTCCGTTCCTCCTGTAGTTGAGACAATGCTATTCATTATAATAAAGGTTTTTGTATTTCCCAATGAATGGAAAACAAAATGATATTGTTTTTACTTTTGTTTACTTTTACAATATCGTTTTGTTTTTCATTCATTGGGAAATACAGAAACCTTTATTATAATGAATATCATATACCCAATGCCCAAATTTTTTCAAACTGTTAAAAGTGAACTTGGTTTGGACATATATAACTTGAGACAATGCTCCCTAGATAAGTGAATGAAGTAACCTCTTTCAAATCCCTCCCGCTGATGGTGATTGGTGCTGGATGTTGCTGCTGCTGTTGTCGTTGTTGGTTGGTTATTTTCATAACCTCCGTCTTGTCTATGTTCACCTGGAGTCCTATCTTTGCTGCTTCTTCGATCAGTTTGTCGGTTTTCGCTTGTAAGTCTTCGATTTTGTGTGACATCAAACATAAATCATCCACGCGCGAAATCCAGGTCTTCTAGGTTCTTCACGTCGGTCCAGGATATCCCTGTCTTCTCGTTTCCAACCACTGTCTGACGCATAATCCAGTCCACCACAATTAGGAATATTATTGGTGATAATAAGCACCCTTGTCTGACTCCTGTGTTTACTCTAAATGCCTCACTGAGTTTTCCGGTGTGGATCACCTGACAAGTGCTGTTGTCGTACAGCTGTTGAATAAGGTTGATGAATATTTGGGGTACGCCTCTAGTACTCGAGTAGTTTCCAAATTACTTTGCGGTCAACGCTGTCGAAGGCCTTCTCAAAGTCTATAAAGTTGAGGTAGAGGTTTGATAATAATAATAATAATAATAATAGTAATACACAAAGAAAGGAACAAATCGTACCTTGCATCGTATAAGTGTATGCAGCATACTTTGAAATCCCAATGCAGCGTCCTTATTAAACTTTGTTTGTTCAGCGAATAAATGTTCAGCCAATTCAAGATAATAAACTACATCATCAACGCATGAACTAAGCATTAGAAAAAAAAAAAAAGACGAAATTGGGTGAGAATTTTAGCCGATATTTTCCTTGCGAAACTAGAAAATAATAGGCCTTTGAAAGATGTTATTGATGAACTTGAATTCTTTTGTCGGTACGTGTAAATGATACATTTTTGATTATGAAGAACGAGAAGGAAGCAAAGAACATCCTGGGTAAATTTAATGAGGTCCATTCTGCAATAAATTTTACTATTGAGAAAGAAAAAGACTCTAGTATTTCTTCGTTGCTAGACGTCCTTATGACTAGAAAAGAGGATGGCACAATAAGAAGAAGTGCATATAGAAAACCTACATCAACTGACTGTCAGCATACTCATTTCTGCAGCTTCGTGCCCTTGAAATACGAACGCAATCTGATAAAGTACTTGGTTCATAGAGCAAGAGCAAATCTGATCGGATGAATGTCTTGATGAGGAACTTAATAATAGTAAATGGTTGCTGAGTGAAAATGGTTATCCAGAAAAGTTTATTGATAAGAATATGAATCTAAAATCAAAGCAGCCCAAGGTACAAACAGTTCCAAAAAAGGCCTTATTCTTACGAACGCAGTTCCTTGGGGAAAACATCAGCGAGATACTAACACAACGCCTCAGAAATGCTGTAAAAAGAGCATTCCCCGCTGCCGAATTACGCTGTGTCTTCAAAACCACTCCTCTTTTGCGTTCGGAAGTAAAAGACAAACTGCCTAATTTCGCCCCTTCAGTGTGTATCTACCAATTTAACTGCTCCTGTGGAGTGAGCCAGTTACATAGGCCGTACAATTAGACGTGTTTCTCGTCAGATTTCCAAACATCACCCTGCATGGTAGTTAAGTTAAAGGACAAAGAAAATCTATTCGTAGCGATATTCTATCTCTCCTTGTGGATACAGAGCACATAGTTGATGTTAACCATGCTTTCCGGGTTATTAACCGCATACCAAAAAATCTCAATTTCGCCTTAGGAGTTCGACTACTAAATATTCCTGAGGATGTTGGGATCCATATTAAGAAGCCTAATTTGTGCGTCCAAAAGAAGTTAGTTCAGACATTCTCCTTACCTTGGCCATCTACGTTAGAATGGTCCTAAATTTTTGTCGAATTTTCCTAATTTTAGTTGATATTCTACTTCCTACCATATCTTTATTATTATTCTAAATTCAAGCATCTTTGTGATCCTACTTAACGAACCGATACTATTTACAAAACACCGACACTGATAATAACGACCATTCTAGAATACACAAAATATCCCCATTTAGACATTTGGAAAACAGAAAGATTGAGCGAAGAAATATTTACTTTTCAATTAGATCCTCATCTCTGGCTCTACTCTAATATACACGTATAGCATTTTTATTACAATACACAACAATTTACCAATCAAGTGGCACTGATATGTTTGTTAACAATAATTAAACAGTGTCAAAATGTCAATGGGTTGATAATTAACGAAGAAAATCAATACACACATTTAAAAGGTAGAAATGGTTAGAATAAATTAATTTTACAAGGATAACACGTAATTAAAGATGAAGTGGTCAAAATAAAAATAAAATAATTTGGACAATTATAATTTAATAGGGGGAGGGGGGCGACGTAGTCCTGTCTTGTAACGATGGCCACGGTAAGGAAAGTGGCTGTACAAATTTCTTCTGTACACATAGGCTTGGTTTCTTCTGGTGGATTCCGATTGCTTCAGCTGTCTGTAGAAGACGAACTCGTAGAGCAAAGTTAAGATTAGTCGGAATGCGATAAATAATTTTAAATGCAGTATTCACATCAACCTTATGCTCAGTATCAACAAGGTGTGCTAAAATAGAACTACGAATAGATCTTGTTTGTCCCTTGCTTAACCACGCTGGATGATGTTCAGAAATACGACGATGAAACTGCCTAATTGTACGCCCAATGTAGCTGGCTCCGCAGCTGCAGTCAAACTGGTAGACACACATAGAAGAGGCAAAATTAGGTAGTTTATCCTTATTTCTCGAACATAGAATAGGGGTGGTTTTGAAGAGACAACGTACCTCTGCTGCATAATAAGCTCTTTTAACTGCATTCTTCAGGCGCTGTGTTATGATTTCGCTGATGTTGTCACCGAGGAACTGCAATTTTATGAACATTGGTTTTTTCGAAACTGTAGCAATACTGACTCTCCTTGGTGCTGAATTCATATTCTTCTCAATAAATTTATCTGGATAACCATTTTTTCTAAGTAATTCTTTAATAATCTTAAGCTCCTCATTGAGGCAGTCGTCTGAACAGATTAACTTAGCTCTATGAACCAGACACTTTACCAGGTTACGTTTATATTTCAAAGGTACAAAACTCAAAAAATGAGTGTACTGACCTGTTGTTGTAGGTTTCCTATACACACTCCTTCTTAGTGTGCCATCATCTTTCCTTGCCATGAAGACGTCTAGGAATGAGATACTGTCATTACTTTCTTTCTCTATGGTAAAGTTTATTGCTGAATGTGCATCATTAAACTTGTCAAGGATATTCATTGCATCATTCTCGTCTTTCATAACCACAAGTGTGTCATCCATATATCGACAGTAGAAATCCATGTCATTAATTACTCCTTTCAGTGGTCCATTCTCTAATTTAGCGAGGAAAAAATCAGCTAGGATTGGACCTAATGGGGAACCCATAGCTACACCATCAATTTGACTGTAATATTCCTTATTGAATTTTATTATTTATTTATTTAAACGCAGAAAAAACTTGGTACAATATGGCACCAAGAAAGATGCGCCACACAATAATAATAAAACAACATAGATTAAAAGTAAAAATATAGGTAGAAAACGGATAAAGAACTTCATCTGGAAGGAAAACAGTCATGTTTAACAAGTTCAAACAGCATTCGTTAACTATCATCAGGAAGGGAAGAAAGAAGGAAATTGTAACACGTTCGCCATTGGTTACGATTCTTGGCCATATCCGATAACGTTTCGAACCATCGATTTGAGCTGTCTCGCGGACCCCAACCAGGGAGTCGTGACACACCAACCGATGCTAATCTAGCACAAATATCCTTAATCCCACGACGCCACGTCATGGACTGACCACCCCTACGCCTTTTCCATCCCGTCCCAGGGCTGGACAGCGAACAGAGACCTGTACGGAAGCCTCTGGGATGACATTCGCAGCACATGTCCAAGCCACCGGAGCTGGTGTTTCCAGATGACGACACCCAATGAATGGTGATCTCCACTGTGTTCAAACACACGCCTTTGGACCTCAGAATTACTCACGCGATGATGCCATCCAACTCAAGCAATCCTGCGGAGACAGCGATGATCGAACACGCAGAGTCGCCGCACATCCTCAGCCCACCCGGGGAGGCCAGGTTTCACAGGCGTAGAGCAAGACAGCCCACACCGAAGCATTGTATACCCGACCTTTGACAGCCAGGCTAACGTTGGGACCGCGCCAGAGTTTGCTCAAGTTGATGTATGCCACCCTAGCTATCATTATACGGTTGGAAATAGGCAGAGGCAACAAATAGACACCGCCTATCTGGCCTACTACTCCTTACTTTCGTATGACCTTCCAGCCTCACAGCACATAAACGACTGTTAATGGGAATCCAGTCGAGCAGTGCAGCTTCGGCCCTAGCGCTCAGTGCGACGCCGACACCAGCTACGCCGGATGCCGACGCCACAGGGTCCCCGGACAAGCGCAGGTGGTACATACTACTAGAACTTC
>OX235277.1:56388307-56418908 GCA_944472155.2 Trichobilharzia szidati | reverse complement strand
GTTTGTTTCTCTCACTGGCGGGCATAGGAAATTACGTCCGTGGAGTAGTTCTTAGGTGTTGTTTGTAAAGTAAGTTCAGCAGGAAATTCTACTGTCATTTCAAAAATTTCTGTCATCCAAACAAAGTGTAGAAAATGCATCACCATCGTAAAAACAATTAATCTTCATCTGACATATCACGTGGGTGTGTGCACTCCCAAGCGTGTTCTTATACGACTGCACTCACATTAATTATGCTACACTTCCTGCCTGCAGAAGAACTTGTTTGATTATCGCTCACGTTCTGTTTTCTTTCTTCTTATTTTTCAGATTTTGGTTAACTTGTTGGTTGATGTACTGCAAGAGTAATGACAGACGATATTGTATCATTAAGGTTGGAGTTATTGAATGCTAAGTCTGATCTACTGACTCATTTACAAAGTCATCATGATTTCCAGCCTGTTCAATCACAATTTAAACAATTGGTTGACGAATTCGATGCTTTGGGAGAGCATTGCCGGTGTATATATGAGACTGCAAGAGGAAAGGTTAGGTCATATTTTTCTCCGGTATTAATAAGTGTTTTGTGTCTAAGACTCTTTTAAAACTTCACTCCTTTCTATATTTATTTATAGCAAAAAGGCTGTCGCAGGCCTTTTTCAACAATTTTATTTCCTATTTAGTTGTTTGTAACACTGTTACATTCGGAGAATGCTTCGAAATCTGGTTGTAGGTGAACCGCTTGTTTACCTATATGTAACGCACCTGGTAGTAAAACTCTGGGAACATTTGGGGTTGTGCAAGTCTTTTAAGAAAACTTTGGCAATGTGTTGAAATTGTTAGTTACAGCGGTTTAGTATTGACTGACTGTTTCCAACGTACAACTTTGCATAGATGTGCAGCATTTCGAGTTGTCACTCTCCCCCTAGTTGTAACACACAAAGCAAGAGAGATTCAAAAGAAAGTTAAACAGAAATATAAGGCAAAAAGAATAGCAATATGGGAGAACAATAGAATTTTATCGGATAGTATAAATTACTGAGAGTGAATGCATCTGCGCCACTGAAGACAATTTTGAGCCATATTACCAATTGTCTTCAGGCACTGGTTTTTGCCATTCCGAGGATGCTGCGTAAGTTAAACGTGGCTGTAGGCCAATTAAATTTCTCCTCAAAGTGTTCTTTCCAAGCTTCCAGTCGTCTATCCTGTGAGCTAAATATGGTACCGTTTTTCTTGGAGATTGTTTCACTTATCATTTGTCTTTTGCCACCTCTTTCCCTGACAAGTCTAAATAGTTGTCTGGTGTTACTTATCACCGATGCCTTTTCCATCTCTCGCCCACCACTGTTTGTGATCGTTACGAAGACTTCTTGTTAGTTTGCGTTTGAGCAGCTTTCGCTTCTCATCATATTTGGAGCTCCGACATTTTTGTTGCGTTAATCATTTTGGATGAGATAATGGAAATCCACTGGCTCTTACTTACTTTTGGTTTTAGCTTATTAACAGCCTTTACAGCTGTGTCTACAGCTAACTGTACATTGTGCCAGACTTCCTCCGGCGTGGTCCTACTGTCGACCTCAGATACTCGTTTCGCTATTTCTTCCTTAAATAGGGAGTTAGTGTCATGATCAATCTGGGGGGGGGGTGCGTAATTGCTTCGCTGTGCTACCAACAGTTTTTATGTCCGTTTAGACGTAAGCATAAACGTGCACCAACCAGAGTATGGTTGGAGTCTAAGCACGTGTTCCATACTGACTTTCCATATTAGTTTGTTTATTAGATATATCACACAGTGAAACAGTATTATTTACTGGATGACGTTTCGAACAAAATTTTTTGTTCATAATCATATCAATTGTAATCACACGACTTCGACACTTGAGTTTTATAGTTTTCTTTGTTCTCTCCTATTTGTCGTCGTAGGGGTAGTAGAATTTTCCAGATATCGGGGACACATGTCTACGTATTGAAAAATGTCCTGTATGCATTTCTTCGTAAAGGTTTTCATTCATCTTCCCACTTATCTAATTTGTCAATAGTTCTTCCCATCTTTGTTTTTACTCCTCAACTTTGATCGATACACTTTCGACCGATGCCTAACCTCAATATTGCTCACCCTATTCTACCACTTCACACCGCAGATAGAAGGCAGGTACGTATGATCAAAGACAGCTAGCCAGATTTTTCATGTCTTCACTTTGAATGGCCATGTGTCACTCACAGCTAGCCATAAAGGAGGACGGAGTGGACTGCTGAGCAGTACACCCGCCGTTTGGTCGATAGACAGCTGGATATCACGTCTACTAAGCTAGAAATGGCGTAAACTGGCATTTGCGAAACTAGCCTTCTATATCCGTGGAGAGATTTCGTCAGCGATCAACCCGCTGGCGTTGGCTGATGCAACTCGCGAAATAAGTGAAGCGGTCAAGGTGACCTTCCACTTCACTCCCGTTTATTTATAATCTAGGAGTGAATCAACGTAGTCCAACCAGTCCTGTAGTATCATCTTACATTTGACAAAGGGAGCGAATTGTATGCCAAACATCTCAGAGGTTTACATGTTTCTTATTCTCTCGATTTACAAACTGTTGGTCTTAAGCTGACAGAAACCACCAATTCATTAAGGCTATAAGCAGAAGTGTAGAAACAACCAAAGGAGTACAGCTGGTGTAAACGACTATCAAGGCTAGGAACTAAAAGTATTGAAGGCTGACATATATAGTAGAACTGTTGACTATTCGTTGACAATAAGCTAAGCCATATGAGAAAGTGTTGGTTTTCAGATTGGTATTCATAGTAAACGATGTTTAGAAATTAAGTAATCTAACTGAAGATGGATCATAATGGTACATATACAATGATAACTAGTCTTCTATGTTCTTTTCTTCTCTGCTTTATGGCGCTATACGAACTTGGACTATTATGCAGTTAGTAGTAGTGGGTTATGCTGTTATTGATTTTTCTATTATGTAGTCCTAGTCTCAGGATCGATCACGGATTCATATCAGTTAGAGAACCACTAAAAACCAGGGAGTATTGATTATTTATTTCGTCCTGGTTTGGGGATTCTCTAGTAGTAACCTACCAGTGGGGTTCGAACCCAACACCTTCCGGTCCGATTATACGACAAGCTTGAAGACCATTCAGCTATTGGGACCTGATTCCAACCGTCAAACCATGAATTTCAACTTCTACCAATCCGTAGTTTTAGCTCGACTGGCACCAGCCAATATCATCCTCATTATTATTATTATTGTTCCCTTGGGTTCCTAGTGGAACATAAGGCTTCAACTGCACGTCTCCACTTGTTTCTGTCTTCTGCTGCACTTTTCACCTGCATCCATGTTAGTCCATACTGTTTCAACTCTTCTTCACACGATCTCCTCCATGTCACCCTTGGACGTCCCACTCGCCGCTTCCCTTTCGGGTTCCACTCGAGCTATGGCCTGACGTGCGATGTCACCCAGCGGCCTCCTCAGCGAGTGTCCAATCCATCTCCACTTTCTCCTGCATATTTGTTGAGCGATTGGTTCTTGTTTTGTTTGTTCCCATAGTTTCTTGTTGGTTATTCTTTCCGGTGGCCATCTGATCTTGAGTATAGAACGAAGACAGTTATTGATAAATATCTGCAACCTGTTAAAAATATTCTTTGTGACCCGCCGACCGCCAACCTTATTAACCCAACTGGTTATGACTTCTCACTAGAACTCCAGGCAGCCTCATCCAGGGGGGGGGGGGCTGTCACTAGGGTGCATCAGATTAATTTCATTTGTTTTAAGTTTGATCATCATGGATTGATATCAGTCAGAGAAGCATTAAACATCAGGGAAGTACTGGACAGCTGTTTCATTGTTGTTTTGGGACTCTACGACAATAGTGACTGTGTTATAGTACCTATCGAGTGCTAGGTAAGGCGGGGAAATCAGTCGACGAAACTGTGAAATTACATCGACTGAGATGGTTAGGACATGTGTTACGTATGCCTAGTCATCGCCTTCCTCGACAATGGGCAATGTTAGCTGATATAGTGGTCAGGCTGGAAAAGAGCTAGCGGCGGTCAAACGAAAACATGGCACCAGTCAATGAAATCTACAACAGTTAGTCTAGACCACGTAGGGAGGTGTAGACTTCCTGACTGGTTGTGGGGGTCCTCGGGACGGTAAAAGCCAATGGTTGGAAACAATTGGTGATATGGCTCGAAATCGTTCTCAATGGCTGGCGCAGATGCATCCACTCCTTGTGACTTATGATTTCCAATGAAACTGTTTTGTTCTTCCTTATTACTATTCTTTTGTCTCACACCTCTGTTTACTGTCTCTGATATGCATTTCTCCTACTTTCTCAAAATCGTTGTCAATGGCGCAGATGTATTCAGTCCCTTTAACCTTCATATTCCTTTCTACCATTACTCATTCTGTTTCACTCTTACTTATCTAAATTCTATTGATTCTCTTCTCTCATTTTCCTGTCTACCTTTGTGTGCTATTTGGAACGTGGCAACTCGAATTGCTGCACTTCGGTGCCAAGTTCTATGTTGAATCCAGCATTTCTCCTACTTTATTCTCTTGCTTTGTGTGCTACAAGGAGGGAGTGTGGCGACTTGAACTGCCGCACATATGTGCAAAGTTCTGTATCGAAAACCGACCGACCGACCGACCTATAGTACCTATCTATTTTTTGTAATAGCGTGATCAGTGCTTTCATGGGTAATTGGATTTTTCAAACTCTTTCATATCGTTCACATAACAAATGTTTGATTTCATTTTTGAATTAGACAAAAGTAATGAATGTTTACCAACAGTTTAAAAGGGGAATTAATTAAATTATGGGTAAAATTTATTTTGATAAAGTCTCACACAGTGGTGTTATACGATGAGTAATATTTACTGATGATAACCACGTTTCGAGCACAATTTATTACTGCTCATAATCATATCAAGGCACTAATCACACAACCTAATTCGGTTTATATAATTCCATTATTTCCACTCATCGCTTGATTTGATGATCGGTAGTAGTATTTTCCATATATCTGTGGTATTGGTGTTGAGTCATTCCTATTACACGTGTAGTTAGACTCGATGAACCAGGATTCAGTAATCAACCACCTCTCTCTATCTCCACCTACCTGTATTACTTTTTAGAATTTTGACTCTGTCCCAATCAACCTATTGTGTGTTTATGTGTTAATGTATGCAGTGCAATCGCTGAGCTTTTTTCTAAATTAGTAGATCAGGGGTAGTCAGATTTTTCGGAACATAAGAATTTAGATAAGGTTAGAATGGTTGAACCCGCGAAGATAAGTAATTTAGGAAAACAAAACGTCATCAGTAAATATTACTTGCTGTATAACACTACTGTGAGACTTTATCAAAATAAATTTTATATCCATAATGAAATTATACTCTACTACCACTATGCACAAGTTTTCTATTCTTAATTCACTGTAATGGCTTTCTCAAAATCATCTGATAAGGAACACTACTAAAAAGTGTCAAGTAACTGCAGCGCACCAACAAAAGGAACTCATAAGTCATGGGACCCGGTGCAGCCGCTGCATGTCCCATGACTTCCGTTCAGGAGAACGACCACGGGATGATCACAGGTCTACCAACCACCCACACTGTGGAAACTATGAAAATCTGGTCTAGAGCCAGGGCCTTGATTACAACGAACTGTCTAGTCATCTGCAAAGAATTTACCACTATTATATCCGAAAATAGGGGGACATATGAAGAAGGGAAGTCTTACATGACATGCGTTTTTATACAAATGTGTGTGGATATTAGGATTAGGTTGGGTTTTGTTTAGGTCGTGGATGCATTGATCATGTGTTCACCCTTCGTCAGTTGTTGGAACACCGCCTCACGTACTGCAGGTCATCAATCGTAGTGTTTCTTGATATTAGTGCTTCCTGCGATTCGTTGGACAGAACTGTGCTCTGAAACTGTCTGTTAGAGAGAGGTGTACCTGAGAAATTTGTTAACACCTTGAAAGCCTTATACAGAAACACCTCAGGTAGAGTGAGGGCATACAACCAACCAACCGTCATCACTGTTCCCAACCAACAGTGGGGTTAGACAGGGTTGCCCAATCTCTCCATTTCTCTTCAACTCTGCCATCGATGACATTCTGGAGTCAGCTCTGAAGGTTGTGTATGAAGGTAGTCTAGATCTGCTAGCTGGAGATAGAGTTTTCGACCTCGAGTATGCAGACGATATCGTTTTACTGTGCGATAACATGCAGGCTGACCAAATCGCACTTAATCAGTTGGCGATCAGTGTGAGTAAGCATGGTATGTGCTTTGCTCCGTCTAAGTGCAAAGTACTGTTACAAGATTGGCAGGAGCCTGTACCTGCACTCACTGTTGCAGGTGAATCTCTTTAAGTTGTTGATAAGTTTTTGTATGTAGGTAGTTGTTTGAGTTGTGGCGGAGGGGTGACGGATGAGATTTCCAACCGTATAATAAAGGCTAGGGTGGCACAC
The DNA here is from genome assembly GCA_944472155.2 of Trichobilharzia szidati. Taxonomy (NCBI): domain Eukaryota; kingdom Metazoa; phylum Platyhelminthes; class Trematoda; order Strigeidida; family Schistosomatidae; genus Trichobilharzia; species Trichobilharzia szidati. The sequence continues at coordinate 56,412,443 of OX235277.1, read as the reverse complement.
ATCAACTTGAGCAAACTCTGGCGCCGTCGTGACGTTAGCCTGGCTGTCAAAGGTCGGCTATACAATGCTTCGGTGTGGGCTGTCTTGCTCTACGCCTGTGAAACCTGGCCTCTCCGAGTAGGCTGAGGATGTGCGGCGACTCTGTGTGTTCGATCATCGCTGTCTCCGCAGGGTTGCTTGAGTTCGATGGCATCATCGCGTGAGTAATTCTGAGGTTCAAAGGCGTGTGTTTGAACACAGTGGAGATCACCATTCATTGAGTGTCGTCATCTGGAAACACCAGCTCCGGTGGCTTGGACATGTGTTGCGAATGTCATCCCAGAGGCTTCCGTACAGGTCTCTGTTCGCTGTCCAGCCCTGGGACGGGATGGAAAAGGCGTAGGGGTGGTCAGTCCATGACGTGGCGTCGTGGGATGAAGGATATTTGTACTAGATTAGCATCGGTTGGTGCGTCACGACTCCCTGGTTGGGGTCCGCGAGATAGCTCGAATCGATGGCTCGAAACGTTATCGGATATGGCCAAGAATCGCAGTCATCAATGGCGAACGTGCTGCAATTTCCTTCTTTCTTCCCTTCCTGATGATAGTTAACGAATGCTGATTGAACTTGTTAAACATGACTGTTTTCCTTCTTGATGAAGTTCTTTATCCGTTTTCTACCTATATTTTTACTTTTAATCTATGTTGTTTTATTATTGTTGTGTGGCGCATCTTTTTGGTGCCATATTGTACCAAGTTTTTTTGCGTTTAAATGAATAAATAAATAATTTTTGCGTGTGCGAAGTGCCTAGGTATGATGATTATGAGCAGTAATAAATTGTGCTCGAAACGTGGTTGTCGTCAGTAAATATTACTTACTGTATAACACCATTGTGTGAGACTTTATCAAAATAAATTTTATCCATAATAGAATTATACTCTACCGCCACGACTGTGCACAAGTTCTATTCTGATATCAGGGAATTAGGATTATTTTTTGTAAAATTCTGTTATACAAAAATTCAAGTTATTTATTTACGGTATTATCCACTCTTTCATATGTACACCTCTTTGTTTTATTTTATGACATTGAAAAACACCTCCTGTGAGATACAACGTTAAGTGTTGTAAAGTCTTTCTATTACTATCGTCATTTTCAAGTATTGGTTGTTTTGTAGGGATTTTGTTTTGATTGAATGAAGGAGTTCATCATGAGCTGATATCAGTTAGAGAACCAGTGAAAAACCTGCAGGGAGTACTGGACAACTGTTTCATCCTAGTTTGGGACTCCTCAGTAGTGCGCATCCACACCGTGGGGTTCGAACCCAATACCTTCTGGTTACAAGGCTAGCGAGCTTGTAGACCATTAAGCCACTGGGACCTGATCCAATGGCCAATCCATGAATTCTAACTTCTGCCAATTCATGACATAGCACGACCACTTCACAATGTCTTCTTCGATGAGTTACTACCTCATCTTCAACCTGCTGTACCCTACTGATCATAACTATTATTATTATTATTTTAAACAAGTTATTTTTGACGTTTCTTCCTCCCCCAACCTTTTCTTTATTTCCTATAGGTTATACCTCAATTAAAGTCTGTCAAATTTAATCTACTCAATGAAGATGATAAAAGGGTGTCATCAGCTTCAGCGTTTCATGAAGAAGCCTTTAATCAACTACAAGAACTATTAGACATGCATACAAATTGTTCATATTTGTTAAAATTACATCAAACTTTAATTGATTTAGAAGATTCAATCAATAAATTGATATGTGAATGTTCAATAGTTGGTGAAAAAGAAAACTGGGAAAAAATACTCAATGTAAAAGAGTTAAAAGGTGATTGTAAGGCTAACAACTTAGAAGTCGAAGAAAACTACAAAGATATTAATGAGGCAGTATGCAGGTGAGTGTGGTTAATGCCCTACTTTTTATTTTACCAGTGTCTATGACACGAAAAAAGGGGTTAGTGTCTAAAATACACCTTTCATCATTTTCTCATTTTGATAAGGATGCAAAATTAGTGCGGAAAGCGGTGGGGGGGGGTGGTGGGAGGCGAATGTGATAGTCTGGTGTTCACAACTATAGTGGTGGACATGCTGGTGGCTTAACCTAGGGGACTGATTGATTGACTAACTGACTGGTTTCAACAAAGGTAGTACTTCGCACAGATGTGCAGCACTTCAACTTGCCACTCTCCCTCCATGTACCACACATAGAGCAAAAGACAAGAGCAAACAGAGATTCAAAAGATAGAGAGAGAGATAATAAACAGAAGTGTGACTGGGTGTAAAAGAATGGTGTTAATATGGAAGAACAATAGAGTTTTATTGAATATTATAAGTCATAATGAGTGGATGCATCTGCGCTAGCCATTGAGAATAAGGATTCTGAGCCATATCACCGATAATTGTCTCCAATCTTGATTGGTTCTTACCATCCCTAGGACACGAACCAAACCAGTTAGGAAGTTTACGCCTCCCTACTTGGCTGGCTTAAACTAACTGTTGTGGATTTCATTGACTGATGCCGCCAAGTTTCGGTTTGACCACCAACCACTAGGTCTTTTCCAACAACCTGATTCATCCTGTGTCAGCTAACATTGTTAGTTGTCGAGGAAGGCTCTGGATGGCTAGTCATGCATGCATCACACATATCCTAACCATCTCAATCTGTGTAACTTCACAATCTCGTCGATGGACTTTCCCCCCCCCCTGCCTAATAGCACTCAACCGATGTCTCACTTCAATATTACTCACCCTATAACACTATACCACCACTTAACACGGGAGATAGAAGGCAGACAGTTAGCCAGGCCTTTCATGTCTTCCACTTGAAATGGCTATCGTGTCTCACTGACAGCTATAAAGGAGGGTGTAGAGATTCGGTGCGTTCCTAGTCTACTGAGAGTAAGTCCTATTCCTATGAAAGGGAAATTCTGAACATCTGGTGCTTACAACCGGACTGATAGACATGCTAGTCTATCTAGTTAAGGAATATCTAGTGGAAAACTCTGATTCCAAACCTGTGGTGTGTACATGGGCCTTAGAATACTTAAAGGATCAAATGGTGTATGAACCTTTATTTAGCCACCGGAAACCATAGGAACGCAACTCCCCCCCCCGCATTGCTTCATTGCTTTATGGATTCGACTTAGATCATAGTTATTAGTGTATGGGTTTTGATATTCATGGAATGCATAAAATACGTAAAGCTATTCAGTGTAAATTTCGACACATACAAAGACGTCGGTAAATTCAAGCCTCCTACTTTGTTTCATGTCTGTTGCGGATTATATATAACAAGTGCTTTTAACGATGTTATTTTCACTCTATGAGAAGCAACGGATAGATTCTGAAAAAAATATGTTTCCATATTCCCATAAATATGTGATGCTGACAAGCGGGAGTCAGTGGACGCGATTCCATCGCGACTGCATCTCAAGAAGCTGTCCCTGTAGTCTCACACCTTCTGGTCGATATGACGACCACTATTAATCCATGTGTTTTCTTAGGTACTTGAAGAGAAAGTAATCTTCAATGTTTTCACGATGTTAAAGGACTTCTCTCCCTCTCTCTCTTTCTCGCTAACACACAACTCCAGAGTGCAGTGCAGTTTTGCCCAGCGAATCGAACACAACCCTAGTATCAAGAAACACCAACGATTGTTTATCTGAAAAGTAGTACGCTAGTTGTGGATAGTTACCTCATATATCGAATCAAAACAGGATAGATAATTATATATCTACCCACAGGAATGTGTTTTAGTGTGTAATGGGCATTTTAAAATATAGCGAAAATATTCATTCAAACATCTATGAAACACAAAATAATTGAGTCAAGAATATCCTTTTCGACAATGTCCTCTTCTGGCTCTACAATTATATATATATATATTTCCTTCACGTTCCGCAGTGGAACATAGGGTTTCAAGCTAGTGGCTTGAAGTTTCCGTAGCAGTGCTTATTTTACAGGATGGGGTTGCTAGCCTCATGCCCAACCTTTCGTCTTCACCAGCGTTATTTCTGGATTAGCGAGGTAAAGGTGCGTCGTTGGCCGGGGATCGAACCCCGGACCATGTGCATAGTCGGCGAGCGTCCTAACCACCATGCCATCGACACATATATGCATATATGCATAGAATATTCTAGAATATTTGGAAAACAGAAAGATTGAGCGAAGAAATATTTACTTTTCAATTAGATCCTCATCTCTGGCTCTACTCTAATATACACCTATAGCACTTTTTATTACAATACACAACAGTTTACCAATCAAGTGCCACTGATATGTTTCTTAACAATAATTAAACAGTGTCAAAATGTCAATGGGTGGATAATTAACGAAGAAAATCAATACACATTAAAAAGGTAGAAATGGATAGAATAAATTAATTTTACAAGGATAACACGTAATTAAAGATGAAGTGGTCAAAATAAATAAAATAAAATAATTTGGACAATTATAATTTAATAGGTTTAGGGGGAGGGGGAGGGGGGCGACGTAGTCCTGTCTTGTAACGATGGCCACGGTAAGGAAAGTGGCTGTACAAATTTCTTCTGTACACATAGGCTTGGTTTCTTCTGGTGGATTCCGATTACTTCAGCTGTCTGTAGAAGACGAACTCGTAGAGCAAAGTTAAGATTAGTCGGAATGCGATAAATAATTTTAAATGCAGTATTCACATCAACCTTATGCTCAGTATCAACAAGGTGTGCTAAAATAGAACTACGAATAGATCTTGTTTGTCCTTTGCTTAACCACGCTGGATGATGTTCAGAAATACGACGATGAAACTGCCTAATTGTACGCCCAATGTAGCTGGCTCCGCAGCTGCAGTCAAACTGGTAGACACACATAGAAGAGGCAAAATTAGGTAGTTTATCCTTATTTCTCGAACATAGAATAGGGGTGGTTTTGAAGAGACAACGTACCTCTGCTGCATAATAAGCTCTTTTAACTGCATTCTTCAGGCGCTGTGTTATGATTTCGCTGATGTTGTCACCGAGGAACTGCAATTTTATGAACATTGGTTTTTTCGAAACTGTAGCAATACTGACTCTCCTTGGTGCTGAATTCATATTCTTCTCAATAAATTTATCTGGATAACCATTTTTTTCTAAGTAATTCTTTAATAATCTTAAGCTCCTCATTGAGGAAGTCGTCTGAAGAGATTAACTTAGCTCTATGAACCAGACACTTTACCAGGTTACGTTTATATTTCAAAGGTACAAAACTCAAAAAATGAGTGTACTGACCTATTGTTGTAGGTTTGCTATACACACTCCTTCTTAGTGTGCCATCATCTTTCCTTGCCATGAAGACGTCTAGGAATGAGATACTGTCATTACTTTCTTTCTCTATGGTAAAGTTTATTGCTGAATGTGCATCATTAAACTTGTCAAGGATATTCATTGCATCATTCTCGTCTTTCATAGCCACAAGTGTGTCATCCATATATCGACAGTAGAAATCCATGTCATTAATTACTCCTTTCAGTGGTCCATTCTCTAATTTAGCGAGGAAAAAATCAGCTAGGATTGGACCTAATGGGGAACCCATAGCTACACCATCAATTTGCCTGTAATATTCCTTATTGAATTTTATTATTTATTTAAACGCAGAAAACACTTGGTACAATATGGCACCAAGAAAGATGCGCCACACAATAATAATAAAAGAACATAGATTAAAAGTAAAAATATAAGTAAAAAACGGATAAAGAACTTCATCTGGAAGGAAAACAGTCATGTTTAACAAGTTCAAACAGCATTCGTTAACTATCATCAGGAAGGGAAGAAAGAAGGAAATTGCAACACGTTCGCCATTGATTACGATTCTTGGCCATATCCGATAACGTTTCGAGCCATCGATTCGGGCTATCTCGCGGACCCTAACCAGGGAGTCGTGACACACCAACCGATGCTAATCTAGCACAAATATCCTTCATCCCACGACGCCACGTCATGGACTGACCACCCCTCCGCCTTTTCCACCCCGTCCCAGGGCTAGACAGCGAACAGAGACCTGTACGGAAGCCTCTGGGATGACATTCGCAACACATGTCCAAGCCACCGGAGCTGGTGTTTCCAGATGACGACATCCAACGAATGGTGATCTCCACTGCGTTCAAACACACGCCTTTGGACCTAAGAATTACTCACACGATGATGCCATCGAACTCAAGCAATCCTGCGGAGACAGTGATGATCGAACACGCAGAGTCGCCGCACATTCTCAGCTCGGAGAGGCCAGGTTTCACAGGCGTAGAGCAAGACAGCCCACACCGAAGCATAGTATAGCCGACCTTTGACAGCCAGGCTAACATTGGGACGGCGCCAGAGTTTGCTCAAGTTGATGTATGCCACCCTAGCCTTCATTATACGGTTGGAATTAGGCAGAGACAACAAATAGACACCGCCTATCCGGCCTACTACTCCTTACTTTCGTATAACCTTCCAGCCTCACAGCACATAAACGACTGTTAATGGGAATCCAGTCGAGCTGTGCAGCTTCGGCCCTAGCGCTCAGTATGACGCCGACACCAGCTACGCCGGATGCCGACGCCACAGGGTCTCCGGACAAGCGCAGGTGGTACATACTACTAGAACTTCCAGATGGAGAGGATAATCGAAGCACTTCACTGGGATCTTGAATGCAAGTCTCCGAAATGCAGCAGACATCGATAGCGAGGCTTTCCAACGTTCTTACCAACCCTTCCTGTTGTCCGATTTGCATCAGCGTCCGAACATTGTAGGTGGCCAGCTTGAACGCGGCTCGCGGTTTCAGGATACCTGTGTTAGATGTCACATTGGGGACAGCCATTTTGAGGGTTACTCACTAACATCTCGAAACGACACAGATAGGCTAGGAATCCAAACAAAGGCGAAAGGCTGTCGAAGGTTAAGAAGTCAAGGTGAGCAAAGGTAAAATACAGGAAACTAAGTATAAAAATAAAAGTAAGGTTGGAAAGAGATATATCAACTGGGACATCATTATTGCTTGAGAGCATTGTTAAGAGCGCGCGATGAGTTTCACTGATAGTTTGTTGCTTCATTTAATTAATTGTGTGAGGGCTGAGATACTGCCCGGGCGCCCAGACCGAAGCAGGTGGTTTTCTTAAGGGACCGCCTCCCGAGCCTTTGACTTGGAGTCTAATCCGCAAGGCAGCGGAGCAGCGTCAGGTGCTGCGTTCCCATGGTTGCCGGTGACCCATATGGGTTCGTACGCCATTTGATCCGATTGGATTCTGGAGCCCATGTACCCCATGGTAACTGCTTTTAGTCTAACCGCTATCCAAACAACCTTCCTGGCATGGTAGGACCTGCAGGGACATGAGTCCCAGCCAGTTTAGCTTGTTGGGTCACTGCAGCATTCAAGCCCGACCACCACGGCAAGGTAGCAGTTATCGGCCGGGTCCTTATTGAATAAGAAATGAACATTCATTGTACATCTTAAAATAAGTTCCTTCAAGGTGGATATAGAAATCCCGATGTCTATGTTTCGTGTAGTAATCTCCTCACATATAAAATCCACTGTCTCCATTAACGGTACATTGGCGAACAAGGAGGATACATCAAAAGATATCATAAACTTGTCCTTCACATTAAGATCTCTTATTTTTTCAACAAATTCAAAACTGCCATTTACGCTGTTTTACCAATTCATTATGCAGAGGCTTTAGCAGCTTCACTAGCCATTTTGCTGTTGCATGATATGGGGAATTACACATGTCCAACACTGGTCGAAGCGGCAAACCGATTTTTGTGCACTTTTGGTAGTCCATATAATCTTGGTGTAACCGTGCCAGTAGGCTTTAAAGATTCATATAAACCGTCTATGATACTACTTCATTGTTTAAGTCTTTTTAGTGACTCAATTAGTTGTTTCTCCACTTTTTCTGTCGGATCGACGGAAGATGTAATTTTTTGAAATTTTCGATGATCACTGAGTATTCCATTCATCTTATCTATGTATTCAGTTTTATTCATTATTACTACTCCAGAGCCTTTATCAGGCTTCGAAATTATTATATTCTCATTATTTCGCAGCTTATCTAGGGCTTCCCTGTGTTTCTTGGTCAATAAGCTATTTAGTTTCCGTTTACTATTTATATATTTATAACAACAGTCCACTAGAGTTGATTTAAGACTTTCAACTGCCTCAGCTGACGAGGGTGTCAAGCCTTCAGTTTGTGCAAAGAAGTTTTCGAACTGAACTTGCATATCCATCTTGTTAATTCTAACATGATTATCACAAAACTTAGTGCCTAGGGATAATACTTGCAAATCTATATCATCAAGGACAACATCGGTAAAATTATAAACATGGCGACCAGGGTTTGGAGGAAATCGCATTTCCGGAGTTTTGCTTTCCAGGCTTTGTAATAATTTGGCACGTTTCTTTTCCTTTCTCTTACCAGAAACCTCTTTCACATAATCCAGGAACGGTTTCTTCAAGTGCTCAGGGAACTCATCCACAGTATAGAACCTTTCTGTGACATTCTTTGACAATTCCGTGATACATGATTTGAGTGAGTCAATCTGATTTAATGCATGACACTTGAGTGTCTTACTATTTGGGCGAACCCTGTTACGTCGCAAAGACTTCCAATAGGATTTAGGATATTGGTTTCTCTCAATGCATTCAAGAATGAAGTTCAAAGAAATTCTCGCTTCACTGAGCCTTGCGCTGTACTTCAGATACTCATTGAGTCCCTTTAACGCAAACTTTTGCTCGGAAGATTTCAGTATAAAAAATATCCCCATTTAGACACTTGGAAAACAGAAAGATTGAGCGAAGAAATATTTTTGCTTTTCAATTAGATCCTCTTCTATGGCTCTACTCTGATATATATATATATATATGTATATACAGCATTTTTACAATACACAACAATTTACCAAACACGTGGTTATACTTTTGTTAACAATAGGTACTCAATTGAATGTCACAGAAAGGTCCTATACTGTGGATGAGCTCCCTGAGCACTTGAAGAAACCGTTCCTGGATTATGTGAAAGAGGTTTCTGGTAAGAGAAAGGAAAAGAAACGTGCCAAATTATTACAAAGCCTGGAAAGCAAAACTCCGGAAATGCGATTTCCTCCAAACCCTGGTCGCTATGTTTATAATTTTTCCGATGTTGTCCTTGATGATATAGATTTGCAAGTATTATCCCTAGGCACTAAGTTTTGTGATAATCATGTTAGAATTAACAAGATGGATATGCAAGTTCAGTTCGAAAACTTCTTTGCACAAACTGAAGGCTTGACACCCTCGTCAGCTGAGGCAGTTGAAAGTCTTAAATCAACTCTAGTGGACTGTTGTTATAAATATATAAATAGTAAACGGAAACTAAATAGCTTATTGACCAAGAAACACAGGGAAGCCCTAGATAAGCTGCGAAATAATGAGAATATAATAATTTCGAAGCCTGATAAAGGCTCTGGAGTAGTAATAATGAATAAAACTGAATACATAGATAAGATGAATGGAATACTCAGTGATCATCGAAAATTTCAAAAAATTACATCTTCCGTCGATCCGACAGAAAAAGTGGAGAAACAACTAATTGAGTCACTAAAAAGACTTAAACAATGAAGTAGTATCATAGACGGTTTATATGAATCTTTAAAGCCTACTGGCGCGGTTACACCAAGATTATATGGACTACCAAAAGTGCACAAAAATCGGTTTGCCGCTTCGACCAGTGTTGGACATGTGTAATTCCCCATATCATGCAACAGCAAAATGGCTAGTGAAGCTGCTAAAGCCTCTGCATAATGAATTGGTAAAACAGCGTAAATGGCAGTTTTGAATTTGTTGAAAAAATAAGAGATCTTAATGTGAAGGACAAGTTTATGATATCTTTTGATGTATCCTCCTTGTTCGCCAATGTACCGTTAATGGAGACAGTGGATTTTATATGTGAGGAGATTACTACACGAAACATAGACATCGGGATTTCTATATCCACCTTGAAGGAACTTATTTTAAGATGTACAATGAATGTTCATTTCTTATTCGATAAGGACCTGGCCGATAACTGCTACCTTGCCGTGGTGGTCGGGCTTGAATGCCGCAGTGACCCAACAAGCTAAACTGGCTGGGACTCATGTCCCTGCAGGTCCTACCATGCCAGGAAGGTTGTTTGGATAGCGGTTAGACTAAAAGCAGTTACCATGGGGTACATGGGCTCCAGAATCCAATCGGATCAAATGGCGTACGAACCCATATGGGTCACCGGCAACCATGGGAACGCAGCACCTGACGCTGCTCCGCTGCCTTGCGGATTAGACTCCAAGTCAAAGGCTCGGGAGGTGGTCCCTTAAGAAAACCACCTGCTTCGGTCTGGGCGCCCGGGCAGTATCTCAGCCCTCACACAATTAATTAAATGAAGCAACAAACTATCAGTGAAACTCATCGCGCGCTCTTAACAATGCTCTCAAGCAATAATGATGTCCCAGTTGATATATCTCTTTCCAACCTTACTTTTATTTTTATACTTAGTTTCCTGTATTTTACCTTTGCTCACCTTGACTTCTTAACCTTCGACAGCCTTTCGCCTTTGTTTGGATTCCTAGCCTATCTGTGTCGTTTCGAGATGTTAGTGAGTAACCCTCAAAATGGCTGTCCCCAATGTGACATCTAACACAGGTATCCTGAAACCGCGTGCCGCGTTCAAGCTGGCCACCTACAATGTTCGGACGCTGATGCAAATCGGACAACAGGAAGGGTTGGTAAGAACGTTGGAAAGCCTCGCTATCGATGTCTGCTGCATTTCGGAGACTTGCATTCAAGATCCCAGTGAAGTGCTTCGATTATCCTCTCCATCTGGAAGTTCTAGTAGTATGTACCACCTGCGCTTGTCCGGAGACCCTGTGGCGTCGGCATCCGGCGTAGCTGGTGTCGGCGTCATACTGAGCGCTAGGGCCGAAGCTGCACTGCTCGACTGGATTCCCATTAACAGTCGTTTATGTGCTGTGAGGCTGGAAGGTTATACGAAAGTGAGGAGTAGTAGGCCAGATAGGCGGTGTCTATTTGTTGCCTCTGCCTATACACCAACTGATTGCAGCGCGGATGGAATAAAGGACGAGTTCTACCGCCAACTTAACGGTCTCTTGAGACAGGCGAGTCGGAGGGATATGGTAGTGCTGGCTGGGGACTTGAATGCACAGGTCGGGCGTCTAAGGGCAGAGGAGAATCGTCTAGGCGGTCAATGGGGACTACATGGACGCAGGTCAGATAATGGGGACCGTCTTCTGCAGCTTTGCGCGGATCGCAACCTATTTCTGGGCAGCACCAACTTCCGGCACAACCATCGCCGTAGCGCTACCTGGCGTCCTCCCTCTGCGAACCTAGCTTGGACTCAGATCGATCACATTGCTGTCAGTTTCCGGTGGCGAGGATGCATACAAGACTGTCGGTCCTTCTGGAGCACATGCCTGGACTCCGATCATGCGTTAGTGTGTGCCAAGTTCATCTTGCGATTTGGTGGGGTTCATAAAAGGCGTCGTCTAAACGTTGATGTGAGAAAACTAGTAGCACCTGCTACTTGTTTGATATATCAGAATGAGTTACAATCAATGCTTGCCAGCAACCCCCCAAGTAGTATAGATGAACATTGGCTCCATCTGCAAGGTGGCATGCAAAGAGCTAGTGTAGCCGCTTGCGGCTTGAAAGAATGCTCCGCCAAAAACCACTGGGTTTCTGCGAGTTCCTTGCAACTCCTGGATGAACGCCGGTCCATTCCGGCTGGCAGCGAATACAGCAATAAGAGAAAGGCGCTGACGCGCAAGATAAGAAAGTGTTTACGTGAGGACCGCGAGGCCTGGTGGTCAGAACGTGCGGGTGAGATTGAGTCAGCTGCTGCATCTGGCAACAGTCGGAAGCTGTTCCAACTCATCCGAGCCACCGGAAGCAAGAAACAAGGTGTCAGCGAGACGGTCTGTGAGGCAGATGGCACGCCAATTACCAGTTTGAAAAGACGCCTGGAACGCTGGGCAGAGCACTTCGGGAAACAGTTTAGCTGGCCACCAGCTTCAATGTCTGCTGTCATTAGCCCCAGTGCTCCTTGGTCGGTTAATACGGACCCACCCACCGAAGCGGAGGTCCGTAAGGAACTCCAAGTGTTAAAACGCCATAAGGCGCCCGGCCCAGACAATTTACCCCCGGCTCTTTTTAAAGATGGTGGCGAGACTCTTACAATGGCTCTAACTGGGTTGTTCAGGGAGGTATGGGAAACTGAGAGTGTACCATCAATGTGGAACGAAGCCATCATCGTCCCTATCTTTAAAAAGGGTCGACGTAATTCGTGTGACAATCATAGGGGTATCAGTCTGCTACCAGTCGCGTCTAAATTATTGGCTTCTGTCTTGCTTCGCAGGCTGTGCAAAATACGTGAAGGATTGATTCGCGAAAAGCAGGCTGGGTTTCGTTCAGGTCGTGGATGCATTGATCATGTGTTCACCCTTCGTCAGTTGTTGGAACACCGCCACACGTATTGCAGGCCAACGATCGTAGTGTTTCTTGATATTAGGGCTGCCTTCGATTCGTTGGACAGAAGTGTGCTCTGGAACTGTCTGTTAGAGAGAGGTGTACCTGAGAAATTTGTTAACATCTTGAAAGCCCTATACAGAAACACCTCAGGTAGAGTGAGGGCATACAACCAACTATCATCACTGTTCCCAATCAACAGTGGGGTTAGACAGGGTTGTCCAATCTCTCCATTTCTCTTCAACTCTGCCATCGATGACATTCTGGAGTCAGCTCTGAAGGTTGTGTATGAAGGTGGTCTAGATCTGCTAGGTGGAGATAGAGTTTTCGACCTCGAGTGTGCAGTCGATATCGTCTTACTGTGCGATAACATGCAGGCTGCCCAAATCGCACTTAATCAGTTGGCGATCAGTGTCTGTAAGTATGGTATGTGCTTTGCACCGTCTAAGTGCAAAGTACTGTTACAAGATTGGCAGGAGTCTGTACCTGCACTCACTTCTCCACGTGAACCTCTTTAAGTTGTTGATAAGTTCTTGTATCTAGATAGCTGTGTGAATGCTGGCGGAGGGGTGACGGATGAGATTTCCAACCGTATAATGATGGTTAGGGTGGCATACATCAACTTGAGCAAACTCTGGCGCGGTCCCAACGTTAGCCTGGCTGTCAAAGGTCGGCTATACTATGCTTCGGTGTGGGCTGTGTTGCTCTACGCCTGTGAAACCTGGCCTCTCCGGGCTGAGAATGTGCGGCGACTCTGCGTGTTCGATCATCACTGTCTCCGCAAGATTGCTTGAGTTCGATGGCATCATCGTGTGATTAATTCGTAGGTCCAAGGGCGTGTGTTTGAACACAGTGGAGATCACCATTCGTTGGATGTCGTCATCTGGAAACACCAGCTCCGATGGCTTGGATATGTGCTGCGAATGTCATCCCAGAGGCTTCCGTACAGGTCTCTGTTCGTCTAGCCCTGGGACGGGGTGGAAAAGGCGGAGGGGTGGTCAGTCCATGACGTGGCGTCGTGGGATGAAGGATATTTGTGCTAGATTAGCATCGGTTGGTGTGTCACGACTCCCTGGTTGGGGTCCGCGAGATAGCTCAAATCGATGGCTCGAAACGTTATCGGATATGGCCAAGAATCGTAATCAATGGCGAACGTGTTGCAATTTCCTTCTTTCTTCCCTTCCTGATGATAGTTGACGAATGCTGTTTGAACTTGTTAAACATGACTGTTTTCCTTCCAGATGAAGTTCTTTATCCGTATTTTACTTATATTTTTACTTTTAATCTATGTTCTTTTATTATTATTGTGTGGCGCATCTTTCTTGGTGCCATATTGTACCAAGTGTTTTCTGCGTTTAAATAAATAATAAAATTCAATAAGGAATATTACAGGCAAATTGATGGTGTAGCTATGGGTTCCCCATTAGGTCCAATCCTAGCTGATTTTTTCCTCGCTAAATTAGAGAATGGACCACTGAAAGGAGTAATTAATGACATGGATTTCTACTGTCGATATATGGATGACACACTTGTGGCTATGAAAGACGAGAATGATGCAATGAATATCCTTGACAAGTTTAATGATGCACATTCAGCAATAAACTTTACCATAGAGAAAGAAAGTAATGACAGTATCTCATTCCTAGACGTCTTCATGGCAAGGAAAGATGATGGCACACTAAGAAGGAGTGTGTATAGGAAACCTACAACAACAGGTCAGTACACTCATTTTTTGAGTTTTGTACCTTTGAAATATAAACGTAACCTGGTAAAGTGTCTGGTTCATAGAGCTAAGTTAATCTGTTCAGACGACTGCCTCAATGAGGAGCTTAAGATTATTAAAGAATTACTTAGAAAAAAATGGTTATCCAGATAAATTTATTGAGAAGAATATGAATTCAGCACCAAGGAGAGTCAGTATTGCTACAGTTTCGAAAAAACCAATGTTCATAAAATTGCAGTTCCTCGGTGACAACATCAGCGAAATCATAACACAGCGCCTGAAGAATGCAGTTAAAAGAGCTTATTATGCAGCAGAGGTACGTTGTCTCTTCAAAACCACCCCTATTCTATGTTCGAGAAATAAGGATAAACTACCTAATTTTGCCTCTTCTATGTGTGTCTACCAGTTTGACTGCAGCTGCGGAGCCAGCTACATTGGGCGTACAATTAGGCAGTTTCATCGTCGTATTTCTGAACATCATCCAGCGTGGTTAAGCAAGGGACAAACAAGATCTATTCGTAGTTCTATTTTAGCACACCTCGTTGATACTGAGCATAAGGTTGACGTGAATACTGCATTTAAAATTATTTATCGCATTCCGACTAATCTTAACTTTGCTCTACGAGTTCGTCTTCTACAGACAGCTGAAGCAATCGGAATCCACCAGAAGAAACCAAGCCTATGTGTACAGAAGAAATTTGTACAGCCACTTTCCTTACCGTGGCCATCGTTACAAGACAGGACTACGTTGCCCCCCTCCCCCTCCCCCTAAACCTATTAAATTATAATTGTCCAAATTATTTTATTCTTATTTATTTTGACCACTTCATCTTTAATTACGTGTTATCCTTGTAAAATTAATTTATTCTATCCATTTCTATCTTTTTAATTTGTATTGATTTTCTTCGTTAATTATCCACCCATTGACATTTTGACACTGTTTAATTATTGTTAACAAACATATCAGTGGCACTTGATTGGTAAACTGTTGTGTATTGTAATAAAAAGTGCTATAGGTGTATATTAGAGTAGAGCCAGAGGAGATGAGGATCTAATTGAAAAGTAAATATTTCTTCGCTCAATCTTTCTGTTTTCCCACGGTCTAGATGGGGATATTTTGTATATTCTAGAATGGTCGTCATTATCAGTATCGGTGTTTTTTAAATAGTATTGGTTTGTTAAGTAAGATCACAAAGTTGCTTGAATTTAGAATAATAATAATAAAGATATAGTAGGAAATAGAATAACTACTAAAATTAGGAAAATTCCACAAAAATTTAGGATCATTCAAACGTAGATGGCCAAGGTAAGGAGAATGTCTGAACTAACTTCTTTAGGGCGCACAAATTGGGCTTCTTAATATATGTCCCAAAATCCTCAGCAATATTTAGTAGTCGAACTCCTAAGGCGAAATTGAGATTTTTTGGTATGCGGTAAATAACCCGGAAAGCATGGTTAACATCAACCATGTGCTCTGTATGCACAAGAAGAGATAGAATAGCGCTACGAATAAATTTTCTTTGTTCTGTACTTCACTACCATGCAGGGTGATGTTCGGAAATTCGACGAGAAACACGTCTAATTGTACGGTCTATGTAACTGGCTCACTCCACAGGAGCAGTTAAATTGGTAGATACACATGGAAGAGGCGAAATTAGGCAGTTTGTCTTTTACTCCCGAACGCAAAAGAGGAGTGGTTTTGAAGACACAGCGTAATTCGGCAGCAGGGAATGCTCTTTTTACCGCATTTCTGAGGCGTTGTGATAGTATCTCGCTAATGTTTTCCCCAAGGAACTGCGTTTGTAAGAATAAGGCCTTTTTTGGAACTGTTTGTACCTTGGGCTGCTTTGATTTTAGATTCATATTCTTATCAATAAACTTTTCTGGATAACCATTTTCACTCAGCAACCATTTACTATTATTAAGTTCCTCATCAAGACATTCATCCGATCAGATTTGCTCTTGCTCTATGAACCAAGCACTTTACCAGATTGCGTTCGTATTTCAAGGGCACGAAGCTGCAGAAATGAGTATACTGACAGTCAGTTGATGTAGGTTTTCTATATGCACTTTTTCTTATTGTGCCATCCTCTTTTCTAGTCATAAGGACGTCTAGCAATGAAGAAATACTAGAGTCTTTTTCTTTCTCAATAGTAAAATTTATTGCAGAATGAACCTCATTACATTTACCCAGGATGTTTATTGCTTCCTTCTCGTTCTTCATAATCAAAAATGTATCATTTACACGTACCGACAATAGAATTCAAATTCATCAATAACATCTTTCAAAGGCCCATTATTTTCTAGTTTCGCAAGGAAAATGTCGGCTAAAATACTCACCCAATTTCGTCTTTTTTCTTTTTTCTAATGCTTAGTTCATGCGTCGATGATGTAGTTCATTATCTTGAATTGGCTGAACATTTATTCGCTGAACAAACAAAGTTTAATAAGGACGCTGCATTGGTATTTCAAAGTATGCTGCATGCACTTATACGATGCAAGGTACGATTAGTTCCTTTCTATGTGTCTTACTATTATTATTATTATCAAACCTCTACCTCAACTTTATAGACTTTGAGAAGGCCTTCGACAGCGTTGACCGCGAAGTAATTTGGAAACTACTCAAGTACTACGGCGTACACGAAATATTCATCAACCTTATTCAACAGCTGTACGACAACAGCACATGTCAGGTGATCCACACCGGAAAACTCAGTGAGGCGTTCAAAGTAAACACAGGAGTCAGACAAGGGTGCTTATTATCACCAATGATATTCCTAATTGTGGTGGACTGGATTATGCGTCAGACAGTGGGAAACGAGAAGACAGGGATATCCTGCACCACCGACGTGAAGAATCTAGAATACCTGGATTTCGCACGTGGATGATTTATGTTTGATGTCACACAAAATCGAAGACTTACAAGCGGAAACCGACAAACTGGTCGAAGAAGCAGCCGGTGAAGACAGGACTGCAGGTGAACATAGACAAACAAGACGGAGGTTATGAAAATAACCAACCAACAACAACAACAGCAGCAACATCCAGCGCCAATCACCATCAGCGGGAGGGATTTGAAAGAGGTTACTTCATTCACTTATCTAGGGAGCATTGTCTCAAGTTATATATGTCCAAACCAAGTTCACTTTTAACAGTTTGAAAAAATTTGGGCACTGGGTATATGATATTCATTATAATAAAGGTTTCTGTATTTCCCAATGAATGAAAAACAAAACGATATTGTAAAAGTAAACACAAGTAAAAACAATATCATTTTGTTTTCCATTCATTGGGAAATACAAAAACCTTTATTATAATGAATAGCATTGTCTCAACTACAGGAGGAACGGACGAGAATCGGGAAGGCGAGAAACACATTCATCAACCTGAAACCAATCTGGAAATCTTCGTCACTCAGCATCAACAACAAAATTCGGATTATCAATACAAACATCAAGTCGGTCAGTTCTTCTATACGTACGGATCAGAAACTTGGCGGGTCACAAAGAATATTTCCAACATCCTGTTGCAGACCTTCATCAACAGCTGTCTTCGTTCTATACTCAAGATCAGATGGTCGCCGGAAAGAATCACCAACAAGAAACTATGGGAACAAACAAAACAAGAACCAATCGCCCAACAAATTTGCAGGAGAAAGTGGAGATGGATTAGACACTCACTGAAGAGGCCACTGGGTGACGTCGCACGTCAGGCCATTGCTCGAGTGGAATCCGAAAGGGAAGCGGTGAGTGGGACGTCCAAGGGTGATATGGAGGAGATCTTGTGAAGGGGAGTTGAAAGTGTATGGACTAACATGGATGCAGGTGAAAAGTACAGCAGAGGACAGAAACAAGTGGAGACGTGCAGTTGAAGCCCTATGTTCCACTAGGAACCCAAGGGAACAATAATAATAATAAATTATTATTAGTGATATGTACTACTTATAAATAATCATTAGTATATCCAGAAATCTCTTTACAAGAAAGCAATGATTGCATTCTGTGTTAGTGAGACAAAAGAAACGCCGGAAGTAGAAGTAAGGCTGTGAGTGTTGCCCTTTTCAATCCTCTTGAAAAGTAGGTGATGGGTGATATAAGGTACGTTGTAGAAGACTTGTCGGTCATTATTGAACTGTTTTAGTTTAATTGTTGGTTTGATTGTTTAGAGGACTTCATCGTGAGTTGATATCGGTTAGAGAACCATTGGAAAACTAGTCACGAACACTGGATAGCCAGTTGTTTCTCCCTCGTCCGAGAATCTTTACAGTACGCTCCCAGAACCCTTCTGGTTACAAGGCTAGCGAAATTGCAGACCATTAAACCACTGCAACCCGATCCAGTGACCAGCTGATGAATTCCATCTTCTTCCAATCGACGAGTATTTGTCCTTACACTCGACTTGCTGTTTTTTCTAAAATTTTCTATTTTGCCTTTTTCTTTTCCTTAAGGATCGTCTTGCTCAATTTGTCGATGAGTTATGGTGTCGATGGATTATTCTAGAGCTGCCGTCAAAACAAAAAGATGTGACACCATTTTCTAATGTCAGTATCCCCTATCCATCATCAATTCATGAACAGGTGGAATCGAATGATTTTTTCAGTTTTTCATTCAACGCTTGTCTACCGTCAGTAGCTCAAATGGAAAAAGCACTGAATAATCCAAATTCCCTATTCGATTCAATTTTTTATCGTCTGTCGTCGGATAATGATGATGATGATGTACCGGCGACTAGTCCACTATGCGGAAAATCTTCCGTATTGGCTAGTCTTAAAATATTGGCCAAGCCTGGATTAATATGTCAGTTGTTGAGAATTATTGAAGCTTTAAAAGAATCTAAGGTTAGTTAACTAACAATTTCTATATATATTAAATATTCCCATGGTAAAATGAAGAACAACACCTGTTTAAGCGAACAATATTGTGGTTTCAATTAGATCTCATCAGGCTTAATTAACTCTAATATATATATATATATATATTTATATATATAAGTTTAGAAATAAAAATTCAAATATAAACCAATCATGGTGTTTTGTCTATAGGATAATACGATGGTGAATATAAATTGTGCAATTAGTCATAATACTAGTAATGGTAATAATAATAATAATTTGAATAAGGCATTAAGAAGACAAATTTCGCGAGATGATATAATTTCGTAGTTTCTTTACAACCGCTTTACAACCAACATGGTTAACAATAATAAAATAAAGTTCATGACAATTACTCAGTTAAATAAAAAAACAAAACAAAAGTACATACTAATGACCAATCATATTTAGATAGGTCATGTAGTCCATGGTAGGCGAAGATTGAAGTCTATTGTTTTTTGTACACACAGTTTAGTCTGTATGTGAGTAATCCAAAGTGCTTCCATCACCTTCAATAACCTTGAATTAGAGTTATGTGAAATAATTCTGAAACAGTCATTAATATTGACCTGATAAGTGTTTTTCAATGGATGATGCTGAATTTCTATTCAGATTACTGGCATTGGGAATTTCATCATCGATCAACCCGTTGGAGTTGGCTGATGCCACTTCCTAAACAAGTGAAGTCTATGGTCAAAACTCTCAGGCACTACTTCACTCCTGCTTATCTTTAAGCTGGGAGTGTGTCAATGTATTGCAGTCCTGTATCATCATCATCATCTAACATTTGACCAAGGGAGCGAATCTCATGTCTTGTTATACAGATCATGTAATTAAAAAGTATGTGAGTATCTTTTGGTATTATTCGAAATTCTGAGCAGTTGACAAAATGCAATGAAATCATATCGCCCTGTTCAGGTTGTCTTTGAGGTTGAAGCATTGCCTGACTTATTGTTGACACAACGTTTTCAATTATCGCACTCCTTATAGAACGTTGTGGTAAGGTAGTGTTCTTGAAGGTTTTTAGATAGGATGCACGTCGAACGACCAATGCACCTGACTTCACAGCAACAGATGAACTAATATATGCATATAGAAATGGTCAGATACGAGATCTTGTCCTCAAGGCTTCTGCAGACCAATGGCCAACTAGACGGTAAGCTACAGACATTTAATTTGACTGATATCAGTTAGTAGAGTACACTATAGAAAGTCGTGACTATTAGAGTCCAGCAGATTTGGTGTGAGTGTCAGTGACGTTAAAATTCTGAATTGACAGAAGTAAAGAATTCATGGACCGCTGGATTCCTTGCCAGTGACTGTGAATGGTTTACGAGCTCGTTTTGTAACGTGGTAGTTCTGTATTCGATCTCCATAGCTATGGGACCATGGATGCACTGCGATGAAGAGTCCAAAAATAGGACGAAACAGGTGTCAAGTACTCCAGTACTGAATTTCAGTGGTTCTCTAACTGATGTCAATCAGTGATCGAAGTTGAAAGCAATCAAATCGCTACAAACTAACACTCGATGTGTATTAATGACTGACTGACTGGCTGATTACAGGACAAAGTTGTCTGAAGTTTTAGCAGGCAGTTGTGACCACCAGAGTCCACCTGATCTTGTTTTACGGTAAGTGTTCCCCAATGACGTTGGCTGGCGATAGTGCTAAAAATCACGAGTCATCATAGTGCCATTGATGTTGGTTTGGAAGTTGGTTGCACGCATATGTGTATGTCCATCGGAGGTGAAAAGCGGAACGACAGTGTCCAGACTGAAGTTATCATTTCTGTGCACGCACACACACACACACACAGGTACTAATACCAGGAGAAAGACCATCCGAAATGCACTCGAATGGTATAAGGAAGAGGCAGAAGGGACGTTCCTACTCGAAGTTAGGGAACTTTGAAAAGTTCACCCATAGTCAGAAGCCTGTTCCAAGGGGGAGATTTAGCAAGATAAAGGGTAGATGGAAGAATAGAAGAAATGAGAGTTATATGACAAGCCAACTATCAATTTGTAGAACTCGACAAGCTCAACATTGTCTTAGTAAGGTTCCTCGGAGGGGAAAGAGCCAGGTTTACGCCAATGTAAGGCTGTAGGATACTTGGCGGTGGGAGCGAATATTTTGTAACGACAGAAGACAAAGGCTAGGCAACAGATTGTTTATTGAGAAAATCAAGAGATATTTATAGCGTTTCATGTACATTATTGTCAGCGGAGAAGCAACGTCTCTTCTGATTGGTTTTTTTTTCTTGCTGAAGGTTATTCTGTACTGCTTGTGACCAACTGTTTCTCAGAAAGTTAAGCCATATATATATCTGCGAATCGTATTTGCACACGTTAAGTCTGCTGTGTGATTGGTTGGTGGTGAGTTCCTCAAGGTTAAGCTTTGTTATTGTCCTTTTATTCATGATCCCGATTCGGGGCGTAAACATTGACGTAAATTGTTGTCTACAGTTTTTGGCTTGTTGGCAGCCAGCTCTCACCACGATTTCAAGGAAGGGATACCTAATTTGAAGAAGAAGGCACTACTAACACCAAGAGAGAATGTGTAGCTTAAACTATACATTGTTTCCCCTAACATTCATTTTTCTTTCTCTCTTTCTTTCTTCCTTTTTGTAATTGCATACAGACTCGTATTTATGAATTGTTCAATCAAATTTGGACGTACATCTTTAAACCTTGGCTTAAAAAGGTCCCATGTGTATCCGGTTCAGAAATGGGTTGGCCAGAGTTAAAGGTTAGTTTGTTTCTGTTTGCTCTATTAGAAATTACACTCAAATCACTCACTCTGTGCACATGTGATCTGCTTTTATTACCCCATTAATCAAGTAGGCAAGCAAGCAAGCATCAGTGAATGGCCCACCATACACTACTTACTGACCGACAAAGATGAGTAGCTGTGTTGTGTTGTATACCACTGATTCGGCGGTTGTGTGAACTGAGTCGAACTGTGTGTGTGTGTACCGTTAATAAGTTAGGCTATAAATGGGCAGAACGGCGTGTGTGTGTGTGGGGTGGGGTGGAGTACGGTGTTTAGATCACTTCTATTCGGATTGATTGGCTAACTAACTACTTAAATCAATCAATCAATCAGTAGTATATGTACGCAAGTGGAATTTATGTGAAGTGGTAAGAGGTAATCGGTGATAAGTCGTTGACGTTGATTGGCGTCTCCACAAGCGTGAAGGAAATGATACCTTTCTTGTGAGCCTAAAAAAAAAACGGAAAATTCAACGAAGCCTTCGAAGTGAAGACAGAAGTAGGATAAGGCTGCCCACCTACTATCACCGATGATATTCCTAACTGTGATGGACTGGATCACACAACAGACTGTGGGGATCGATAAGGAAACTCCTGAAGATCTGGAATTCGCAGACGATTTGTGGTCTAATGTCGCATAAACTCGAAGACTAACAGTTGAAAACCAACAAGTTTGTAGAAGAGCTGGTAGCGAAGAGTGGAAGGATTTCAAGACAGATGTGGTGGAAATACCTAACCGACAACAAGCACCAGTCACTATCAACGGGAGAAATTTGAACGAGGTTGTTATGCACTCGTCGCCAATATGTTATGGGTTCGTTGCCCATATTATGGTGTGACCGAGTGTAAATATAAACGCTAATGAGATGTAACGGACAATAACTTACCGACTGGTACTGCTGAGTGGTCAATTTGTCCTGATGCGAAGAGGCAAATCAGAAGACCACCACGGTCACCAATTATTTTATTATTATTGTTCCCTTGGGTTCCTAGTGAAACATAGGGCTTCAACTACACGTCTCCACTTGCTTCTGTCTTCTGCTGCACTTTTCACCTGCATCCATGTTAGTCCATACTGTTTCAACTCCCCTTCACACGATCTCCTCCATGTCACCCTTGCACTGACGTCCCACTCGCTGCTTCCCTTTCGGGTTCCACTCGAGCTATGGCCTGACGCGCGATGTCACCCAGAGGCTTCCTCAGCGAGTGTTC
The DNA here is from genome assembly GCA_944472155.2 of Trichobilharzia szidati. Taxonomy (NCBI): domain Eukaryota; kingdom Metazoa; phylum Platyhelminthes; class Trematoda; order Strigeidida; family Schistosomatidae; genus Trichobilharzia; species Trichobilharzia szidati. The sequence continues at coordinate 56,389,393 of OX235277.1, read as the reverse complement.
AATCCATCTCCACTTTCTCCTGCATATTTGTTGAGCGATTGGTTCTTGTTTTGTTTGTTCCCATAGCTTCTTGTTTGTGAATCTTTCCGGCCGGCTATCTGATCTTCAGTATAGAACGAAGACAGCTGTTGATAAACGTCTGCAACAGGCTGTTGGAAATATTCTTTGTGACCCGCCGCCAAGTTTCTGATCCGTATAGAAGAACTGACTGACTTGACGTTTGTATTGAAAATCCGAATTTTGTTGTTGATGCTGAGTGACGAAGATTTCCAGATTGGTTTCAGGTTGATGAATGTGTTCCTCGCCTTCCCTTTTCTCGAGTTGACATCCTCGTCCGTTCCTCCTGTAGTTGAGACAATGCTCGCTAGATGAGTGAATGAAGTAACGTCTTTCAAATCTCTCCCGTTGATGGTGATTGGCGCTGGATGTTGCTGTTCTTGTTGTTGTTGGTTGGTTGGTTATTTTCATAAGCTCCGTCTTGTCCATGTTCACCTGGAGCCCTGTCTTTGCTGCCAGCCTCTTCGACCAGTTTGTCGGTTTCCGCTTGTAAGTCTTCGATTTTGTGTGACATCAAACATAAATCATCCACGCGCGAAATCCAGGCCTTCTAGATTCTTCACGTCGGTCCAGGATATCCCTGTCTTCTCGTTTCCCACTGTCTGACGCATAATCCAGTCCACCACAATTAGGAATATCATTGGTGATAATAAGCACCCTTGTCTGACTCCTGTGTTTACTCCAAACGCCTCACTTGACATGTGCTGTTGTCGTACAGCTGTTGAGTAAGGTTGATGCATATTTGGGGTACGCCTCTAGTACTCGAGTAGTTTCCAAATTACTTCGCGGTCAACGCTATCGAAGGCCTTCTCAAAATCTATAAAGACGTTCACAAATAGATACGTGTATTTTCCAACAAGGAAAATTAACTGTCGCACAAGAGTGTGAGTGGGAAAGTACTAAGGAGTACGAAAAATGTGTGAAAGTGTGTGAATTAACTGTACAATGTAAAAGTATATATGAAAATGACTAACATACATGAACCAATAAAACAGAGGGTAGTTTTTCTTATCACCATTGGATTCGATC